>CM038676.1:443747793-443900115 GCA_021605205.1 Aegilops longissima | reverse complement strand
TTTGAGAGCTTCAGAGCTTTGTGGGAGAACAGATTTTCCTTGAACCGGATTGTAAACCGGCATTCTTCATTTTGAACCAGACATTTTCTGACGGCCTTTAAATTTTCATCAAGATGATAGTAGCCTCTGGGGCCGGGTTATCTTTCCCTCCAAAGTCCTAGGGTTCTTGACTTCACCGAAAACCGGCAACATTTGCTGAGTCATATCATTGTAGCCCTCGAGTCTCAAGGCGACTCGAGGAGTTGGCTTGATATTCTCCATATTTGACCAGCATAAGTTGTATATCATTGGTGTTGATAGCACGATGTGAATCCATAGAAGGTTGAGGTGACTGCGGCGGGTTATAAATGATCCCGTATGAGCCGTGTCAGCAACTCGGCCTATGGTTCCTTCCAACTGGCTATTTGAAGTTATCCAAACTATAGTGGCGGCGACTTATGCGCCTGCCCATTGAGCCACCCAGTGCAGACGGCGGTTGATAGTATATAATAATTTGCCTCCATTTTGTTTGAAAGGAAACCGGGCTACCCAAGCTGTGACTTGCTCATACTCAATAAAGAGCTCATGCAAACAGGTGCGGCCCGGTGTGTTGATGTAGACCAGACCACGAGAGATGAACGATAAAGACGACCACAACATCAGAGGCCGCTCGGACAAATAAGTCGACCACGGCATTGTAAGCCGACACGAACGAGCGAATTAATTCGCAGTAACGGTCCCGGTGAGTTGAAGTAGTCCGGGCCGCAAGGGCGGCAGCTTGCGCACATCCATTTACCGGATAATGAGGCACGGACGAATACCGGGTGCAATGTTGCCAGTACGTGCTCTGTATCCGTGGTATAAACCACATTTGTAGTGAATCATTGTCCAGTGTAAAAAATACAGCAGGGCGGAGTAGTTGTTTGTTGAAGGAAATCAACATGTACTTAACAAAATATGTAAGATAAATATCACCTGATTTTTAGGCGACAGATGATCATTATATGGCGTCCGTAGATAACCAAGAACTTTTTGTGTTGATCCTTTTAAGGGCCTTGCCAGCATTCGCCGTAGTTTGTATAACTTTAAACCATGATGATCCTCTTTAAACCTGTTCAGGCCTCAAGTATCCTGCCACCCGTGTCGCATCTTGTCTCCGCATCTTTCTCTCTGCACCAAGAGTAGTAGCACTCCTTATTTTTCTTTCTGCATCTCATTTTCCCCCAACTCTTAGTCCTACTAACCGCGTGCAGAGACGGAGCGAGGAGGAGCTCAGGCGCAGACGTCGGTGGCGGTTTGAAGTCCAGCGGACCAGCGGGTTGCTGGGGGGAGCAGGGGTAGCTAGAGGCCGTGGAAACCCCGACGGCGACTCTGGCAGTTTGTCAAACCGAGGCGGGTCTCAGCTTGCAGCGCGGCGGTTTGGATCGAGGTATGCCCACGGCAGCGCGGCGGTTTAAAAGCGGGACCGACACGGGTGTTCGACAGAGACCGCAGAAACGAAGCGCGGTGACTGGATGTAAGACAACACGAAACAGGCGGCGGCTCCTCGCGCGATGGAAGGGGCGAGTCGACGGGGTTCGTCCGTGCCGGCGGCAGGTTGGAGATGCCGAGTCATGGCCGGTTTAAAGTGGCAACCGGCTTGAGGGAGAGGAGGCCGGCCACGGCGGAGGTGGCTCGATGCGCGGCAAGGCTTAACGGAAGCGAGGCCATGATGCAGGCCCCGACAGCGGCTCTAGGCGGCGAGGCAGTTTTGCAGTGGTGAGTTAGGCCCACCGACGAGGTCAGTTCGGAGCAGCAGACGCAAACCGGGGCAGTTTGCCCGGGGTGGCAGCTCCGCACGGGCCGCCAGGGAGGAGCCCACGGTTGCAGATGGTGACTCGGCACGGACCGAGCAGCTCGGGTGGCCTGGCGAGATCATAATGGTGGCAAGAGGAACCCGCGAACTAAGCACTGACGACTTGACGTGGTGAGTTGGGTGACGGTGACTTGGTACGGTGAGGCCTGATGCGGTTGCAGCGGATTGAGGCAGTGCGGGGCCCACGGTAGCTCGACGACTCGGCAGGGTAGCTTAAAGCGACAGGTCACAACGATGGCGAGGCCATGGAAGAAAAGGCGTCGTATGGCGGGTCGCAGCCAGGTCATAGGAGGCTAGTGCATGCGGTCGCGGGCGGACGCGACCCTGCAGGGCTTTGGAGGCGGCAGCTCGAGGCCGTGGGGACGGCGCGAGGCAGGGCCGGCCCAGGCGGCTTGGAAACTGAGGCGGCCAAGGGACGTCGACAAGGCGAGCAGCAGCAGCAGTGGTGAACCGGCAATGTGGAGACCAGTGGAGGGGCTCGGCGACTCGCCGGAAAGACCGCACCACAGGGGTGGCTCGAGGCGGCTCAGGGCCGGACCAGCGGGGGCGGTTCAACACGACGGCGGTGGAGCTATACTATCCATGTGAGGCAGAGGCGAGGTCAGGCCGGGACAAGAGGAAAAGTAGTACCCACGATCCAATCCAGGTCGTGGCATCCCCATTTTCTTTTTTTTCTTCTATTGATGAACGGATGGCTTCAGGTGACACAAAAGCTAGCACTGTAGTATTACTTGCAACCACATACCAGACCGTCTCGGATTCCAATAGTAATCTATCAAATCCCCTGGTGAATTGCTGTGTCGCTATTGATTCCAAAAGTTTATATGGCAGCGTAACTGGACAGGTCTCGAACTTCCATGCCGTGACAAAAACAGTGATTTGGCGACCCGGACAGATTGCCTGGTCACGTGCGGAAACACAACAACAGAGATTTGAACTCGACGGCGGCACACACAACCCTAACCTCTCAATCATCAAACTTGCATCTGCCAACCTGAAAATTTAATCATAATTCTGAATATAAACCGATGAACATGCCGACTCTGTCCAAGGTCGTCTCAAGACGGGTTATCCTGCTTGCTTTCCGTGCTGGCACTTTTTTATCTGACATATCGCGATCTTCTCGATCCCTGAGAAAAATCCTTCCAAGAACTCAACACCACCGTACGCAGGCCCCACGGTGGGCGCCAAATGTCGTGGAATTGTCACGGCAGATGTCCTAGTGTGAGGACTTAGTCGTGAGGCCAACGCATCTATGCGGTAGCTTGAAGGGGTTGAGCGGAATCGAGAGATGCAACACAAGACAAGGATTTAGACAGCTTCGGGCCCCGGGAAACATCATCCGGTAACAGCCCTACATGTTGTTTGAGGCTAGATCTCATTATGCTCATGAGGGAGTCCCCGTAAACCGGCTCTTTGTGTCTATCCCTAGAGATTATTTCTTCTTTCTTCTCCCTCTTTGGGGAGCCCTGCCCCTCCTTATATAAGTTAGAGGGGCAGGTTACATGTGGAGTCGTATTAGGATTAGGACTAGTCTACCTTCTAATACAAACCGGATACATGTCCGGGTCTTAACTCCTTGTAAGGTAAATATTCTTCACGCCTATCCTCTTAAACTGGCCCACCATTAACATAAACCGGCCTTCTGGGCATTGTGCCTTGTCATCCGTCTGTCCCGCCCGCCGGGTTACCAGTGAGTTGCCAAGTCCAGCCGGGTTATACTTCGTGCCGGGTTACGCCACGGGGTATATCCCCGACACGTCTCGAATCACTTTTCTATGAAGGCATGATCGTCTGTGTGTTTGCTGACAAACCGTAGTTCATTGAATCATTCAGAATACAAGCACAAGCACAAGCGAACATGACTGTATACAATACCACATGATGCCTTTGCGGATTTGACGCCCGTGCATGTGACCCTTATCACTGAAACACAGAAAGTAACAAATGTACATAGCCGTGGCTGCGGAGACTTGAAGCCCCTTTAGCTAATGAAATATACGGCATGAGCAAAAGACCGTTTAGCCCTAGACCGAAATACCGAGTTCGCTGTTGGCAAGGTTAAAGATTGAGCAAAATGGTACGGGCATTGTTTCACCACACCTACGTAAATTCCAAATCGGAAAGTGGTGGCAACATCTCACTCCAGCACTGTTTTCAGCACTTACAAGTGAATGGATCCTTTAAATCCAGGTGCTCAACACATGCATGCCTTAGATCCAAGTTCCCGTGGTTGCAACTTGGCGACAACCTAAGGCAAGCATGTTTAGAAGCCTTTTTGTCCCACTGAAGCACATCTTGTTGCTGTTTGTAGAATTCTTCCGTGAAGTATTCCTGAAGAAGAAACTTGATCCTCATAGTCTGTAGCTGTGCTGCGTTGAGAATAAAGAATATCGCAAATCGAATGCTTTTCTCGCACTGAACATAGCTTTCCAGCGTCAGTGACTTCAAATGAACGTCATGATGGTGCTTGCAAGAACAGTAGTTCACAAGACTTTCTTCATTAGAGCCTATTTCCTGAATAAACATGAAGATTTAAAATGGTTAAGCTCCATAAAGAGTGATTCTGCTGGGAGAGCAAGTGAAGGAATAATTCTATAACCTCTGTTGTGATAAAAGCTCTTTTTTAGTTTTGTCCTAATACTGGTCCATGACTATATACACCTTTGTCCATTACATACAAATGTAAGTGACATTTTTTGTTGAATGGAGTTCTACACCATGCATGGTATGTGTTTTACAATTTTTGTGAGAAGCATCACCTCGATATACAAGTTCTCCAAGCTTCGGAAGTGTTCCAGTAAGGAAAAGACTGCGTGCAGGTCATAATCCATACTAATAGACAACATCTTGATAGAATGAACCGTTGTGGATGTGCTGACTGTCGGCAAACACTTCATGTAGAATAAAACATAATATTAGTAGAGTAAAGGTTGAATTGCATGGAACTTGTTTGTACCAATGAATGGAGGTGAAAGTATTGTTGAAAGTCAGCACCTGAATAATTATACGGTCATTTGTGACGCAGGATTCACAGAAAATATTAGATAATTTGCCCATGACCTGCAGTTTAGGTGCAGAGGTGATAACTATCCGCAACTTCTTGCAATCACCATCACAAAGCAACCGTTGAAGTGACGAGGCATCTTCTATAACAATTTTCCCATAGTAACCAGAAATGTCGATGCTTATAAGGTGAGGTGAGTTTCTTTTAATGCAATGGTGCCTTACTGTCCAAACAAGCACCAGAGACTCGAGTGTAGGAGAAGTAGAGCTGATGATGCTTTGTAATGAGATGTCTGATACATCATCATCTACGAGCGAGAGTCTCCTGAGCAGTGGTAGTTTAAGCACCCGTACATAGTTGTCAAGTAACTTGCAAAGAGCAAAGGCGATGGTTTGGAGAGAGGAGGAAATTTGAGGGTTTAATTCTGGTGGTGATGGCATGAGCGAAGGGCATGAGAATGGCCTATGTCATGTTGTCTCGAGCATGGTGGGAACAGGTAGTAAAACTCAAGCACCTGCAGATTGTTCAGTCTTGGGGATCGAAGCCATTCGTCGACTGTGGAGTGCCTGCAGTGGAGGTAGGACGCTGGAATGCAGAGGCGGCGAACTGCGCTTTGACGCCCGGAGAGGATGGCCTCTGGAAGGTATGAATCATCATAGGAATTATCTTCACCGACATGTTCTCCTCTAAAAAAAGTTCCAGTGTATGTTACACGGACGAGTTCGTCCGGTGTGGCGGAGTTCGCGGTGACCAACTCGAAATGTACTTGATCTAGAGGGTTAAAAAGACATGGGACAAGGATCTCACGGCAGTCCAGATTCAGAGGAGCGGCGCGCCAAACAGGGTGCCACCGACGTGCGAGGATTTGAGTGCGAATGCCTTCCTTAGTGGATAGACGGGAGATGACCTCACCGAGGATGGCGTCCGGGAGGTTGCTGATGCGGTCCGGACCAGACTGCTTTTCTTGATCCTCGGATCCAGTAGGCGCACCCTCCCCGCTTCGAGCGGTTACCGCCAAACCACTAGAGGAAGGCGTCGCCGGTGGCGCGAGCCTCGCCCTGTTGGTGCTCGGGGCACCGGAGTAGACCTCCATCTCCGTCTCCATTGCTGGGATCGCACCACCTGTGAGCGCTGCTATATGTGGCGTGGATCTGGACAGTCCAAGAAATAGGGTGTGGCTAGGGTTTCGAGACACCGTCCGTTCGCCTTAAATAGCCGGAGCCTGGCCTCGGGCGACGAGCCAGACCAGCGTCACCGGAGGAGACGTTCGTCGGACCCTTGGGTTTCCGTAGCGGCGCCACGTGGCGTTCACACCCGAATACGTGGAGACGCCTGTCGAAATGTTGGGTTTCCGCAATCAACGCACGAACGTGGCTCCGTGTAAAACACAAGCATGCCTCCATCGGCATCCCGACCATGCCTGTCCTAGTAATATAGTCAACAGATGCATTTGGAACACAAAGAGACACCAAGGTGACTCTGGATAATTACATGTCATGTGTTTGTGAGTTTGACAACCGTGCCTGTGACCCGAAACACTGACACACAAAAAGTCGTCTTCGTGCGTAAAGGATCGTGATGCTACTAAACATATAAAGTCGCCTTTCGTGCATTTGAGTTAAAATCTTACAACGAAAACAATTGTAACAAGCACAGTCGCCCGATTCTACTAGGTTTCCATAATAAACGCACAAACGTCACTCCGGGTAGGAACAAACCATGCCTCCGTGGGCTGGACGTCCGTGCCTCTCCTTTTGACCAAGTCCACCGACTCATTTGGAAAACAATCAGAAAACCTTTGTGCGTGACTCTATGTAATAGCACGCCATGCCTTTGAGGGCTGTATGCCCATGCTTGTGACCCTTGACACTGAAACACACATAGCCACGAACGTCGACGCCTTTATCAAGAAAGAAGCATGGCACAACTCGGTACTGAACCGTGTCTGTATGGACTTCACGTCTATGCTTTTAAATACAAGGAAATGAGCTTTTAAAATCAGCGTCTCTCATATAGGCAATTCCGTGCCTCAAATAGTAAACGCCCTTGGCTGTGCGTAAGACAAAGGTTCAGTTTCGTGGGCTAGACGGCCGTGCATCTCTGTCTGGTCGAGTCTCACAGGCGAGCATGACTCTATGTAATACCATCGACCATGCGCAATAAATGCATGATTGTGACCCTACCTAATACTAAACTATGCCTCCATGGGCTTCTCGTCTGTGCCTCTCCATCTGAACGAGTCGTCTGAATCATTCGGAACACAAACACAAGCGAACATGACTCTATATAATACCACACGATGCCTTTGTGGATTTAACGCATGTGCCTGTGACCCTAATGAGTGAAACACAGAGAGTCACAAACGTACATAACCGTGGCTGCAGAGAGTGCTAGCCCATGCCTTCATGGGCGTCATGTGCGTGCCTCTCTTTCCTACCAAGTCCGTGCCTCAGTGCCGTAAATAATTAAAGCACTGAGGGGCACGCCCGTGCCTGGTCTGCGTGTGCAACAGTGCATTTCGTGCCTTGAAAGTCGTGGTTCTATTTAATGTTTCAAGCACCCATCTACCATTTATTTGCTACGAGTAGTACTTAACCTGAGCCCTCCTGTCAAAAAGAAATAAAAAAGTAATTAATCTGGACCCCTCCGGTCCCCGTTGTGGGTATTTAAGTCGTTTCGTGGATTGACAGGCTGTAGTCTGTTTCTCTAGATCCATCGTGGACTCCAGATCCATGCCACATATAGCGGAACTCGCAGGCGGCGCCATCCCAGCAATGGAGACGGAGATGGAGGTCTACTCCGGTGCCCCGAGCACCAAGAGGGCGAGGCTCGCGCCACCGGCAACGCCTTCCTCTGGTGGTTTGGCGGTAGCGGCAGGAAGCGGCGAGGGTGCGCCTACTGGATCCGAGGATCAAGAAAAGCAGTCTGGTCCGGACCGCATCAGCGACCTCCCGGATGCCATCCTCGGTGAGGTCATCTCCCGTCCGTCCACTAAGGAAGGCGTTCACACTCAAATCCTCGCACGTCGGTGGCGTCCTTTATGGCGCACCGCTCCTCTGAATTTCAACTGCACTGAGATCCCTGTCGGTCGTCTTTTGAAGCCCCTAGAAACAGTTCATATCGACGTACTGTCCATGATACCCAGTAAGGATGTCAGTCGCATTAGATATTTTGGAACTCGGTGTAGTTTTCAACCTGACGTTGATGGTTCGTGCCTTGCGGAAGCCATCCTCTCCTGTCATAGGGGCACAGTTTGTCGTCTCTGCATTCCGGCGTGCTACCTCCACTGCAGGCCCTCTATAGTTGATGCCTGGCTTCGATCCCCAAGACTGAAGAATCTCCAGGTTCTCGAGTTCTATTACATGTTCCCACGTTTTGTGGGAAAAACCATCACACTACCACACGAAATCTCTTTGTCCGCACCCTCACCACCGACTCCCACGCTGCTGTTTTCCTCCTCACTGCACACCGTCACATTTGCTCTTTGCCAGATACCTGATAAGTATGCACGATCATTTAAACTTCCACTCCTCAAGAGGTTTTCGTTTTTGGAAGTTGATATATTAGACGTCTCACTGCAAAGCATAATCAGCCATGGTTGCCCTGCCCTCAAGTGGCTCCTGCTTGTTTGCAATAACTTGGACCGCTGCATCAGAACAAACTCAGGCAAAGTTGAAGTCATCTGTATCCTTTGTGAGAATGGTGAACTCGTTGTTGAGGATGCGCCCTCACTTAAACGATTGATTCACGATATTCAGAGCCGGCACTTGCAGATAACTGTCTTTTCTGCACCTAAGCTCGAGTGTTTGGGTAATTTTTATGAAGGATTTCCTGAATCCAAGATTCTTTTTGGCTCTACAGTTATCGAGGTACTCACCTTTTGCACTATACTCTTTACTTGCATTCGTTGCAGTGCCGAAGTTTCATGTCACGCGACCTTTTATCCAGTTAATTTTATGATATGTGCTTGACGCAGGCTTTGTCTGTAGTCAGCCTAACACCGGCGGTTCAATCTGTGAAGACCCTGCTTATCCACATGTCATTAAATCTAAACAAGTTTGTTGCCTTGATGCGATGCCTTCCTAGCCTAGAGAACCTGTTTATCGAGGTAACGATTTCTAGACACATTGAAAGCACATACAATGCATAGCGTACTATATTGGAGGCCTCTATCTCCCTTTGTAGTCCTCGAGTATTCTCAATCTTCATGCATTTTCAGGGAGGAGTATGCCGCGAGGAAGGTGTAACAAATAAGTGGCGCCACAAGCACCGGGTGTTTCTCAAACAACATGACATTCGCCTAAAGACAGTAACGCTGGAAAAATATGTACACTGCAACAAAAACATTGAATTTGCAACGTTCTTTGTTTGGAACGCAAAGGAGTTAGAGACTATGAGGCTTAAGTTTCTCTCTCCCCCAGACAACATCACTGAAGGATTTTATGAACATCAATAAGAGGTGCTTCAATGGGGCAACAAGGCTTCTAGACATGCTCGTCTTATATTGTCAGGGTATTGTAGGCATATGAACTTGGATTTAAAAGTACACATCTGGACAAACCAGTGTCGAATCATGGATTTGCCGGATCCATTGACCTGTCGATGTTGAAAACGGTTATCCGGCTGTCAGAGATAGGTTTTGTTGCATGCTTTCTAGTTTGGACTTCCAGCTTGGACTTTATCCATTGTCTGTAAGGTTGTCAGGAACTTGTTTTTATGCTCTTCAGCCGTGAAGCAACTCACAAGCTCAAAAAACTATCAAGTTTTCATGTTTTTGTGCACCGTCTGTATGTTTGGATTTCCTTTTGTGAATAGAGCGAGCGACTAAAATCATCTGGAACACGCAGTCATGTGTGATGTGACGGTCGTGCCTCTCCAAATAACTCGTTAGCTGAAGTATTTTACAATACAGAGGCGGTCATGCCTCTTGTACCTGTAAGACTGTGCGTCTGTTGTCAGTGCACGACACTTCCTTTGTGCATGTCCATGACTCTGTGGTGAATGTTTTGGGTGGAAACATGCTGCACAGTCTGGAACATAGTGTCTTGTAGAACCATGACAGTGCTGTTTCTACAAATCGATACGTGCTTGTCGTGGAACGGCTGTGCTTGTGCTTTGTTTAAAAGCGTGTCGTCGCTAGCTTCGCAAACTAGCAGTTAGCAACACCCTCCTGTATAAAGCACGCAACTCTCTCACCACAGCTCACCCTCCATCTTCTTCTACTCTGATCCAACTACCTGGCCATCAGAGCAAGAGCGAGACGGTGAGAGATCGGCCATGGAGGCGATTCAGGCGACCACCGTACGTCTTATCGAGGTGGTCAGGGAGAGCAGCCCACAGCCCAACGCGCTGTAGCGCCTCCAGGGGCTGCTGATGTCCGCCACGGCGCGTTCCTTGTTCGATGCCAGCCTCGCCGCCTGGCTCAAGGGTGCACTGGAAGACTTCATCCACAAGTTCAGCTTCGCCAACAACAAGGTGAAGGACCTGACTGCTCGCCTCCATTCCATGCGTCGCCTCCGTAAAGGCCGAGCCTCCGCCTCGACTTCCGCGACCCGGCTCGCCGGCCTCCATGGGAACGATCTCTTTCGCGCGCTGATGGCCCTACAGCTCCCGATCGGCATGCCGCTGGAGGATCACCTGGAGGTCGCTCTCTCCGTGCAGCGCCTCATCATGCATGATGACATCGACAAGTTCAGCCAGATCTACGGATAGATTGTTTACAAGGGCACCTGCAGCGCCGTCTACGAGTCAACCATGGCGGCCTACTTCGACCACAGGCAAACTTTGGCGAAGCTCGTTCAGGAGCACATCCACCTCGTCGACGCTGCCCCCACTTCTCGTCCAACCTCTGGACCATCAAGGGCACAAGCCCGGGCGCCTTGATTAGGTCCTTGCCTTGGCTCTTCGTTCATTTGCTGCAAGCCACATCCCACATGCTTGGAGGCAAGTTCTATATATTTATGCTAGCTACTACTACTTTTGAGTTTCCAGTGACCCAGTCGATCTATCATGATCAGGACTTCTATTTATTGTGTGTGCTCTACTATAAATTTGACTCTAATATTGTATGCATGTCGTTAATTTGCATTATTAATTAATACCATCGATCGTTTAGTATTACAAACTTAGTTTATCTCTTGTAGTCCACTTTTTATGCATCTCTCTATATGCGTGTGCATGTATAATCTGTTTCATTTGTGGTGATGTTAATCAACATGCCTCCTCGTGCCTCTTCTACCTGTAAGACTGTGCGTCTGTTATCACTGCACGTCACTTCCTCTGTGTATGTCCATGACCCTGTGGTGAACGTTTGGGTTGAAACATGCTGCACAGCCTAGAACATAGCTCCCTGTAGAATCACGACAATGCTGTTTCTGCAAATTGAGACGTTCTTGTCGTGGAACCACTGTGCTTGTGCTTTTTTTAAAAATGTGTCGTCACTATCTTTTAAATACAAGGAAATATAGACAGCCACGAAGGTCCACGCCTTTTATGTCGAATAATATACGTAAAATCAAGAAAGAAGTGTGACGCAACTCAATACGGAACCGTATCTATAGGGAGTTCACGTCTGTGCTTTTTAATACAAGGAAATAAGATTTTAAAAACAGCGCCCCTCGCATAGGCCATTTCGTGCCTCACAGAGTAAACGCCTGTGGATGTGCGTAAGACAAAGGTTTAGCTCTTTGGGCTAAATGCCCGTCCATCTCTGTGAGCCTATGTAATACCATCGACCATGCCTTTTGAGCCCTTCAAAAACAGCGTCTCTCTAATCTGCCACTCATTGCCTCACAAACTAAACAGCGAGTGTTCATATCAGAACCCAATTCTGTTCGGTTTGCGCAATAAACGCATGAACATGAGTCTCTCTAATACTAAAGTATGCCTCGATGTGCTTCTCACCCGTGCCTCTCCGTCTAAACGAGTCGACGGAATAATTCAGAAAACAGACACAAGCGAACATGACTCTATATAATACCACACGATGCCTTTGCGTAAGACAAAGGTTCAGCTCTGTGGGCCAAACGCCTGTGCGTCTCCGTCTGATAGAGTCACGGGATAGCGTGACTCTATGTAATAATACTACCGACCATCCTTTGAGCGCTTCATGCCCGTGCCTGTGTGCAGCTTGAGCTTGTCATAATGTATGTGTCCAGGTTGAGCTTGTCGTACTGAAGTTCGAGCTTCGCCTTCACCTTCTCATCCATAAGATTGTACAACCCCGTGGATATCTCCATCTGGATGTGTTGACTGAATCATTCAGAATACAAAACACAAGCGAACATGACTATATAATACGACACGATGCCTTTGTGGATTTGACGCCCGTTCCTGTGACGCTAATCACGGAAAGACAGGCGAGTGTGACTCTATATAATACAATACCATGCCTTTGAGGACTGTACGCCTGTGCCTATGAACTTTAACACTATGACACATACAACGACAAACCTCCACGCTTCTATCGAATAATATACATAACATCAAGAAAAAAGCGTGACCCAACTCAGTACGCAATTGTGTCCGTAGAGAGTTCATATCTTGTGAACTTTTAATAACAAGAGTTCATGTCTGTAATACCATCGACCATGCCTTTGAGCTTTTTAGTCCAGTGCCTATGACCCTTAACACTAAACGCCCATGCGTCTTCGTCTGATAGAGTCACAGGCTAGCGTGACTCTATGTAATACCACCGACCATGCCTTCATGTGTGCACAAGACATGACTCTAGTTGGTTCAAAAACTTTAGCTGCAGAGGCTTCACGTCCGTGCTTTTAAAAATAGCGTCTCTAGAACTGGCCATTACGTTAATGTTCATCTGTACCCATAAACTTGGAATGAACATGACCTAGGAAAGTAAAACACATTTGTTATCAAAGTTACTGACGGCACGAGGTAACGCAAGATAAAATAAGAAACTTTTAGTGCACTTCTTAACAGCTTAAGATACGAGGATCAGGGTCGCTGCTGTCTACTTAGTCCGGCGAGACTTCTTTTTTGGTCGCTCGGTGTGAAAGTTCCTCGATCTGTTTCTTCATAACGTATTATTCCAGCTTCAGCTTATCGCGCTGAAGTTCAAGCTGCGCCTTCTCATCCATAAGAAGTGCAATGATGGCTTTGTTCTCGTCGTCCAACTTCGTGGATATCTTCACGAAGTCTTCCACAGTATTGAACAGGTTCTTCAGCTGGTCAAAGGAGAAGATGTCATATTGATGGCAAGATGCACCCTCATCAACACTAGGATGAAGCTCACCACAGTGATCCATGTTTCACAACTAAATCAAGTAGCCGAAAGAAAGAAAAAATGAATGAAGCCGAAGCAGAGAAAACTTACAGATGAGGAACCTTCGCCAGCCGAGATCTTCTCTGCTTGACCGACACGGCGCCTCGAGGAGTCTCCTACGCACAACCGCTCTTTGAGAGTGTCAGTATAGAGAACAACAAGATTAGTGGATGGCCTGGAGGCGGGCAAAAGGACGAAGGGGATGTGGCTAGGGTTCCGAGACTCCGTCTGGCTTATTCATGTTTCACAAGTAAACCAAGTAGCTGAAGTAAAGAAAAACGAATGAAGTGGAAGCAGAGTGAACTTACAGTGCCTGGACACTGGGTTCCGCAGTAGTCTCCTCCTGACCAGCCATGGCGGAGAGGGTCAGGATAGAGAGCAGCAAGAGGAATGGATGGCTTGGCGGTGGGCAGAGGGTGGAAGAGTGTGTGGCTAGGGTTTTTAAACCCCGTCCATCCGCCATAAATAGCCGGAGCCTGGCCTTGGGCGACGAGCCAGACCGGCGTCACCGAAGGAGAAGTCCGTCGGACCCTTGGGTTTCTGTGGCGGTGTGTAACATCCCATATTTTCAATTTGGAATGTTATACATAGGTCATTCATGCATATCATATTTTATTGCATTTTCGTTCCGCAATCCTCGAAATCCTAAGCAACTCAAGGACCCTCGGAGAGAGTTGGGGAATTCCCGGTTTTCATATTTGATTTTTATCAAATAATGAACCGACGATTTTTTATTTTAATTATTTTTCACTCTGAAAAATATTTCATATTAAAATATATGAGAGGAGATAATATGACTGCTCCAAAATAATTGAAATATTGGAGGAAAAATATTAAAATCATTTATTTGATTTTATTTGGATTTTATTTGCATTAGAAAAATTGCACGTTTTCAAAATTGCATTTTAGGGCCAAGAAAATGTTCATCTCGTCCTAAATATTTTATTTAGACGGTGAAAATTTGTTTTGGCATTTTTAGATTTTTATTTTATTTTATAGGATTTTTTTCTGTTCGGAGGAATTTTTTTAAAGTTTTGACCAAGCCGGGCCGGCTTGACCGCCTGCCTCATGGCCAAGATCTCTCAAGGCCGCCATGGCAAGACGGACGCCGAGGAGAGTCCGATCCGGACTCCTCCCCGGGCGCCCCCTCACCCAAGCCACCGCCGCCCCTCGCCCCCTCTTTATACCACCGCCTCGCCCCCTAGCCACCACCGCCGCCCACGCCAGCCCTGGCCAAGAGCTCAAGGCCGAGCCCGCTTATCGGTGTCAAAACCGCGGATCTCGGGGGGGTCCCAACTGCATCTAGGCGGATGGTAACAGGAGACAAGGGACACGATGTTTTTATCCAGGTTCGGGCCCTCTCGACGGAGGTAATACACTACTCCTGCTTGATTAATATTGATGATATGGGTAGTACAAGAGTAGATCTACCACGAGATCAAGGAGGCTAAACCCTAGAAGCTAGCCTATGGTATGATTGTTGTTCGTCCTACGGACTAAAACCCTTCGGTTTATATAGACACCGAATAGGGTTAGGGTTACACAGAGTCGGTTACAATGGTAGGAGATCTACATATCCGTATCGCCAAGCTTGCCTTCCACGCCAAGGAAAGTCCTATCCGGACAAGGGACGAAGTCTTCAATCTTGTATCTTCATAGTCTTGGAGTCGGCCAAAGATGATAGTTCGCTATCCGGACACCCCTAGTCCAGACTCCTCAAGAGCTCCCCTAACCAGGCTTCAATGACGACGAGTCCGGCGCGCATATTGTCTTCGCATTGCAAGGCGGGTTCCTCCTCCAAATACTTCATGAAGGTTTTGAACACAAGGATAGTGTCCGCTCTTGAAAACAAGTTCCACATACCAGTAGAGAGAATAATTTTTGCACGATCTCATCGACGATTCCAAGGGCGTGACATCGCACCACGGCCAGTCCTTTATACTGAATCGTTTTTACTGCTCCACCTCAGCGCGTTTAGCGAGATTCGGTTTCTTTGGCACGCCTTATCAAAGCGTAGATCGTGCCCCTTATTCCGGATTCTCATCAATATGGACGCTGGTAACTCCAACCGTGACCGTTGGCACGCCTCCTCTATCAAAGGCGAGTCCCAATCGACCACGGGGAGGGCTCTCGGTATTCAACCTCTTTATAATGAGACCAAGGCCCTCTTCTTTTTTCCACCCTCCATCAAGTTCGCCTCGCGCTTCGAGTTCTAACACCCAAAGCTTCAGATTTAGGCGCTTCGGACCTTCGACGATGTCCGGCTCCGACCAGCTCGGCCGATGGATGTCTTCTTCCATCACAGAAGAAGAAGTGCTAAAGCTGCGAGACGCCAGGTATCTAACCGGTGAGATTTCGCATAGGCTGCCTGCTCTACGGCAGGTCATTCCCACTCCCGAGCCCGGCAAGAGCGGGGTGTTCGTGTCCCACTTCCTTCGGGGTTTAGGCTTCCCGACGGATCCCTTTGTGCAGGGGCTCATGTTTTATTATGGGCTGGATTTCCATGACTTGAATCCGGAGTCCATCCTCCATATCTTGTCATTCATTGTCATATGTGAAGCCTTCCTCCATATTACCCCTCACTTTGGATTGTGGCTCAATACCTTCAAGGTGGAGGCGAAGATGATTGAGGGGCAACAAGCAGAGTGCGGAGGGGCGGTTATAAGCAAGCGTGTTGATGCTCCGTGGCCCGAGGGCTCTTTTCAAGAGGAGCTTGGTTTGTGGCAACGGGAGTGGTTTTATATCACCGCTCCCAGGGGCACCAGATGGGTGGCGCCACCTGCTTTCGCTCAGTCCACCACAGCGGCCGGCATCATGGGTCAACCGGGCTCGACTGGGGCCGTCCAAGGACGCTCCACATTGCAGGGCGTGATTCGAGACCTCCAAGAAAGAGAGATCAATCTGGTTGTAACAAAGGCAGGTTATGCTGATTCGGTGCCTTCGCCTGCAAACGCCGCCTCCTCCGTGCAGGGAATTTAATCCGGAGGGACCACGATCTCTCCAACATTTTATGGGCGCGACGCCCATGGAGATGTACAAATTTTTCTTTGGATCACAAGAGAAGTGTCCGGACTTGACCGAGGACCCAGGTCTAAGCTGCAATCACCCAGATACTCAGGTAAGTAACCCTGTAACTGGACAGGTTGTTCATTCATTTATCATATATATGCCCTTTAAGGGAGCCGTTTCTTGAGCAGGAGTGGATAGCCAAGGCAAAGTTGATAAGGTGTCCGGCTCCCCTCCCAGAGACCACGCCGGATCCCATGCTGACCAAGATGTTAAAGGCCGCGCCTTTTAAAGAAGGTGAAGCGGGGAGCAGGGAAGCAACTGCCTCCACGAAGGAGTCTTTTGAGGAAGGGGGGATCAAAAGTCCCACCCTCCAAGGAGAGAAGAGGACCGCTTCGGAAGATCCGGAGGTCAAGGCCTCAAAGTGGGGAAAGAAATCTTCGTCAGAGAGTCCAACGCTGGGAAGTACCCCAGCCGCACTATTTCCCCAAGGGGATCAGCCCTCCAGCGAGCCGTAAGTAAAAAGAAGGGGTCCTGTGAATAAAGAACATCCATGTATTTATTTCTGAAGATAACCGAAATTGTACCTTGTAGTTCGGATCTTAGCCCTTCTCAGCAGAGCTCGTCTTCGGGGGATCTTCTTCCGGAGATGATGGAGAGCGAAACACCTCCACCTGTTGCACCTTCATGTGAGGTGGACGACCCTGATGTGTCGTCGCGGAGGGTTTCCCCGAGTCCGGCGGGGCCGGAAGGTCCGCGCCAACCGGCGTCTTGGTCGGAGGAGCTGAAGGATCTGCTGGGCGGCGGTTATCTCGTAAGATCACCGTGCGCTTAATGGGTACGGTGATTGAAAGAATTGCGTCCGCTGAGAGCGGATTGTATGAAGCCGCCGAAGCTTATCGACGGGGTTCGAGGTACGCAAATATGATGTACCTTATGACAGTTATGCATATAGAATGCTCCCTGTATAGATAGTAGCCCCTGAGACTCCGTATGTTGTAAAAAATTGACAGCGTGCCGAGGATCATAATCTCAGTTATAACATTGCGCCGCTCCTAAATAGGTGGCGGGCGTCCGTGTACACCGGATCGATGAATTTGCCGAACTAAAGCGGCAACTTGACGAGGCGGATGCGACATCGCTGGTCAATAAATGGTTTGACGAGTCACAAGGTATGCGACTTCTCCGCGGACACCTGGTAAGGGAGCTTGACGCCCATGGCTTACTACTTGTATGCTTTTGATGCAGACGGTGCCGCTGCTGTGCAGGAGCTGCGGGCGGAACTTGCCCGAGCGAAAGAGCAAGCCGAATAGTAATGCGACCGCTTTAAGGGCGGCAATAGCTAAAAGTCAACGGGCTGCTCACACCGAAGAAGAGGAAATGGCCGATATGGCCATAAAGTTGAAGAATACTACCGACCGCTGCGAGGTTCTTGAAAAGAATGTCAAGCGAGCAAGAGGACCTAAAAAGGCCACCGCCCGAATCCAAGGATGCCTGTTCCGCTATGAGAGCTCCCAAGGAGGAGCTGAGTCGGGCGGGCTATTGTGGCTGGAAACCGCTTTACGCTGGAGGAAATATACTGGATCTGAAGTATGCTCAATTGGACAAGTTGTGGAGTTCGGAGGATGCTTATCTGGACTTAGTGGCGAGCGCTGCGGACGCGATTGAGCACTTCCGAGGCCAGAAGGGGCACAGAAGGGAAGAGCTATATTGGTCGCAATTCCATAGTCCGGAGCGTCCTCTTCCGTTGACCGATCGGTTTTCCGAATGGGCCAAGCTGAATCGATTATCCGGACTTGCCATGAAGCATGTCATGACTCATTTGTGGCCAGGCGGACCCCAGCCGAAGAATTATTTTGGCTTAGTGCAGCGGTTCCTTGGTGCAGTACCGCGTATCGACGCAATGAAGCGGTCGGCGTGCATAGAGGGAGTGCGGATGGCTCTTGCCCGTGTCAAGACCTACTGGGCGGAGATGAAGGCCACGGACGTTGCGTCCCAAGACTCGGATAGGAGCCGAGTACCAGCCGAGCACTATTTTGAGGAATTCCTGTAGGGCGCTCTTTTAATAGAGACGCAGTGCTCGAAGGATATTATGTTTAAATGACATGTATGATTTGTGAAAACAATGTTTCAATATAATATAAGAGCTTTTTATACTTGTGCGTTCAAGTATTAAAAGCCTCCTCTGTCTGTGCCGTTGATGTATATGTGTATATAACTCGAAGATGGCAGTCTTGACTTAAGCCCCACGCACATAGTGCGGGGTGTTTGCAAAAGGCGCTTTTCACACTTAATCAACGCCTTGGTCCTGTGAAGGAGTTGATAGCATAGCAAACTAGGCAACCGGACTATAATGCTTTATCACTTTCACTTAGCCATAGGAGCTCGATGGTGGGGCTACTATATAGCCCCTAGGGGCACCGCGCTCTCCCGAATTCGGGGCGCGTATGTGCCTGACCGGGAAACGGCCCTTCGTCAATGCGGGGGAATTCTAAACATTCTGCTGGGTCATCGAGTGGTTGACCAGTCTCACGCTATATCATGACAGTCAGTTTTAGCTTTCTCCACTGAGGTGCTCAACCCAGCTCAACCGGGGCACAATCGCAGTGGTTCTCCCAGCGCTACCTTAGCCGATATAACGGAACATAAGGTACCAAAACATGGGAGCCGGGCAAACCCAACATTTGACCAAAGACATGATTCGGAGCTGATGCATATAAGGCCAAACTCGAGACGCCGAACACCCCCTAAGGTATTCGGTCTTTATGAAAACGGGCAGAATAATGCCCTTAGCCCCTGGTGTCGAGGTACGCTTAAAAATTCTGGCGCGGCCGATGCCAAAACGCCAGCCTCCTCCTTGGTTATGATAAGAAACTAGGGGATGTGTATCAACAAGAGACAGTAAAAAAGGTTTACGCAGGGTCTTAATCTGAAAAGAATCCTTGCGACGGGTCCCTGCTGCACGTCTGCGCCTGTGTCTCCGTTGTGCCGTATTCTGGACGGGTGTAGCATGGTGTTCATCTGTAAAAGAGAGGAACTTAGTTGAAAAAAAATATTGTGCGAGAAATGTACTTTATATTAAATAAACAGAGTACGGCTCGTAAGGTGAATTTGAGCTTTATTGTCTCTTGTTGTACGTGCGTGCAGCCCCTTGTATGGGGATATGCCGCTAGTAGGCGCCGGACTCGTCTAGCCGTGTCCGGGGTTTGAATGACCTATTCAGGTGCTTTGATTAGCGGAGCCGGATTGGTGTGGGGCTGTCAAAGCAGTCTCACGTTCTTCTGTGCTCGAGTAACACTTAATACTCCCTTTTAATGAGATGATGCCGCATGGACCGGGCATTTTAAGTGTAAGAGATGCATAATGCGGTGTTGCGTTAAAGCGGGCGAAAGCTTCATGCCCCAGTAGTGCTTGATAGCTACTTTCGAATGGGGCGATGTGGAAGGTTATCTTTTCGCGGCGGAAGTTGTCGGATGAGCCGAACACAACTTCTAGCAGTAGGGAGCCCGTACAATGGGCATACAGGCCTGGCATTACCCCTTTGAAGGAGGTGTTGCTATGGCGAATTTTGGTTGGGTTTATCCCCATGTTGCGGATTGTGTCCTGATATAGTAGGTTTAAATCACTGCCGCTGTCCATTAGGACTTGCGTAAATTGAAGACCGTCGATTATAGGTTCTAGTATCAAGGCAGTCCATCCTGCGTTTCGGATACTTTCGAAGTAGTCCTGATGGTCGAAAGTAATTGGTTTTGACAACCAGTGTTGGGACTCCGCTGGGGTAGATTGTGCGGCGCGTAATTCAGTGGGTGCCGCTCTGTTTTCCCCTTTTGTTACTTGAAGTAAGTTTACTGTTTTGACTTCAAGTGGGAAATTATTTTGTTTTCCGGGGCTCTGCTTGTGGTGCTCCTCATCATCTTCACTTGGTGTGTCGAGCCCCTTGTGTTCGGCGTTGAGTCTGCCGGACTGCTTGAAGACCCAACAATCTCTGTGGGTATGGTTTGCAGGCTTCCCGGGAGTACTGTGGATTTGGCATATCTCGTCCAAGATTTTAAGTTGGATAGCTCATCGCTATTGTCCTTAAGGGGCAGTTTTTTATTGTTCTGCCGTGAGGTTTTGAATCCGGCGTTGACAGCCGCGCTCTTTGGACCGTTCCTCTTAATCCGGCGCTGGTCCTTGCTGCGTCGTGGTTTTCCATTTCCATCCCTTGCTTCGGATGTACTTGGGTCGCTGGTACTGCATCTTGCCAGCCAACTATCCTCTCCCGCGCAAAAGCGGGTCATGAGGCTTGTTAATGCAGCCATGGTTCTCGGCTTCTCTGGCGAGGTGTTCAGCAAGCCATTAAATCTCGGACATTGTGTTTGAAAGCTGCTAAGGCTTCGCGTCCGGACAATCGACTATTTGGTTCTTTTGGTGAGGAACCTGTTCCAAATTTATGGCTGACTCTCCGGGTTGTTGAGTTATATGACTTAAATCGTCGATCCGGAGGACGGACATAAGTCCCTTGAAAATTTGCCCGAAAAGCATCCCCGAGCTCTTCCCAACTTCCAATGGTATTTTCAGGGAGGCTTTTGAGCCAATGCCGGGCTGGCCCTTTGAGCTTGAGGGGTAAGTATTTTATGGCGTGGAGATCATCTCCTCTAGCCATGTGTATGTGGAGGATGTAATCCTCAATCCGAGACTCAGGTCTGTTGTTCCATCGTATGCCTCTATGTTTACGGGTTTAAATCCGCTGGGAATTCGTGATCCAAAGCACCTCATCGGTGAAACACAAAAGTGTCACCCCTATATTTGGGTGTGCGGTGATGTTTGGATATTTGGAGTGTTGCATTGCTTTGAAGATCTTGCTTTCTCGGCCCATAGATGGACCTAACTGGGCCATCCTTTTGATGTGAATCCTTATGCGGATCGCGTACCGGCTTGTGTGCGGCGCCATTTGCCGCTCTCTGTTTGCCATGGGGTCGTCCATCCGACCGGGTGGCCTTCTTGCTTTTTGATTGTGGGGGCTCTACGGCCTCCTCATCAAATTCGGGCAGTAGTTTTCTCTTTGGGTAGCTCTTTGTTCGGCGACTGTCGCCGTATTTGTCTACGGTGGTGAGTACTTTGCTCCATCTGATTCTGAGTGCATCTTCCGCTGTTTTGAGCTTCCGCTTCTGCTTTTTCAGGCTACACGCAGTGGCAACGAGCCTTTTGTGGAGGTTCTTCTGCTCCAACGATTTGTCCGGCGTGAGATCGTTCGGACTGTTATCTTCGCCGGGGACGGGTTGTTTATCCAAGTTGTCCTGTTCGGACGGTTGCTCGATAGCATGTTCGCTGCGTCCACCGTTCGCCTGCTCTATGGCTGGGTCTTTGTCGAGGCGGGACTTGGTGCGGCGTTTACGTTGCCGTTTTGACTGCTTTTCGAGGGATTTATCCTTCGTAGTGTCCCGTTGTTCCTCGTCGTCACTTCCTTTAGGTGTATCCACCATGTATACATCATGGGATGAGGTGGTTGTCCAGTACCCTATGGGTGCTGGTTCATGGTTGTCACCTACATTGTTGTCCATACCGTCGATGTCTTCGGAGTCGAAATCGAGCACGTCGTTTAAGCTTTCGACAGTGGCTACAAAGTGGGCAGTGGGTGGGCGTTGAATTTCTTCGTCGTCCGCATCCCAACTGAGGGAGTCCCGGACTAGGGGGTGTCCGGATAGCCGGACTATCGTCACGGCCGGACTCCAAGACTATGAAGATACAAGATTGAAGACTTCGTCCCGTGTCCGGATGGGACTTTCCTTGGCGTGGAAGGCAAGCTTGGCGATACAGATATGTAGATCTCCTACCATTGTAACCGACTCTGTGTAACCCTAACCTATCCGGTGTCTATATAAACCGGAGGGTTTTAGTCTGTAGGACAGAACAACAATCATACCATAGGCTACCTTCTAGGGTTTAGCCTCCTTGATCTCGTGGTAGATCTACTCTTGTACTACCCATATCATCAATATTAATCAAGCAGGAGTAGGGTATTACCTCCATCGAGAGGGCCCGAACCTGGGTAAAAAGATCGCGTCCCTTGTCTCCTGTTACCATCCGCCTAGACGCACAGTTCGGGACCCCTACCCGAGATCCGCCGGTTTTGACACCGACATTGGTGCTTTCATTGAGAGTTCCACTGTGTCGTCATCGATAGGCCCGATCGCTCCTTCGATCATCAACAACGATGCGGTCCAGGGTGAGACTTTTCTCCCTGGGCAGATCTTCGTATTCGGCGGCTTTGCACTGCGGGCCAATTCGCTTGGCCATCTGGAGCAGATCGAAAGCTACGCCCCTGGCCGTCAGGTCAGATTTGGAGATTTGAACTATACGTCCGATATCCGCGGAGACTGGATCTTCGACGGACTCGAGCCACAGCCAAGCGTGCCACATTGTCTCGATGGGCATGATCTAGCTCTGCCGCCGAACAGTGCCCTGGAGGCCGCACCAGCATCCGCTCCGACCCTTAATCCGGAGCCGGATTCCCCAATCGAGGACGAGTGGTTGGACACCGCCTCGGGGGCTACAATCTCTACGACGATTGAGCCGAACTCCATCCCTGTCCTTTGCGAAGACGTTGACTCGAGGCGCGCGGACTCTCTCCGGACTCAACCTCTGCGCCCCTCGCTAATCGAATCCGATCAGCGCCGGACATGGAGTTCATCCACGGACATCTTTCAAAGACTCGCCTTTGGCGACATCCTGAATTCACTAAAGTCTCTCTTTATCCGGAGAGCCATGGCGGACTACGGTCAGAAGGTTGGGATGCGGACGACGAAGAAATTCAACGCCCACCCACCACCCACTTCGTAGCCATTGTCGAAAGCTTACACGACGTGCTTGATTTCGACTCCGAAGACATCGACGGTATGGACGACGATGTAGGAGATAACCATGAACCAGCGCCTATAGAATGCTGGACAACCACCTCATCCCATGATGTATATATGGTGGATACACCTAAAGGAAATGAAGACAAGGAACAACGGGACGCTACGAAGGATAAATCCCTCCAAAAGCTTTCAAAATGGCAACGTAAACGCTGAACCAAGTCCCGCCTCAACAGAGACCCAGCCATAGAGCAGGGCGAACCGGTGGATGACGAACACGCTATCGAGCAGTCGTCCGAACAAGACAACTTGGATAAACAACCCGTCCCCGACGAAGACAACAGTCCGGACGACCTCACGCCGGACAAATTGTTGGAGCAAAATAACCTCCAGAAAAGGCTCGCCGCCACTGAGCATAGCCTGAAAAAGCAGAAGCAGAAGCTCAAAACAGCGGAAGATGCACTCAAGATCAGATGGAGCAAAGTATTCAACACCGCAGACAAATACGGCGACAGTCGCCAAACAAAGAGCTACCCAAAAAGAAAGCTACTACCCGAATTTGACGAGGAGGCCTTAGAGCCACCACAATCAAAAAGTAACAAGGCCACCCGGTCGGATGGACGACCCCACGGCAAAAAGAGAGCGGCAAATGGCGCCGCACACAAGCCGATATGCGATACGCATAAGGACTCACATCAAAAGGATGGCCCAGTTAGGTCCGTCTATGGGCCGAGAAAGCAAGCTCTTCAAAGCAATGCAACACGCCAAATATCCGAACATCACGGCACACCCAAATACAGGGGCGCCGCACATCCCCTATGTTTCACCGATGAGGTGCTGGATCATGAATTTCCTGCAGGATTCAAACCCGTAAACATAGAGGCATACGACGGAACAACAGACCCTGGAGTCTTGATTGAGGATTACATCCTCCACATACACATGGCTAGAGGAGATGATCTCCACGCCATAAAATACTTACCCCTCAAACTCAAAGGGCCAGCTCGGCATTGGCTTAAAAGCCTCCCCGAAAATGCCATTGGAAGATGGGGAGAGCTCGAGGATGCGTTTCGGGCAAATTTTCAGGGGACCTATGTCCGCCCTCCGGATGCAGACGATCTAAGTCACATAACTCAACAGCCCGGAGAGTCAGCCCAAAAATTCTAGAACAAGTTCCTTACTAAAAAGAACCAAATAGTCGACTGTTCGGACGCCGAAGCCTTAGCAGCTTTCAAACACAACGTCCGAGACAAATGGCTCGCCAGACACCTCGGCCAAGAAAAGCCAAGAACAATGTCCGCATTAACAAGCCTCATGACCCGCTTTTGCGCGGGGGGAGGATAGCTGGCTAGCAAGATGCAGCACCAGCGACCCAAGTACATCCGAAGTCAGGGATGGAAACGGGAAACCACGGCGCAACAAGGACCAGCGCTGGATCAAAAGGAACGGTCCAAAGAGCGCGGCAGTCAACGCCGGATTCAAAAGCTCATGGCAGAACAATAAAAAACTGCCCCTTAAGGACAATAGCAATGAGCTATCCAACTTAAACAAAATCTTGGAAAAGATATGTCAAATCCACAGTATTCCCGGGAGGCCTGCAAACCATACCCACAGAGATTGTTGGGTCTTCAAACAGTCTGGCAGACTCAACGCCGAACACAAGGGGCTCGACACACCAAGTGAAGATGACGACGAGAACCACAAGCAGAGCCCTGGAAAACAAAAGAATTTCCCGCAAGAGGTTAAAACCGTAACCTCACTTCACGTGATCAAAGGGAAAAACAGAGCGGCCCCACAAAAATGCGCGCCGCACACTGGTTGTCAAAACCAGTCACCTTCGACCATCAGGACTATTCCGAAAGTATCCGGAACGCAGGATGGACTGCCTTGATATTGGATCCCATAATCGACGGATTCCAATTTACACAAGTCCTCATGGATGGTGGCAGTGACATATACCTGATATATCAGGACACAATCCGCAGGATGGGGATAGACCCAACCAAAATTCGCCATAGCAACACCTCCTTTAAAGGGGTAATGCCAGGACCATATGCCCATTGTACGGGCTCCCTACTGTTAGAAGTTGTGTTCGGTTCATCCGACAACTTCCGTCGCGAAAAGTTAGTCTTTCATGTCGCCCCGTTTAAAAGTAGCCATCAAGCACTATTGGGACGCGAAGCTTTCACCCGATTTAACGCAATACCGCATTATGCATCTCTAACACTTATAATGCCTGGTCCACGTGGCATCATCTCACTAAAAGGAAGTATTAAGTGTTACTCGAGCATGGAAGAACGTGAGACTGCCTTCACAGCCCCACACCTATCCGGCTCCGCTAGTGAAAGAACCTGAATTGGTCATTCAAACCCCGGACACGGCTAGACGAGTCCGGCGCCTACTAGCGGCATACCCCCATACAAGGGGCTGCATGCATATATCACAAGAGACAATAAAGCTCAATTTTATTCACTTCTTCGAATCGTACTCGCCTATTTAATATAAAGTACATCTTTGATGATCCTTTTCTTTAAACTAAGTTCCTCTCTTTACAGATGAACAACATGCTACACCCGTCCGTGATACGCACAACAGAGACACAGCGCAGACGCAAGAGGGACCCGCTGCAAGGATTCTTTTCAGATTAAGACCCTCGTAAACCTTTTTACTATCTCTTGTTGATATACATCCCCGGTTTCTTACTATAACCGAGGAGGAGATCTGGCGCTTTGGCATTGGCCGCACCAGAATTTTTGCGCGTGCACTGACACCAGGGCTTAGGGCATTATTCTGCCCGTTATTATAAAGACCGAATACCTTAGGGAGTATTCGCGTCTCGAGTTAGGGCCTTATATGCATCAGCTCGAATCATGTCTTTGGTCAAATGTTGGGTTTGCCTGGCTCCTGTGTTTTGCTGCCTTACGCCCGCTTTTATCGGCTAACGCGCACCGTGGAGAACTATCGCGATTGTGCCCAGCTCGCCAAAGCGAGCACCTCAAGAGAGAAAGCCAAAACTGACTGTCATGATATAGCGAGACTGGTCAACCACTGATGACTCATCGGAATGTTTAGGATTCCTCCGCATTAACGAAGGACCAGTTTTGGTCGTGCACATACGCACTCGAATTCGGGAGAGTGCGGTGCCCCGTGGGCTATATAGTAGCCCCACCTCGAACTCCTATGGCTAAGTGAAAGTGATAAAGCATTATAGTCCGGTTGCCTAGTTTGCTATGCTACCACCTCCTTAACAGGACCAAGACATTGGATTAAGTGTGAAAAGCGCCTTCTTTGCAAACACCCCGCACTATGTGCGTAATGAAGCCAAGGACAGCCATCTTTCAGTTATATATACATATACATAAACGGCCGCACAGGAGTAGTTTACTACTTGAACGCACAAGTATAAAAAGCTCTTATATTATATTGAAAGATTGTTTTCACAAATCATACATGTCATTTAAACATAATATCCTTCGAGCATCGTGTCTCTATTACACGAGCGCCTGCAAGACTTCCTCAAAGTAGTGCTCGGCGTGTACTGCTTCGTCCAATCTTGGGATGCAACGTCGGTGGCCTTCATATCTGCCCAAGATGTCTTGACACGGGCCAGAGCCATCCACGCCCTCAATACACGCCGACCGCTTTATTAAGGCCGACACGCAGACCGCACCAAGGAACCGCTGCACTAAACCAAAATAACTCTTCACCGGGTCCGCTGGCCACAAATGAGTCATGACATGCTTCATGGCAAGTCCGGATAGTCGATTCAGCTCGCCCATTCGCCAACCGATCGCTCAACGGAAGAAGACGCCTGGACTATGGAATGCGACCAATATAGCTCTTCCTTCAGTGCCCTTCCGCCTCGGAAGTGCTCAATCGCGTCCGCAACGCCGCCGCTAAGTCTAGATAAGCATCCTCCTAACTCCACAACTTGTCCAATTGAGCATACTTTGATCTGTATATTTCCTCCAGGCGTAAACGGTTTTCCAGCCGCAATTGCCCCGGCCTGACTCAGCTCCTCCTTGGCAGCTCTCAAAGCCGAATGGGCATTCTTGGATTCGGCGGTGGCCTTTTTCAGGCCCTCTTGCTCCGCTTGGCGTTCTTTTTCAAGAACCTCGCAGCGGTCGGTAGTATCCTTCAATTTTCTAGCCATTTCGGCCATTTCCTCTTTGCTTCGGCAGTGAGCAGCCCGTTCGGCTTCTAGCTCTTCGGTCGCCCTTAAAGCGGCCGCATTACTATCTCTAGCTTGCTCTTTTGCTCGGGCGAGTTACGCCCGTAGCTCCTCCACAGCAGCGGCACCATCTGCATTAAGCATACAAATAGTAAGACATGGGCGTCAAGCTCCCTTACCAGGTGTCCGCGTAAAAGTAGCATACCTTGTGACTCGTCAAACCGTTTATTGACCAGCTGATGTCCGTGATCCGCCTCGTCAAGTTGCCGCTTTAGTTCGGCATATTCATCAGTCCGGCCGGCCACCGGACGCCCCGCCACCTGTTTAGGAGCGGCGATATGTTATAACTGAGAGCTGCGATATGTTATAACTGAGATTTTGATCCTCGGCACACTGTCAATTTTGACAACATACCGAGTCTCAGGGGCTACTATCTATACAGGGCGCATTCTATATGCATAACTGTCAGAAGGTACATCATTTTTGCGTACCTCGAACCCCGTCAGTAAGCTTCTGACGGCTTCGTGAAATCCGCTCTCCGCGGATGACATTCTTTCAATCACCGTACCCATTAGAGCACGGTGATCTTCTGAGATAGCCGCTCGCCCGAGCAGATCCTTCAGCTCCTCCGACCGCACACCACTTGGCGCCGGACCTTCCGGCCCCGCCGGACTTGGGGGAACCCTCTGCGACGACACCTCAGGGCCGTCCGCTTCGCATGAAGGTGCGACAGGGGGAGGCGTTTCGCTCTCCATCATCTTCGGAAGAAGATCCCCCGAAGACGAGATTTGGTGAGATGGGCTGAGGTCCGAACTACAAGGTACAATTTCGGTTATCTTCATAAATAAATGCAGGGATGTTGCTTATTTACAAGACCCCTTCTTTTTACTCACGGCTCGCTGGAGGGCTGATCCCCTTGGGGAAAAAGTGCGGCTGGGTTACTTCCCATCGCCGGACTCTCTGACGAAGATTCCTTTCCCCTCTTTGAGGCCTTGACCCCCGGATCTTCTGAAGCGGTCCTCTTCTCTCCTCGAAGGATGGGACTTTTAATCCCTCCTTCCTTGATAGCCTCCTTCGTAGAGGCAGTTGCTTCCCCGCTCCCCCTTCGCCTTCTTAAAAAGGCGTGAACTTCAACATCTTGGTCAGCATGGGATCCGACGTGGTCTCCGGGAGGGGAGCCGGACACCTTATTAACTTTGCCTTGGCAATCCACTCCTGTTCAAGAAACGGCTCCTTTGAAGGGCATATATGGAGGATAAATGAATGAATAGCTTGTCCGATTACAGGACTACTTACTTGAGTATCTGGGTGATTGCAGCTTAGTCCTGCGTTCTCAGTCAGGTCCGGACACCTCTCTGGTGATCCGAAGAACAGTTTATATATCTCCACGGGCGTCGTGCCCATAAAATTTTGGAGAGCTCGTGGTCCCTCCGGATTGAATTCCCATAGGCGGAGGGGGCGACGTTCTTGAGGCGTAAGGCGCGGATCAACATAACTTGTGCCATCGCAACCAGATTGATCTCCTTTCTTGGAGGTCTCAATATGGCCCTGCAGCAAAGGAACGCCCTTGGGCGGCCCCAGTCGAGCCCCTTGTTTACCCATGACGCCACCCGCTGTGGTGGACTGAGCGGAAGGCGGGAGCGCCACCCATTTGGTGCCCCAGGAGCGGTGATGTAAAACCACTCCCGTTGCCACAAACCAAGCTCCTCTTCAAAAGAGCCCTCGGGCCACGGAGCATCACCACATTTGCTTAGGACCGCCCCTCCTTTTTGCTCGTTGCCCTCGATCATCTTTGGCTCCACCTTGAAGGTCTTGAGCCACAATCCAAAGTGGGGGGTAATATGGAGGAAGGCCTCACATACGACAATGAATGACGAGATATGGAGGATGGACTCCGGATTCAAGTCATGGAAATCCATCCCATAATAAAACATGAGCCCCGCATAAAGGGATCCATCGGAAGCCTAAACCCGAAGGAAGTGAGATACTGAACACCATGTTCTCGCCGGGCTCAGAGTGGGAATGACCTGCCCTGGAGCAGGTAGCCTATGCGATATCTCGCCGGTTAGATACCTGGCGTCTCGTAGCTTTAGCACATCTTCTTCCGTGACGGAGGAAGACATCCATCGGCCGTGCTGGTCGGAGCCGCACATCGTCGAAGGTCTGAAGCGCCTAAATCTGAAGCTTTGGGTGTTAGAACTCGAAGCGCGAGGCGAACTCGATGGAGGGTGTAAAAAGAAGAGGGCCTTGGCCTCATTATAAAGAGGTTGAATACCAAGAGCCCACCCCGTGGTCGATTAGAGGAGGCGTTCCAACGGGCACGGTTGGGTTACCCACTTCCGTATTGATGAGAATCCCGGAATAAGGGGCACGATCTATGCTTTGATAAGACGTGCCAAGGAAACCTCCTCGCTAAACGCGCTAAGGTGGAACGGTAAAAACGATTCATATAAAGGCCTGGCCGTGGTGTGGTGTCACGCCGCGGAATACGTCAGCAGATCTGTGTGAAAGTTATTCTCCATACGGTGGTATGTGGAACTTGTTTTGCAGAGCCGGACACTATCCTTGTGTTCAAAACCTTCTATGAAGTATTCGGAGGAGGAACCCGCCTCGCAATGCCGAAGACAATCAACGCGCCGGACTCATCATCATTGAAGCCTGGTTCAGGGGCTACTGAGGGAGTCCCGGACTAGGGGGTGTCCGGATAGCCGGACTATCGTCACGGTCGGACTCCAAGACTATGAAGATACAAGATTGAAGACTTCGTCCCGTGTCCGGATGGGACTTTCCTTGGCGTGGAAGGCAAGCTTGGTGATACGGATATGTAGATCTCCTACCATTGTAACCGACTCTGTGTAAACCTAACCTATCCGGTGTCTATATAAATTGGAGGGTTTTAGTCCGTAGGACAGAACAACAATCATACCATAGGCTAGCTTCTAGGGTTTAGCCTCCTTGATCTCGTGGTAGATCTACTCTTGTACTACCCATATCATCAATATTAATCAAGCAGGAGTTGGGTATTACCTCCATCGAGAGGGCCCGAACCTAGGTAAAAACATCGTGTCCCTTGTATCCTGTTACCATCCGCCTAGACGCACAGTTCGGGACCCCCTACCCGAGATCCGCCGGTTTTGACACCGACACCAACCTTCCTGACCGTAGTCCAGCCAGGGCTCTCCTGATAAAGAGAGAGACTTTAGTGAATTCAGGATGCCGCCAAAGGGCGAGTGCTGAAAGATGTCTGTGGCAGTGAACTCCATGACCGGTGCCCAATCGGATTCGATTGGCAGCGGCGCGGAGGGTTCGGAGTCCGGAGAGTAGTCCGGGGCCTTGGAGTCACGGTCTTCGCAAAGGACATGGATGGTGTTCGGCTCAATCGCCGTAGAGATTTCAGCCCCCGAGGTGGTGTCCGACCAACTATCCTCGATCGGCGAGATCGGTACCGAATAAATGGTCGGAGCGGACACTAGTGCGGCCTCCAGGACACTGTTCGGCGGCAGAGTTAGATCATGCCCCTCGAGATAGTGCGGCGCGCTTGGCTGCAGATCGAATCCGTCGAAGATCGAGTCTCTGCGGATGTCGGCCGTGTAGTTTAAACTTCCAAACCTGACCTGATGGCCAGGGGCGTAGCTTTCGATCTGCTCCAGATGGCCAAGAGAATTGGTCCGCAGTGCAAAGCCGCCGAATACGAAGATCTGTCCGGGGAGAAAAGTCTCACCCTGGACTGCGTCGTTGCTGATGATCGAAGGAGCCATCGGGCCTATAGGTGACGACACAGAGGAACTCTCAATGAAAGCACCAATGTCGGTGTCAAAACCGGCGGATCTCGGGTAGGCGGTCCCAAACTGTGCGTCTAGGCGGATGGTAACAGGAGACAAGGGACACGATGTTTTTACCTAGGTTCAGGCCCTCTCGACGGAGGTAATGCCCTACTCATGCTTGATTAATATTGATGATATGGGTAGTACAGGAGTAGATCTACCACAAGATCAAGGAGGCTAAACCCTAGAAGCTAGCCTATGGTATGATTGTTGTTCGTCCTACGGACTAAAACCCTTCGGTTTATATAGACACCGAATAGGGTTAGGGTTACGCAGAGTCGGTTACAATGGTAGGAGATCTACATATTCGTATCGCCAAGCTTGCCTTCCACGCCAAGGAAAGTCCTATCCGGACAAGGGACGAAGTCTTCAATCTTGTATCTTCATAGTCTTGGAGTCCGGCCAAAGATGATAGTTCGGCTATCCGTGACACCCCCTAGTCCAGGACTCCCTCACCCGCCGCCCGCGCCACCACCTCCTGCCGCCTGCGCCGCTGCAGCCGAGCCCCGCCGTCGTCGCCACGCCGCCCCGCAAGCCGCCGCCCCGCTGCCCAAGCCCCGCCTCGCCGGAGGTGCCGCGCCGATCCGCCGTCGCCGGTTTTTTTTAAGAAACCGATTCGGTTTTTTTAGAAACCCTAGTTCGTTTTTTAGATCGGTTCGCCGGTTTTTCCCGGTTCTTCTATTTAGCGGACATTCGTTCATACGTTCACTTCAACGAACGGTTTTCGCTCGTTAATTACAGATAATGAACGCTCGTTCGTTAGTCTGTTCGTCAGTTTTCTTTTTATCGGATTTTTCCGCGATTATTCTCGATCGTGATTTCTGATCCGATTTTCGTTTCAGTTTATCTTTTCGCTCGTTTATCGGAATCAGACGATTCAAGCGCCTAGATCTTCGCCTTGAGACCCTCTTTCTGTTTAATCAACTTAAAAAAGATTTTGGTACTGCAAAATTTGACTTTAGTTCAGATTAGTAAACAGATCTTGTTTCTTTCGCTGTTTGAGTTTCGTTGCTCCGTTCGATTTGATTCTTTTTGCAAACCGGAGTTCTTAAGTTGACCTTTCTGGTCAATCTCTCTTATTTGAGTTCTGCCCGTGCATCTTTGTTTGTTGCTTATGTATGCTATTTTTTGCTTGTGATAGAATTCCGGGAGTGCGAAGCGTGCTACTACGAGTCCCTAGGTTTCGCGGATCGTCAGCAAGGCAAGTAACACATTGATCATACTCTTTCCGTACCCAGTTTTATGCATTAGTTTCAATCCTCAAACATTCCATGATTAGGATGTCATTAACTTTGGGTTGGGAAGTTGTTGTTGAGGTAGAACCTATTGCCCTGTTATATCAAACCCTTGGGAGTTACTTCTACGCGTTGCTTATATTGCCATGCTATGCTCATAGGCGTGGATTGGGTTTGAGTGAAATCCATGACAGATGTGAGGTTGTTAATTAATGGTTCAACTTAAGGTGGCAACTTAAATACACATCTGGGTGGATTGAGGCACCTGGAGTACCCAGTGTTACCTGTATTTTTTTGGAGATCCCGGGGTTCCGTGTGATTTTCCTATGGACCGCCACCCAGGCTCAAAGGGAACCGAGATGATTCATGCTAGAAACTTCCGTGTGCAGCCACAAGCTATTATGGGCTCTAGAATAGTTGAGTAAGTTACGTGAAGCTCTTGAAGAGGTAGATCAGCAGGTAGTGGGTTTGTAGGTTTGGTATGGTCTACCCGGAGTAGAGAGTTAATGTTTCTGAAAGACTGTGTCTCGGTCATCCATTTCTCAAACACCATGTAGTGCAAGAAATCCAACGGAGGCGATCGAGTCTTGTGGGGAAAAGTGCGCAAACCTCTGCAGAGTGTACAATCTAATCATGGTTAGCCGTGTCCCCGGTTATGGACAATCTTGAGTATCTAGTACTTGAGTATCTTAAGTATCTCATCACTCTTATCTAATATTGTTGGCTTGTTAATTACTTTAATTGGGATTGAGTTGGAGGAACCTTCTCAGTAATGTTTCAACCGCCATGATAGTTAAATTAAAATCTATTCCTTTATTGTAGGGAAAAATTGGCTTTTCACAAAAACTATAACCCTAGAGCTTTCCACCAGCCAAATAAGCATGTAGTGATAGCATTATTCTGTTCTTGCTTTACTGTGTTACATTGCCAGCATATTCCATGTGTTGACCCGTTTTCGGGCTGCAACGTATTATGTTGCAAACTTTTCAGACGAGGTGTAAGGTTTGTTAGGTCGTTGCCGTGCATCTCAGCTATGCCGTTGGTGTTGATGGACTCACTTTATCTTCCAAGCCTTCCGCTGTTATCGTACTAGATGGCCTTAAGCCATATTATTGTAATAAGTTCTCTTTTGAGACATTCGATGTAATAATTGTGTGATTGCTACTCTGTTATAAATCCTTCAAGTACTGTGTGTGTCAGCATTACCGGTCCAGGGATGACACTGAAGCACATAGACTTGACCGTTTGAGGTCGGGTCGCTACAAGATGGTATCAGAGCACACGCTGAGTGTAGGACACGACCACTAAGATAAACCATAGGTCACTCTTCTCTACTCATTTTTGACTCGTCTCCATTTTCTACTCTTTAGGATGGCGGAGATGAACAAGTTTGCACAGCCGGATGAAGACACACCTTTTGGGCGCCACTTGAAGGAAGTCATTAGGTACTTGAACATTGGAATACCAAGCTTCATTGGGACGTACAACGCAACCTTACCAGAAGAGGAGCGCTGGGTGATTCAAGTACAAGTTCCGGGAAGGACATTCTCGCCAACCTCTAAACCCATAGAATTTTCTTTCAAAGCACCCACTTGGAGTTTAGGCAAAAGCATGGCAGCCCACATTACCATGGGACGCATTGGAGAAGTCTACAACAAGGATCTTAAGGGCACTATCTACAAGATATGTGGGCGCCGAGACGAGCAATGGGAAGTGATCAGCACCAAGAAGGATAGATCCATTGCAGCTTCCATCCAGGAGTTAAACCAGCACATCCGACGTCAGGAGAACCAGATGTGCGCAGACATGATGGACTTGAAGAAGGAGAAGACTAGGATCATCGAACTAGAGGAAGAACTCAAGTTTACACGAGATGGATATGAGGAGGAAATCAAGACACTACTGGATAAGAATGACGACCTGGTTAAGAAGATCGGAGTATTCATGGGAGATCCAGCACCGGGAAGAGAAGACGACGATTCCACTTGCTCGGGCAACTACATCATCATCGACGACACCGATTCCGATCCTAGTGATGATGACTATGAAGACGAAGCTGGAGCAGATATCATGGAGTCTTCCACCGATCAAAATTTTTAGATGACCACCACATATTAGTAGTATTCCCCCATGTATTTAGTAGTAGTTGAGCACTTTTGCGATAGTTCTAGACTGCTTGTATGCCCTTGCTTGATTGATTGAGTGAAATGTTTTTCTTTGTATCATGTGCATATGGGTAGTGCTTTCTCATTAGACCCCTTTTCTATTCTGATCTCTTCCATCTAAACCCATCAAATGCCTCCGAGACGTGACACCAGTTTTGCCTTCTCACCGGAGCTCACTCAGTTGATTCAACAGCAAAATGCCTTGATGCAATTGCTAGTTCAGAACCAGGGCAACAACAACAACAACAACAACAACAACCCGCCGCCAGTTGACAACCTAGCCCGTTTTCTAAGGTTACAGCCGCCGTTGTTTTCCAGTAGCACCGAGCCTATAGTCGCTGATGATTGGCTACGCCGTATTGGAAGGGAGTTGACCACCGCAGGTTGCACAGATGCTAAGAAGGTGCGCTTTGCCGCACACCAATTGGATGGACCAGCAGCCTCATGGTGAGAGAATTACACGGCCACTTCCCCCATAGCCAATGTCACTTGGGACCAGTTTCAGCAAGCTTTCCGTACATCCCATGTTTCAACTGGAGCCATGAATATGAAGAAGCGTGAGTTTCGCAACTTACGCTAGGGGAACCGTACTGTGGCTCAGTACGTGGATGAGTTTAGCAAGTTATCTTGCTATGCCCCTGATGATGTGGCCACAGATGCCGCGAAGCAGGAGAAGTTTATGGAAGGGCTGAATGATGAGATGAGTATGAAGTTGATGGTAGCAACCTTCAAAAACTACCAGGAGTTGGTAGATAAGGCTCTTATGATTGAAGGGAAGCAGCAACAGATTGAGAGCCGTAAGAGGAAGTATGGACAAGGGAGGTATAACTCAGGAGCTCAGCAGAAGCCTCGCCTAACCCCGAACTCGGCAGGACTTGTTCATAACCATGGAGGTCATAACCACTCCGGAGGAGGATCGCATAACCACAATGGTTCTAAGAATGGGAATGGGAACGGAGCTAACAACAATCAGAACCGCCCCAATCCAGCCATACCCGCCAAAAGAGACCTAAGTCACGTTACTTGCTTTAAGTGCGGGAAGACGGGACACTATGCCACAGAGTGCTCTGAAGGAAAGAATGGAAACGGAAATGGGAGCACTGGGAAGAAGCCCAATCCATTCAACAAAGGACAAGTGAACCACGTTAACGTGGAGGAGGTTGAAGAGCAGCCAGATGCGGTTATAGGTAAGTTTTTGGTTAAGTAATTTACCGCTCTTGTTCTTTTTGATACTGGTGCATCGCATTCATACATATCAAGGGGATTCGTGGATAAGTTTAAACTACCAACCCAAACCCTTAGGACCCCTCTTTTAGTGAGTTCACCAGGAGCATAGTATATGGCTAGTCGATGGTGCGACCAGATACCCCTAATCATTGGTAACCATGTTTTTCCGTCCGACCTAATTATCTTGGAGTCACAAGGATTGGATGTGATATTAGGCATGGACTGGATGTCAAAGTATGGAGGAAGTATTGACTGTGCTAGTATGTCGATTTATCTCACCACCCCGGAGGGAAAAATGGTTAAGTACGTATCTAGGCATGTGCCTAGGAGGAGCCAAGTGAATACCCTCACGGGAGTTGTTCAAGAGGAAGTGCCTGTAGTGAAGGATTACTCGGATGTTTTTCCAGAGGAGTTGCCAGGCATGCCACCTGATCGAGACATCGAGTTTTTGATAGAGCTATTTCCAGGTACAGGGCCAATATGCAAGAGACCCTATCGGATGCCCGCGATTGATCTGGAGGAGATTAAGAAACAGATCAAGGAGTTATTTGAGAAAGGTTACATTCAAAGGAGTTCATCACGTTGGGGAGCCCCAGTGTTGTTGGTTGAGAAGAAGGATAAATCCCTAAGAATGGTTGTTGATTATCGGGCCTTGAATGAAGTGACGATTAAGAACAAGTACCCACTGTCGATGATCAATGATCTGTTTGATCAGCTGCAAGGAGCTAAGGTGTTTTAGAAGATCGATTTACGAACGGGATACCATCAGTTGAAGATTCGAGAGAAAGATATACCAAAGACAACATTCACCACGCGGTACGGGTTATACGAGTATACGGTCATGTCATTTGGACTGACTAATGCCCCTGCCTATTTCATTAGCATGATGAACAAGGTGTTCATGGAATATTTGGACAAGTTTGTTGTGGTGTTTATTGATGATATTATGGTATACTTGAAGAATGAAGAGGAGCTCAAGGAGCATTTGTGTTTAGTTCTCGAGAAACTCAGGGAACATCAGTTGTATGCCAAGTTCAGCAAATGCGAGTTTTGGTTGAAGGAAGTCGGATTCCTTGGACATGTTATATCAGGAGAAGGTATAGCAGTAGACCCCAGCAAGGTCGAGTCAGCTACTGAATGGTTGGCGCCCACCTCAGTTAGCGAGATCCACAGTTTTCTGGGACTCGCAGGATACTATCGAAGATTCATTGAGAATTTTTCCAAGATTGCGAAGCCAATGACTGAATTATTGAAGAAGGATACTAAGTTTAAATGGACAGAAGATTGCGAGGCAAGTTTCCAGGAGTTGAAGAAACGTTTGACTACAGCCCCAGTGCTGACACTGGCAGATATACATAAGGATTTCCAAGTGTATTGCGATGCCTCTCGCTTAGGACTTGGAAGCGTGCTTATGCAGGACGGAAGAGTTGTTTCGTATGCCTCGCGACAACTAAAACCTCACAAGTTGAATTATGCCACGCATGATTTGGAGCTAGCAGCCGTAGTGCATACGTTGAAGACTTGGAGACATTACCTTATTGGAAATCGTTGTGATGTGTACACGGATCATAAGAGTTTGAAGTACATCTTCACACAAAAGGAGCTAAACCTTAGGCAGAGGAGATGGTTGGAGCTTATAAAGGATTATGACATGAAGCTGCACTATCATCCAGGAAAGGCCAATGTCGTAGCAGACGCCTTGAGCCGAAAGAGTTATGCTAATATCCTAGAAAGTACGGGATTGCCATAGGAGTTAGCAGAGGATATCAGGGAACTTTGATTAGAGATTGTTCCTAGAGGTTTTGTTGCAACAATGGAGGTTCAGTCGACATTGTCGGGTAAGATTCGGGAAGCTCAGAAGGATGACAAAGTGATTGCCGAGATAAAGGAGAAGATGAGCAAAGGAAAGGCCAAAGGTTTTCGTGAGGATGAGCATGATACCTTATGGGTTGAGGACCGAATATATGTGCCCAATGACCCAGAGATCCGGAAGTTAATACTTCAGGAGGCTCATGACTCACCATACTCGATACACCCCAGAAACACCAAGATGTATTTGGATTTGAAGGAACGTTTCTGGTGGACGGGTATGAAGAAGGATATTGCCGAGTATGTAGCCGTATGTGATGTATGTCAGAGAGTGAAGGCAGAGCATCAAAAGCCAGCAGGATTGTTACAGCCTATGCTGATACTCGAATGGAAGTGGGATAAACTAGGCATGGATTTTATCACCGGATTGCCCAGGACCAAATCTGGATATGATTCTATATGGGTAGTAGTCGATCACTTGACCAAAGTGGCTCACTTTATCCCAGTGAAAACCACTTATACAAGTGCGAAGTTGGACAAGATATATATGTCCAGGATCGTATGTCTGCATGGAGTTTCGAGGACCATCGTATCAGACAGAGGAACACAGTTTACCTCAAAGTTTTGGCATCAGCTACACCAGACTTTGGGAACGAGATAGGAGTTCAGTACAACGTTTCACCCGCAGACGGATGGACAGACAGAAAGAGTCAACCAGATTCTGGAGGATAGGTTGAGAGCATGTGCGCTAGATTATGGATCTAGTTGGGATGACAATTTGCCTTACCCAGAGTTCTCATACAACAATAGCTACCAAGCCAGTCTGAAGATGGCACCGTTTGAAGCCCTGTATGGACGAAGGTGCAGAACATCGTTGATGTGGGATGAAGTAGGAGATCGACAGTTATTTGGACCAGACTTGATCAAGGATTCTGAAGATAAGGTTAAGCTGATTCGTGATAGACTGAAGTTGCTCAGTCCAGGCAGAAGAGTTATGCAGACACGAAACGCAAGGAGGTAACCTATGAAATTGGAGACAGAGCATATCTGCGAGTATCACCCTTGCGTGGAGTGAAATTTTTTGGAGTTAAGGGAAAGTTAGCCTCGAGATTTGTAGGACTGTATCGTGTTTTGGAACGGATGGGAGAAGTTGCCTACAAGTTGGAGTTACCTGAAGGACTGTCAGGTGTTCATGATGTGTTCCACGTTTCACAGTTGAAGAAGTGTCATGCTGAGATGGCAGATATACCGTTAAGAGATACAGTACCCTTGGAGGTGATTCAGTTGGACAATGATTTGACTTATGAGGAAAAGCCAGTTAAGATTCTTGAGTTTGCCAGCCGAGTCACCCACAGCAAGGTTATCAAGTTTTGCAAAGTTCAGTGGAGCCACCATACCGAGGATGAAGCCACCTAGGAACGAGAGGATGATCTTCGCAAATACCACCCACACCTATTTTCTAGCCAACCCAAATCTCAAGGGTAAGATTCATCTTAAGGGGGGTAGGTTTGTAACATCCCAAATTTTCAATTTGGAATGTTATACATAGGTCATTCATGCATATCATATTTTATTGCATTTTCATTCCGCAATCCTCGAAATCATAAGGAACTCAAGGACCCTCGAAGAGAGTTGGGGATTTCCCGGTTTTCATATTTGATTTTTATCAAATAATGAACCGAGGATCTTCGATTTTAATTATTTTTCACTCTGAAAAATATTTCATATTAAAATATATGAGAGGAGATAATATGACTTCTCCAAAATAATTGAAATATAGAAGGAAAATATTAAAATCATTTATTTGATTTTATTTGATTTTTATTTGGATTTCATTTGCATTAGGAAAATTGCACGTTTTCAAAATTGCATTTTAGGGCGAAGAAAATGTTCATCTCGTCCTAAATATTTTATTTTGACGATGAAAATTTGTTTTGGCATTTTTAGATTTTTATTTTATTTTCTAGGATTTTTTTTTCTGTTCGGCGGAATTATTTAAAAAAAGTTTCGGACCAAGCTGGGCCGAAGCCCAGCCGCCCGTTCATGCCCGCCTCCTCAAGCGCGCCAGGCGTCTGAAGACGGACGCCGAGGAGAGTCCGAGCGGACTCCTCCCGGCGCCCCTCGCCCAAGCCACCGCCGCCCCCGCCCCTTTATATACCGCCCGCCCCTAGCCACCACCACCGCCCGCCACCCCGCACTGTCAGCCAGCCCATTGAGCCCGCCGCCCATGCATGCACCTTGCCCATTGTCTGCGCCCAGCTGCAGCAGGCCAGCGCCGCCATCGACCCGCCGCCCATAGCAGTCACCCGCCGCCCAGCCCGCCACCGGAGCCGCCTCGCCGGAGGTACCACGCCGATCCGCCGCCGCCGGTTTTTTTAAGAAACCGATTCGGTTTTTTAAGAAATCCTAGTTCATTTTTTTAGATTGGTTCGCCGGTTTTTCCCGGTTCTTCTATTTAGCGGACGTTCGTCCGTACATTCATTTCAACGAATGGTTTTCGCTCGTTAGTTACAGATAACGAACGCTCGTTCGTTAGTCTGCTCGTCAGTTTTCTTTTTATCAGATTTTTCCGCTATTATTCTCGATCGCGATTTCTGATCCGATTTTTGTTTCAGTTTATCTTTTCGCTCGTTTATCGGAAACAGGCGATTCAAGCGCCTAGATCTTCGTCTCGAGACCCTCTTTCTGTTTAATGAACTTAAACAATATTTTGGTACTGTAAAATTTGACTTTAGTTCAGATTAATAAACGGATCTTGTTTCTTTCGCCGTTTGAGTTTCGTTCCTCCGTTCAATTTGATTCTTTTTGCAAACCGGAGTTCTTAAGTTGAACTTTCTGTTCAATCTCTCTTATTTGAGTTTTTCCCATGCATATTTGCTTATTGCTTATGTATGCTATTGTTTGCTTGCGATAGAATTCCTGGAGTGCGAAGCGTGCTACTACGAGTCCCTAGGTTTCACGGATCGTCAGCAAGGCAAGTAACACACTGATCATACTCTTTCCATACCCATTTTTATGCATTAGTTTCAATCCTCAAACATTGCATGATTAGGATGTCATTAACTTGTGGGTTGGGAAGTAGTTGTTGAGGTAGAGCCTATTGCCCTGTTATATCAAACCCTTTGGAGTTACTTCTACGCGTTGCTTATATTGCCATGCTATGCTCGTAGACATGGATGGGTTTGAGTGAAATCCATGACAGATGTGAGATTCTTAATTAATGGTTCAACTTAAGGTGCCAACTTAAATACACATCTGGGTGGATTGAGGCACCTGGAGTACCCAGTGTTGCCTGTATTTTTTGGAGATCCCGGGGTTCCGTGTGATTTTCCTATGGACCGCCACCCAAGCTCAAAGGGAACTGAGATGATTCATGCTAGAAACTTCCGTGTGCAGCCACAAGCTATTATGGGCTCTAGCATAGTTGAGTAAGTTATGTGAAGCTCTTGAAGAGGTAGATCAGCAGGTAGTGGGTTTGTAGGTTTTGTATGGTCTACCCGGAGTAGAGAGTTAATGTTTGTGAAAGACTGTCTCGGTCATCCGTTTCTCAAACACCATGTAGTGCAAGAAATCCAACGGAGGTGATCAAGTCTTGTGGGGAAAAGTGCGCAAACCTCTGCAGAGTGTACAATCTAATCATGGTTAGCCATGTCCCCTGTTATGGACAATCTTGAGTATCTAGTACTTGGAGTATCTTAAGTATCTCATCACTCTTAATTAATATTGTTGGGTTGTTAATTACTTTAATTGGGATTGAGTTGGAGGAACCTTCTCAATAATGTTTCAACCACCATGATACTTAAATTAAAATCTATTCCTTTGTTGTAGGGAAAAATTGGCTTTTCGCAAAAACTATAACCCTAGAGCTTTCCACCAGCCAAATAAGCATGTAGTGATAGCATTATTCTGTTCTTGCTTTACTGTGTTACATTGCCAGCATATTCCATGTGCTGACCCGTTTTCGGGCTGTAGCGTATTATGTTGCAGACATTTCAGACGAGGAGTAAGGTTCGTTAGGTCGTTGCCGTGCAGCTCAGATATGCCGTTGGAGGTGATGGACTCACTTTATCTTCCAAGCCTTCTTCTGTTATCGTATTAGATGGCCTTAAGCCGTATTATTGTAATAAGTTCTCTTTTGAGACATTCGATGTAATAAGTTTGTGATTGCTACTCTGTTATAAATCCTTCAAGTACTGTGTGTGTCAGCATTACCGATCCAGGGATGACACTGAAGCACGGAGACTTGAACGTTTGAGGTCGAGTCGCTACACGGTGCCACATGGCGTTCACACCCGAATAGGTGGAGACGCCCGTCGAAACGTTGTGTTTCCGCAATCAATGCACGAACGTGGCTCCGTGTAAAACACAAGCATGCCTCCCTCAGCATCCCAACCGTGCCTGTCCTGGTAATATAGTCAACGGATGCATTTGGAACACAAAGAGACACGAAGGTGACTCTGGATAATTACAGGTCATGCGTTTGTGGGCTTGACAACCGTGCCTGTGACCTGAAACACTAACATGTGTAAAGGACAGTGACACTACTGAACATATAAAGTCGCCTTCGTGCATTTGTGGGCTTGACAGCCGTGTTTGTGACCTGAAAGACTGACACACAGAAAGTCGTCTTCATGCGTAAAGGACCGTGACGCTACTAAACATATAAAGTCGCCTTCGTGCATTTGAGTTAAAATCTTACAACGAAAACAATTCTGTTGGAGATATGCCCTAGAGGCAATCATGTGATGATGATATTTCCATATGTATTCATGAGTCCTTTGTATTGTCGTTGAACATCATCAATGATATGTATCAATAAGTATGTGACTTGTTTGTGGAACTATGTATTGTATGATGATTGTTTTAATGGTCCCTAGTTGATAAGGTTATGTGGACACATATCCTTGACTAGTATACGCCTCGGTTGATGACTATGTTTCACAAGTCATGTGCATGGAGATGCTAAACCAATAGTATGGGCTCGGGGATGGAGATCACCGAGCCGGATAGACCCACTTTGAGACGCAGCGAGATATAGTCATATGTTAGTCTCAAGTGCAATGTCTATGCCATGTCCTAGACCTGAGGTACTCGCATGTTCTCGGGATGAGGATCGACTCACTTAGGGTCTATCAAACGCTACTCCGTAACTGGGTAGTTATAAAGGTAGCTTTCGGGTGAGTCGTGAGACATGCCGCGAGACATGGTTGACCAAGATGGAATTTGCCCCTCCTATTTGGAGAGATATTCTATGGGCCCTCTCGAGTGATCAGATTCAGAAAGCATGGCCATGCAACTTGGATTAAGTGTTAACCCATTTCGCGAATCTGTATCATGGTTTCGAGAAGAGAGGTCGAGCTAACACACGGGTGACAAGTACTCGCCTTGAGCTTGACAACAAATATCGTGAGGCAAAAGGAATGTTGCATATGCCACATTGTTGAGGTTCGTCAAATGACTTTATGCCCACATGGGAGTTGGCACGTTCTGCTAGGAGCCGCTATCGACTATCGACTCTGGTCGTATCCATGTGTATGTGAACATATAGGGTCGCACACTTAAGGGGCTGTAGCCCATTCAGATTGGATCTGAGTGGAAAATGGACGTGGACTCCTCGTGGGCTCAAGTGTTGAGCCCACCTCGGAGGTCTATATAAAGGGGAGTGGGCACACCACTTAGGGTTGATCAGAAATGACCACGGTTAATTAGCCACCGCCACTCCCCACGCCCATGCCGCGCGACCGGACCTAGCAGTCCGTCGCTCCACGTTGCTCCTTGTACGTGTGGATACCTTGGGGTCATCACATCTGCGGTGCTTGGACGAACCGTTCGAGGGAACCGCGAGGTGCCTTTCGCGGGAGATCACCGTTCACGGGTCTTCGCTGTTCGCGGGAGATCGGCAACGCGAGGAGGAGACGGCCCGGGAGATCGGCTACACGCATCACCAACTCTACTTCCGCTGCGGTGACTGCGCGTCTAGTGGTAAACCCGATCCCGTGATCTATTTCCAGCAGCATGATCTTGGGTGCGCGGTAGAAAATTTTATTTGGCGCTAGCGTAGCTTATCGCGTGTTCCAACAGTGGTATCAGAGCCTCTGCTGTGTGGTGATAGATTCGGTGATATGCATATGAGATATGTAGATCGGTTCAGGTGCGGGTCGATGAGATCGGTCGCGCATGTCAGTGTTGAAGGTTGGTTTCATGATCTTGTTTCCGTGATCGTGATATAGAGGTCGTGACACGACTTACCCCTACCGGTCGGTTGTCCGCCATCGGGGTAGACAGTGGAACGTAAATCCGGATGCAGCACACGAAGATCAATGAGATTGATCGAATCGGAACATAGATCAACACCTTGGAAATGTGAATTCTGCGGTGCTGAAATCTGTTGGAGCGGTCTCGGTAAAACGGCTGTAACTTTTGCATACGAACTCCGATTTTGCTCCACGACCTGTCAAACTGAAGCTAACGAAAATTTGGATTAGCGTTGAAATCTGGAACAGTATTTCGGCGCTTCTGGCTAGGCCAAAATCCGCTTGGAAGATAGAGTTTCAGGAGGTTTTATCTTCGGCGGTAGAACGTCTGACTCGTTTTTGCATGGAATGACTGTGATTTGGTATAGCCCATGTATGTTGCTTGTATATTATTGTTTCATGACCTGCGTGTCATGAGTGCGGCAACCGGCAGGAGCCATATGGTTGTCCCATTATTGTATTAATGACATGCGTGTCAACATGAGAAGCCATGTAACGAATTTACTTTCAGTAGCTATTAGTTTTTAATAGCATAGTATCTTATGTAACACTTGGTGGTTGACACCATGGCGTGGAGATGGAGATCACCATGAGGACAACCATTCATGGGCAGACCACGCACGTGGAGATGGAGATCACCACGCGCTGTGAAAAGGGGCTATACCATATCACACATACATAAACTGCCTGTGAAAGTTTATCCCTTTTATGCACCCTTCCTTTTGCATAGTAGATGTTTTAAGTAGGGTGATCCCTCAAAGAATCTCAAGTACAAATGCCTCCCCAATTGTTGCACCTTCACATGTCAAGTATATTTAGTGGCGGGCCTATGAAATTAGGGTGCCACTAGATCTCCTTGAAGTGATGGGTTTGTGTCGGACACTTAGACGCGGAGCATTGGTTGACTTGTCGTGGCTATCAAAACAGTTTTGGGCTACGAGGCATAGGAGTTGGCGTGGCATGAGATGTCCCCAACAACAAGAGTCGTATGGATATACGATTAGCAAGAGTTGCTTACCGAGTGATCTTGTCCTCTAGCGGTGATGCAAAAGCTCACTAGTTGACATGTTGATCTTGGATCTTGAATCACTAAGTATCAACCGAGGGATGTTGATTTTAGTGGGAGTAATGATCTTATTAAAATGTTTAATGTGAATTACTCTTCATGAATACATGTCTTAGTGTTTTGCATATTTCTGTTGTAGATCAATGGCACCACCTGCTCAAGTTACCCCTTTTGCGTTGAAATCAATCCTAGAAAAAGATAAATTGAATGGAACAAACTTGAGAATTGTTCTTAGGCATGAGAAAAAGGAACAAGTTCTAGAGAATCCGCTTCTAGAGGAACCTGCCGATAATGCTAATGCTGCAGCCAGAAATGCCTACCAGAAACTCGTTGATGAATCGAACGAGATCAGCTGTCTCATGCTGGCTTCTATGGAGCCCGATCTACAGCAGTAGTTCGAAAATATTGAGGCTTTCGATATGATCGAGTACCTTAAGTTCAAATGCAGGCTAGGACCGAAAGGTTCAACTTCTGGCGATCCTTGATGGATTGTAAGCTGAAAGAGGGTGATCCACTGAGCTCGCATGTGATCAAGATGATCGGGTACATGCAAGCTTTGGATAAGCTGGCTTCCCTGTTGGGGATGAGTTGTCCACAGATACAATTCTGGGTTCTCTTCCGGACAGCTATGGGTCGTTCATCTCGAACTACCATATGCATGGGATGGAAAAGAAGCTCACTGAATTGCATGGTATGCTCAAAGTGGCAGAGCAGGATATCAAGAAAGGTACACATCGTCAAGTGTTGATGGTGCAGAACTCGGCTAAGTTCAAGAAGAGCTGGTCCAAGAAAAAGGCTAAGGCAAAGGGAAAAGAGAAGGAGGCAACTCCAACTGCAGCCGCTGCACCTAAGTCAGGGATGGCTTCGGGGAGTATTTGCTTTCATTGCAAGGAACCCGGACACTGGAAAAGGAACTGTAGCAAGTGGCTTGCCGAGAAGGGCAAGAAGACTAGAAGTATGACTTCTTCAGGTACACTTGTTGTATATGTTATAGACATTTATCTTGTTGATGTTTCTAGTAGCTCTTGGGTATATGATACCGGATCGGTTGTTCACATATGAAACTTGATGCAGGGGCTAAGCAGAACTAGGAATGTCGCAAGAGGAGAAGTTGACATTTGCGTCGGGAATAAAGCAAGAGTTGCTGCATTGGTCGTCGGCACTATGCAACTTAATTTACCTGCTTTGAGTCGAAACATTATTTCTGCCTCATGTTAGACAAGGTTATGAATTCAGTATTAAGGACAATGGTTGTTCTATTTACTTGAATAATATGTTTCATGGCTTTGCACCCGTTGTAAATGGGTTATTTATCCTAGATCTTGAAGGTGAATCAGTCTATAACATAAATGTCAAGAGGCATAAGCCTAATGAGATAAATCCGACTTACATCTGGCATTGTCGACTAGGACACATTAGTCAAAAGCGCATGAAGAAGCTCCATGATGATGGAATTCTAACTTCGTTTGAGTTTGAATCATTCGAGACATGCGAGTCTTTCCTACTCGGTAAGATGACTAAGACTCCTTTTGCAAAGAGTTGCGAGAGGGCGTCCGAGTTATTGGAACTTATACGTAGTGATGTATGTGGACCAATGAGCATGGCAGCCAGAGGTGGTTTCCAATACTTCATGACTTTCACCGATGACTTGAGTAGATATGGATATGTCCACTTGATGAGGCACAAGTCAGAAACTTTTCAAAAGTTCAAGGAGTTTCAGAACAAAGTGGAAAATCAACTCGGCAAGAAAATCAAACTTCTATGATCTGATCATGGCGGTGAGTATATGAGCCAGGAGTTTGATGATCATCTGAAGAATCATGGAATAGTTCCACAACTGACTCCTCCGGGTACGCCATGGAGAAATGGTGTGTCGGAACGGAGGAATCGGACCCTGTTGGACATGGTCCGATCGATGATGAGTCAGTCGGATTTACGCTTGTCATTTTGGGGATACGCTCTAGAAACTGCAGCTTTCACACTAAACAGGGTACCATCTAAGTCTGTAGATAAGACACCATATGAGATATGGACTGCAAAAAGTCACAGTTTGTCTTTTCTGAAAATCTGTGGATGTGAAGCATATGTCAAGCGACTCCAGTCGGATAAGCTCACACCCAAATCGGACAAGTGCATATTCGTGGGATATCCAAGGGAAACCTTGGGATATTACTTCTACAACAGTGAAGAGGGCAAAGTGTTTGTCGCTCGACATGGAGTTTTCCTTGAGAAAGAGTTTCTCAATCGGAAGGCTAGTGGGAGGACGGTCCGACTAGAAGAAATTCGAGAACCACACGGGGACGTTCCGGTAGGTGATACTGTCACACCGGAGTTAGTCAGGGAACCCGTAGTGGAGTCAACACCGGTTCCACGGAGGTCGGAAAGGATACGCAATTTGCATGACTGCAATGTGTTGTTCTTGGAGAACAACGAGCCGACTACGTATGCGGAAGAAATAGAGAGCCCTGATTCCGAGTTATGGCTTGAGGCCATGAGATCTGAATTAAAGTCCATGGAAGACAATCAAGTTTGGAACTTGGTTGATCTGCCAGATGGCGTTCGAGCCATTGAGTGCAAGTGGATCTTTAAGAAGAAAACTGACATGGACGGAAATGTCACAGTCCATAAGGCTCGACTTGTTGCTAAAGGTTATCGACAAGTTCAAGGAGGTGACTACAATGAGACTTACTCACCGGTAGCGATGCCTAAATCAATTCGGATCATTCTTGCTATAGCGGCATATTTCGACTATGAAATATGGCAGATGGATGTCAAAACAGCTTTCCTTAATGGAAATTTAACCGAGGATGTGTATAAGACACAACCCGAGGGTTTTGTCGATCCAAAGAAGTCTAGCATGGTATGCAAGCTTCAGAGATCCATTTATGGGTTAAGGCAAGCATCTCGGAATTGGAACATTCGTTTTAATGAAGCTGTCAAAGAGTTTGGCTTCATCAAGAATGACTGTGATCATTGTGTATTCAAGAAGGTCAGTGGGAGCTCAGATGCATTTCTGATCTTATATGTGGATGACATATTATTGATTGGAAATGATGTTCAAATGCTTGAATCTGTCAAGGACTCATTAAAAAATAGTTTTTTTATGAAGGACTCGGGAGAAGCAGCTTACATTTTGGGAATCAAGATCTATAGAGATAGATCGAGAAGGCTTATTAGATTAAGCCAGAGTGCGTACATTGACAAGTTGTTGAAGAGATTCAACATGCAAGATGCCAAGAAAGGTTTCTTGCCCATGTCACATGGTATTAGTCTTAGCAAGACTCAGAGTCCTACGACTCCTGATGAGCGAAGATGCATGGATGGGATTCTGTATGCTTCGGCTGTTGGGTCCATCATGTATGCTATGGTATGTACTCGTCCCAATGTTAGTTTTGCTCTTAGCGTGGGCGGCAGATACCAGGCTGATCCAGGGGAGAGTCACTGGACAGCGGTTAAGAATATCCTTAAGTACTTGAGAAGGACTAAGGATATGTTCCTGGTTTATGGAGGTGAGGCTGAGCTCGTTGTAAAGAGTTACACCGATGCTAGTTTCCAAACAGATAGGGATGATAGTCGATCACAATCTGGGTTTGTGTTCATTCTGAACGGAGGAGCAATGAGCTGGAGGAGCTCCAAGCAAGATACGGTAGCTGATTCTACAACATAGGCTGAGTACATTGCGGCTTCTGAAGCTGCAAAAGAAGGTGTTTGGGTGAAAATTTTTATTTCCGATCTTGGTGTGGTTGAGGGCGCGTCTAATCCATTGGACCTCTATTGTGATAATAGTGGTGCCATTGCGCAAGTCAAGGAACCACGGAACCATCATAAAACCCAACACATACTCAGGCGTTTTAACCTTATTCGCGACATTGTCGAAAGAGGTGATGTAAACATATGCAAGGTACACACAAGATGCGAATGTTACTGATCCATTGACGAAGCCTCTCCCATGTCCGAAGCATGAGGCGCACATGAGCTCCATGGGCATACAATGCCTAAATGATTGACTCTAGTGCAAGTGGGAGACTGTTGGAGATATTCCCTAGAGGCAATCATGTGATGATGATATTTCCATATGTATTCATGAGTCCTTTGTGTTGTCCTTGAACATCATCAATGATATGTATCAATAAGTATGTGACTTGTTTGTGGAACTATGTATTGTATGATGATTGTTTTAATGGTCCCTAGTTGATAATGTTATGCGGACACATATCCTTGACTACTATACGACTCGGTTGATGACTGTGTTTCACAAGTCATGTGCATGGAGATGCTAAACCGATAGTATGGGCTCGGGGATGGAGATCACTGAGCCGGACAGACCCACTTTGAGACGCAGCGAGATATAGTCATCTGTTAGTCTCAAGTGCAATGTCTATGCCATGTCCTAGACGTGAGGTCCTTACATGTTCTCGGGATGAGGATTGACTCACTTAGGGTCTATCAAATGCTACTCCGTAACTGGGTAGTTATAAAGGTAGCTTTTGGGTGAGTCGTGAGACATGCCGTGAGACATGGTTGACCAAGATGGAATTTGTCCCTCCTATTTGGAAAGTATTCTCTGGGCCCTCTCGAGTGATCAAATTCGGAAAGCATGGCCATGTGACTTGGGTTAAGTGTTAACCCAGTTCGGGAATCTGTATCATGGTTTCGAGAAGAGAGGTCGAGCTAACACAAGGGTGACAAGTACTCGCCTTGAGCTTGACAACAAATATCGTGAGGCAAAAGGAATGTTGCATATGCCACATTGTTGAGGTTCGTCAAACGACTTCACGCCCACATGGGAGTTGGCACGTTCTGCTAGGAGCCGCTACCAACTATCGATTCTGGTCGTGTCCATGTGTACGTGAACCTATAGGGTCGCACAGTGAAGGGGATGCAGCCTATTCGGATTGGATCTGAGTGGAAAATGGACGTGGACTCCTAGTGGGCTCAAGTGTTGAGCCCACCTCGGAGGTCTATATAAAGGGGAGTGGGCACACCACTTAGGGTTGATCGGATTGAACCCTGGTTAGCCACCGCCACTACCCACGCCCATGCCGCGCGACCGGACCTAGCAGTCTGCCGCTCGACGCTGCTCCCCGTACGTGTGGATACCTTGGAGGCATCGCATCTGCGGTGCTTGGATGAACCATTCGAGGGAACTGCGAGGTGCCGTTCGTAGGAGATCACCGTTCACGGGTATTCGCTGTTCGCGGGAGATCGGCAACGCGAGGAGGAGACGGCCCGGGAGATCGGCTACACGCATCACCAACTCTACTTCTGCTGTGGTGACTGCGCATCTAGTGGTAAACCCGATCCCGTGATCTATTTCCAACAGCATGATCTTGGGTGCGTGATAGAAAATTTTATCTGGCGCTAGTGTAGCGTACCGAGTGTTCCAACAAATTCTAACAAGGAAAGTCGCCTGATTCTATTAGGTTTCCGTAATAAACGCACAAACGTGACTCTGAGTAAGAACAAACTATGCCTCCGAGGGCTTAACGTCCATGCCTCTCCTTTTGACCGAGCCCACCGACTCATTCGGAATACAATCAGAAAACCTTTGTGTGTGACTCTATATAATAGCACGCCATGCCTTTGAGGGCTGTATGCTCGTGCTTGTGACCCTTGACACTAAAAGATAGACAGCCACGAACGTCGACGCCTTTATCAAGAAAGAAGCGTGACACAATTCAGTACGGAACCGTGTCTGTATGGACTGCACGTCTGTGCTCTTAAATACAAGGAAATAAGCTTTAAAAACAGCGTCTCTCTTATAGGCCAATCCGTGCCTCACAGAGTAAACGTCCGTGGCTGTGCGTAAGACAAAGGTTCATCTCTGTGGGCTAAACGCCCATGCATCTTCATCTAATAGAGTCAGAGGCTAGCGTGACTCTATGTAATACCACCTACCATGCCTTTGAGCGCTTCATGCCTGTGCCTGTGACCCAAAACCCTGAATCAAGGATGAGGCGACTACCGCGGGTTCCCGCTATAAACACACGAACGTGACCCCGCATAAAACGCAAGCATGCCTGTCTGGGCCGCCATACCGTGCCTCTCCTGGTGATAGAGTCAACAGAATCATAACGGATCCCTCCACTCTTCTCCCCTTCCCTCCCGTCCCTAGTTATGTTTTGACGGGTGTCTCCTCATATTCAGGTGTGAACGCCACGTGGAGCCGCTCCGGAAACCCAAGGGTCCGACGGGTGTCCCCTCCGGCGACGCCGCTCTAGCTCGTCGCCCGAGGCCAGGCCCCGGCTATTTAAGGCGGAAAGAGTCTCGAAACCCTAGACACACCCTTTTCCTTGGTCTTTTCAGATCCACGCCACATATAGTAGCGCTTGCAGGCAGCGCGATCCCAGCAATGGAGACAGAGATGGAGATCCACTCTGGTGCGCCATGCACCAATCTCGCGCCACTGGCGACGCCGTCCTCTGGTGGTTTGGCGGTAGCGGCTGGAAGCGGCGAGGGTGCGCCTACCGGATCCGAGGATCAGGAAGAGCAGTCTGGTCCGGACCGCATCAGCGACCTCCCGGACGCCATCCTCGGTGAGGTCATCTCCCGTCTCTCCACTAGGGAGGGCATCCGCACTCGGATGCTCGCACGTCGTTGGTGTCCTGTGGGCCAACCGCTCCTCCGAATCTTGACTGCTGTGAGATCCCTGTCACTCGTCTTTTTAACTCCCTAGAAACAGTTCATGTCGAGATCATCTGTAGGGTCTCTGCCTACAGCGAGGAGCTTGCTCGCATACGATACATCGGAACTTGGCATCAGGGAAAAACAGTTCCTGGTGATGGTTCTTGCCTTCAGAGTCCATCCTCTCCAGCCATGTGGGCGCAGTTCTCCGCCTTTGTATACTGGCGTGCTACCTCCAATGCATAACCTCTACTGTCCACGCCTGGCTTGAGTCCCTCAGATTGAACAATCTCCGGGTGCTTGAGTTTAACTACCTGTTTCCACGATTTGTGAAAAAAGTGTCAAACTATCGCACACATGCTCTTCATCTACGCCCTCACTACCGAAGTCCGTCTTTCGGTTTTCCTGTTCTATGCGCACTGTCAGCTTCGCGTGTTGCCAGATACCAAACCACTATGTAGAGGTACTTGAACTACCACTGGTCAAGATACTTTTGCTTGTTGAGGTTGATATATCAGACTTCTCGTTGCAAAGCATGATCAACTCTAGTTGCCCTGCACTCGAGTGCCTGCTGCTTGTTTGCAATAGAGAAAGGCATCGGATCACAATAAATTCCCGTAACCTTGTAAGCATTGGCATCCGCGGTGAGAAAGGAGAATTCATCATCGAGGATGCCCCCTCACTTCAAAGGTTGATCCACGATCTACAGAGCAATAACATGGAGGTATTCATCGTCTCTGCACCCAAACTGGAGACATTGGGCAAATTCAGTATCTCCCTTGACTCCATAGGTCTCATGGTACTGACATTTCACAATAATTCCAGCTGCATTTCCTTGAGAAAGTAGTTTCTTGTCATCCAGCCTTTTGTTCTAATAATTTTATGTTTTATTTTCTATGTTATGTGAAGGGTTTGGCGGCGGCCAGCCTATCTACAATGCGGCAATCTGTCAAAAACTTGTTTTTGGCCATGACTTATAAAGTGGACCTGGTCATTCACTTGCTTAAGTGCCTTCCAAATCTGGAGAACTTGTTTGTTCAGGTGATGATTCTCACGCCCAATGAAAAGCTCATACCGTGCATAGTGCAGCACTCCTTGCATCTCAAAAAGCTTATCTTACATTTTGTTTGCAACGGATACACCCTATGTCTAGGCATGTTTATTATTATTATTATTATTATTATTATTATTATTATTATTATTATTATTATTATTATTATACATACATCCATATCTAGGGAAATGTTCGACGAACTTATTGGGACGGGGGTCATGGAATTTATCGTTCATTTTGTCCTTCCATAGATCTTGAGTATCTTTCAACCTTTATGTGTTTTCAGGGAGGAAACATTCCTGATGGTGCAAGAAATATTTGGCGTCGCAAGCACCGTGCATTTCTCAAAGAACACATCATTCATTTAAAGACAGTAACACTGGAAGATTATGAAAAAAGTGGGAAGAACACTGAGTTTGTGAGGTTCTTTATTCTGAATGCAACGGAGCTAGAGACCATGAGGATTAAGTTTCGCTTTCCCTTAGACTTCACGCAAGAATTTTACGAACAGCAACAGAAGTTTTTCCTGTGGGAGAATAAAGTTTCCAAATGCGCCCATCTCAAGTTATCAGCGAGCTGCAATCATCTATTCTTGGATTTGAAACACATGCATGTTGAATGCCTGGATTTGTTAGATCCATTCACTTGTGCCTGCTGGACACAGGGATGTACTTAGTTCCTCAAGCTAGTACAGTTAGATGTTGTTGCGCCAATCTGATTATGTGTTATGTCTAAAAATGGTTGAACAATCCATTCGCCTTTTGCACCATTTTGTAAGCTTGTTATAACAATGCTTTTGTGCTATGCACCCGTTGTTCCAAAAAATTGATAGTTTTATGTCACGGTCGTGATGCTACAGAAACATTCGTGTGCGGTAGTTGACCAAGGAACAAAAACATTGGAATAGAAGAGGCACTGCCTTGCCTGTTCTGCAAGGAACGTGCATCTAGTGCATGTAAACCAGTGCATCTGCAGTGACCAGACGGCACTGCCTCCTTTCGTGGCAAACTGTACGTGCACATGGCCGTGGCTCTGCTTAATCTCAAACCATGCTCCCAGCGACCTCAGACTGTACGTGCCTTTCATGTAAACGCATGTCCGTGAACGAGTTTATGTATGAGTACAAACAATCGAGTCGGCACAGGTGTGCGTCGGCTTCAGGAGTAAGCGCGACTCTGTGATTGTAGATTTTATGTGCGTCAACGCTAGTCCGATGCTCCTGTCTGACATAGGACCGTACCTTTGACAAGTCAGTGCCACATTACCAGAGGCATGGTTCCCCATGCCTGCCAAAGCGATATCTGTGCCTTGCTATATTATAGTAACCCATATCTCGTGGAACAATCCAAGACGATAGATTGCCGGATGCGCCTCGCTAGCAGCACGTTTCTTTGAAATATAAAAATATTCAGGAGACCAATATTTGATGTGTGTAGACCGTCACACACCCTCTGAAAGATTGCAAAAAAGAGACACATGGCTTTAGTCAGGTAACCACGTCCAAGCATAAACTTATACTAGACGAGTATCCCTTGCAACGTTTCAAAAGAAGGCAACTGTTAATGATCATTCTTCGAGGATTGCCTTGATCATCAGGAGGTCATCAGTGTTCGCAAACCCTTGCCCCAAAAGATCACAGATGACGCTTTGCATCTTCTTTCTATTCTCCTTCAGCTTATGCACCTCCTCCTTCAGAAAATCCATGTCCAGCTTAATCTCACCCTTGTCGTCCTTAAGATTATGAATGGAACTTGTGAGAGACCTCTGAATGAGCTTGACGTCTTTATCAATGATACCCATCTGCTTCTTCTGCCTGTCAATCTTCATGGTAGTTACATTAGTTCTTTCCACAGCTGCAACAAGATTCTCGAGCTTAAGGTTCACTTGTTCAATATCCATTTTAAGCCTGCTTATCTCTTCATCCTTTTCTTGCCTATCATCATTGCTCTCATCTAACATCCCCCAGAGCTTGAGTAGGCACCTCTGCATAATGATAGGCCATGGACGGTCAACCCATTTGACGACTCCACAGTTGCGAACAAAAAAGGAACAAATTAAATAGAGCCTATTAATACACTGCTGCACAAGCTCTGGAATATAATAAAGTTCACATATACTTGGTTTATAACCTCATTCAACTAACTATGAACCGTGTTTGTGCAATGTGGCACTTCAATGGTTAGGTACCCACAACACTAATTATGGTGCTTCGCCCACCCTGTCCGCGGAGTTATTTCATAATTGTACTTAGTTTATTTTAAGCCAGCTTGAATTAATCTGGAGCTACCTCTGCAGACAACTTATTTAGAGAGGATTTTTTAAGAATATACTGACTATTAAACAGAAGTCCCATTTGTAAACAAACATGAGAGTGTCTACATCACTTCTTTTGTGTTCAATGATGTAAAATAAGTAGTGACCTTTACCCTTTTATGTAAAGTAAAAGGACTACACAATGTTTCCTACAATCAACCGGAAAACACAAGAAGAAATCAGTCTTCTTTGGTAGACTACAAGTCCTATATCCAAACATTTTGATTCAACAAGTAGCTCGGATTTTTGAAGTTACTAACTTTCACAGCACAGCCGTAGAACCTCCTCCCCGTGTCACTTCCTTCAAAAGCCACACACCTGAGAGGCTTGGTATCGTGGAGAACACAGTAGAGAGGACGGTCGAGCTCTTTGCCACAAAAATCATGGTCTTCGATGGTGTCAGGGTTCTCCTACACGGACACATGAATGTTTATAGCTCAGATCTTTTGTTTGGAAAAAAAACCCCAGTTCAACGCTCCGCATGTAGCAGGAAATCACCTACATAGAAATCAAAATCCAGTTCAAGGAAGTTCAAGCCTTCCTTCCTCCCCTCTTGTCCGAACTTTTGTGTCAACATGGCCCGGAGGATGTGAGCAGATGTGATGCTGCAGGCGGCATCGAATTCGAGAGGAGAGAGAGAGGGAGAGAGAGAGACAGAGGGGAAGAGATATAGTGAGAGAGCGAGAGGGGAAATAAAAGAGAGGGACTTCGACATGGTCCGGCTCGACCAAATACTCCACCTACTCGCCAGACCCACCAACCCCCACCCCCCTCCCACGCCCTTTCTTGCGCTGGGATGGCAAGGACCCATTTACTATTGTCAGTAGTTTCAGCTTTGGCGAGCGAGTACACAAAATTACTTCCCTTTCCATAATTACTCCATAAATACATCGTTTTGTGCGTCTTCCCTCCCGAGTCACTTGCTCTTCCGCTCCCCTTCTCTAGTTCCTTCCATCTTTCTTGCTTTGTCTTCCTCATTCTACAGTCCACATAGATGGATCTACGATTCGCCCACTTGCTGTGAAATACAGTAAATTTTTTCCCCTCTGCTTAATACTTACGCGTTGCGCACTGTGTTTTTTTAGATGGATTCTTGTTGTATGTTACCCTTTTAATTTTAGTTTTTGTGTTAATATCTTACCCCTTTGAAGAGTTTCTATAGGGGAATAATCTTGGAGGACAACAGTTGATTTTTTTTCAGCTAGTTCGCTGCAAGAGCTTGTAGATTTGAAGAGGTCTGTGCGTGTTTTTTCATTTTTTACAGAGACACTAACATCAAGGGATATCACCATATCAGCATTCGCTCCGCTCTGTCTTACTCGTTGAAACAAGCGTGTATCAGTGATATACAGTCCTTTAGTTCTTTGTACCATTAGCGGAGTGTTGAAATAAATTTTTCTTTAATAATTAATGAACCCGAGTCTTATATATTGTTACATCTCGTAGACAAAGATGGCGTGTGACATTTGCAGGAACCTCAACTGTCCCGGTGTTGAATCTGATGTTGCCCAATCTTTCTTGATTGTGTCTTTGCCTCGTTGTTATTAGTCATGCCTGGTAAGTTTTGCTACCAAATCATGCGTGGCCAGTAAAAAACCTTTGTCACTGTATTTGTTGCAGTTATCTTTATTCTGCAGTCAGCAACCACACGTATTCCTACGGAGCGAACTATACTGCGCATGCTTGTTTTTAATTTTATAGGCATTGATGTAATTAGAAGTTCAATTGTGTTGTATAGGTTTAATTAAATGTCATAGATGGTGCCTGTGCCCGTGTCTGAGAGCCAAGAAATTTCAAGGAAAAAAACTCTTTCATGCCTCTTTTTTTCTTCTGAAAATCAGTAAAACATTTATATACCTTTGTATTAATTTTACTTTTATGCAGTATGTCCCATGCTACTACCGGAACCAGGTCCTTTCTTTGATCTCTTTATGGAAAGATGAAGCTTTCGAGGATGGTTTTGAAGACAAAGATCTTGACCTTGTGTTCGGCACTACTGAGGAATTGTTTTACAAGATTAAGTTTACAGATGGCAACCACATGTCTAATTTTCGTGGACCTGGATGGGAAATGTTGATACGTGACTATGATATGTTTTATGGTGATATTATACAATTGGATTTGCAAGTAGAATATTTCTTCTTTCCCATTGACTTGATATTGAGTGAATCTCGAGGAGGTCACAAAGTGTTTCCCAAACCTTCCGTTGGTATGTTCTGATCGCTTATCAATATTTGTTCTGGTTTAACATTTATCTATTATAATGTATTTAATCTTTCTTTGTACTCACAATGTAGTTTAAAATTATAATTTCCCTTTTAAAAGCCAATATTCGTTTATTTTAGTTTTAACTGCTCTATTCATTGCTTCACACATAGTGGCTAATACATGGTTGTATTTATTTAGCCCTCGAAGTCCTCAGTTTATCGGAAAGGAGCTACATAGACGAGACAGTCTACACCCGGGGCATAAAACTTTCCTATATCGACATGGCTTGCATGATTAAACTAGTCCTAAATGCTAAACACATCCCTGCCTTTACATTTGTGCACCGTCTATGTTTCACCAACGTTCACACAGGCCGTTTGGTACGTCGTTGTTTCTTTCTCTAAACCACAGTCAACATGCGTGTCTTCGTAATCTAATGCTAGAATAATTTGTTATTGTACATAAAATCCCAGCTATTGTTACCTCTCAAGGGCAGCATCAGGCTTGTACAAATTTTCAGCAGCCTTGATTTGCCTGGCACCTACTGTATACACAAAGATGGAAGGATGGCGATCACCAGGATTTCTGCTCTTGCAATGCATCCTGGCTGACAGTTGATTGCGTTGTACTCATCAGTATCCAGTGGCACACTGTGCGTGTGCAGGACTCGCTCTCACTTGTGATCACCGGTCTTTACAAAAAAACGGAATGATGCGATATGTGTACGGTGATGGAGGGATGGCATTACACCACATAAATTTTAACTACTATGGTATTAAGTTAAGTATCGTACGTGTGTTATTTCAAACTATGAGTGCAGTTCAAATCCTCATAGTACATACCTAATAGAACTTATCAGTTCAAATTCTTATTCAGACTATGGTACTGAAAGCAGATGCGATACTAAACGTGGTTGTCGTCGTTGTTGTTGTTGTTGTGGGTGTGTCTCTCGGCTCGACATGTTTGCTCAGAGAGGCACTTGAACCTAGTGCAGGTTAAGTCTTGTGTTAAGAACACTTATGGTCATGCCTCTGTGCTATGATTAGCTTAGCTGACTTTGTGCAGTAAGAGAGGCACAACCATGAAGTTAGTGAAGGCACGGTCATATAGTATAAGAGGGGACGGTCGTGCCTCCCAGTTGTCATTATTTCAGCTGAGTCGTGGACTCAGATAGGCACGTTGGTCGAGCAAGCGGAGGCACGGTCCCATACTAGAAAGAAGACTTGCGGTCATGCATCCCATGTCAAAAAGAAGAGTTGCGATCGTGCGTCCATGTACAGTATGTTTGTAGTGACACGCTGCTCGGAGAGGCATGTGCGTGAATCAAGTGGAGGCATACTAGTTGTTGCCACTGTCCGATGTCACTGTTCTCGCAACGACATCACTTAAAAAATACTAATTTTTTTGATAAATGGTGTTTTGCAACACCTCCGTCCTCCAAATCGTCTTTCCAGATCCACCGCACCCGTCGCTCCTAGATGGAGTCCGATGCTTCTAGTACCAAGAGGGCAAGGCTCGTGCCACCGACGACGCATTCCTCTGGCTGTTTGGCGGTACCGGCAGGGACCGGTGAGGGTCCGCCCACCGGATCTGACGAGCACGGGAAAAAAACTCTTCCGGACCGCATCAGCGATCTCCCGGACGTCATCCTAGGTGAGGTCATCTCTCGTCTCCCCATTAGTGTTATCATCGGTACTCGCATCATCGCTCGTCGATGGCGTCCTTTATGGCCCACCGCTCCTCTGAATCTCGACTACCGTGAGATCCCTGCCGCTCTTCTTTTTAAGCCTCTAGAAATAGTTCATATCGAGAAAATCTCCGTGGCGCCTCCTACAGGGAGCTACGCCCGCGAAAACGCCGAATTCGGTGCCCTCGCCGTCTGCATCGGCGATACGACCCTTCCAGAAGCCATCCTCTCCGCCCATGTGGGCGCAGTTCACCGTCTCTGCATACCGGCGTGCTACCTCCAGTCCAGACCCTCCTCCATCGACGCCTGGTTGAAATCATCCAAACTGAACAATCTCCAAGTGCTCGAGTTCTATTACATGTTGCCAGATTTCGTGAGAGAGTGTGTCGTACGACCACTCACACACCCATCATCTGCGCCTTTTGCACCGGCGTCCTTCTCTCGGTTTGCATACTCCCTACACACCGCCACCTTTGCTCTTTGCCAAATACCAGACAGTTACGTTCAGGCTCTTAAACTACCACTGCTCACGAGACCTTCACTTGTGGACTTGGTATATCAGACATCTCGCTTGAAAGCATCATCCACACTAGTTGCCCCGCACTCCGGTGCCTACTGCTTACTTGGAATATGGAAAGCCGCTGCATAAGAATAAACTCACGTAACCTTGTAAGCATTGGAATTCGTTGTGGACAAGGCGAACTTGTTATAGAGGATGCCCCGTCACTTCAACGGTTGCTTAACGATATTCTCAGCAGCAACTTGCAGATAACTGTCATGTCTGCACATAAACTGGAGACTATGGGCAAATCCCATGATTTTTTCTCTGAATCCAAGGTCACGCATAACCCTACAGTTATCCAGGTACCTAGTTTTCAGCTGCATTTGTCCGAGTAAACAAATTTGATGTAATAGAACCTTTTGTTCAATTTTTAAAATCGTTGTGCGTGCGCCATGCGAGGTTTCTTTGGCGATCGACTTTGTCAACAAATGCTTCAAATAGTCAAGACTTTGCTCATCAAGATGTGTTTTGAAGTGGACGTGGCCGTTTCCCTGATGCAATGCTTTCGAAGCCTTGAGAACTTGTTTATCGAGGTGATGATTCTCACACACATTGAAAGCCCATAACATGCATACTGTACTACTTCTACTGTATGTCCTAAAAGGCTTGTCTTACATTCGTCTGTAAATTGATACACCCGTTGCTAGACATGTTTTAGTATTACATACACCCGTATCTACAAAAAATCCAATAAATACCTTACACTGGATGCTCTTTCGACAGAATCTCTATTTTTAGAGCTTAAGTATTTTCATTCTTCATGTACATCTAGGGAGGACTCTGTTGCGGAGAAACAAATACATGGCGTCGTAAGCACCGACCGTTTGTCAAACGAGATGACTTCCGTCTGAAGACAGTAACACTGGATGACTGTGAAACCTGCTTGGTAAAAATTGAATTTGTGAGATTCTTTGTTCTGAGTGCAAGCAAGCTTGAGACCATGAGGCTTAACTATCGCTTCCACTAAGACTTCATGGAAGAATTTTACGAAAATCATCAAAAGGATCTTCTGTGGCACAAAAAGGCTTCTGAACGTGCTCGCCTTATATTATCAGGAGTGTGCAAGCACCGGTTCTTTTATTTAAAACTCACGCGTGTTGAATACCTGGATTTGACGGACCCATTCAGATGTGACTGCGGAAAACAGAGCTGGAGTAAGTTGTCCAAGATTGCAGGGTTACATGTTGTTGCGGCCTTTTGAACGTGCGTTTCGTCTGAACATGAACAGACAACACTTGTAACATTTTGTACCGTCTGTAAGCTTGCCATAACAATTCTCGATTAGAAAGTGTTGTAACTGTGCAAACTAAAGTGTTGTAACTGTGCAAACATCAATGTTTCAGCAGAAAGATTCTGAGTATTTTACCGTTACGACACTGACTCTTTGTTAGTATAGTACCATGTTCCCACTGATAATGAAATCGTCAGTGGGAACCTTTCCAATACCGAAGCAAGTCCGTGATTGGTAGGCCAATAAAACAATGTCTCTCATGACATGACGGCTGTTCTTCGTCTTAAGGTCAGACTTTGTCAAGAAACTTCACAACCGTGCTTTTCTAACTGAGTATCAATAAGGTTGGTACACGTGCATGTAGAGCCCTTACTTCGGCGCCTTCTGCGCACACTTTTCTGCACCCAGAGAGGGTTTATGCTGAGTCAGGCCTGGATAAACGCCACGCCCGTGCGTGTAGTGACTCCCCAACAGTGCCTTCGGCGCGTGCATCCACGTGCCTCCATAGCTGACATAAGCCGTGACTGTTAGGTGCCCGTGGAGCGAGGCACGCCCAGCAGGTCGGAGAGCTCTGGCGGTGCCTCTCCGGTGAGCATTCTTACCCATGCCTCTAACACCACACTTTTGTGCATCCATTGGGCTGACACTCGTGCCTAAGAGGATTCATTTCCGCGCCTCTGGTGTTTCAATACACGTGCCTCACATGACACTTGCCGTGACCCTTGTGATTGCAGAGAATACACACCCGTGCCATCATAGCTGAGTATTCTGATCCATGCCTCTGCCACTGTAATTTTGTGCATTCAGAGGGTTGACAATCATACGTGCCTATAGAGGCTAGACTTCGGTGCCTCTGGAGCCTGCACCCTTGTGCCTCACGTGCCACGAGCCGTGGCTTTTACGTTCCCCTGGAGGCACACTGCCATGGATCCAGAGACTTCACAAACATGTTCAACTGAGTGTTCGCAGCCATGCCTCTTCCACCACACTTTTGTGCATCCAAGGAGTTGATAGCTGGCTCTGTGGAGGCTTCAACAAGGTCCGTGCTTGTACAGACTGCAATTAGATGCCTCCACCGCATGCACACACGTGCCTCACATGACATTTGCCCCCGTGTCGTAGTGCCACACCCCCGTGTCTCTACAGACCGCACAATCATGCGTCCCTAACTGAGTATTCGGACACATGCCTCTCCCAACAAACTTCTATGTATCTGGACAGTTGATACCCGTGCCTCGTGAAGACGCACGTCTGTCGATGCCGTGACTATTCCACCACGTCTATCGAAATCTTCTAGATTAGGTACGTATATATTGTCGTCTTTATAGATCGTAAAACCCTAACCCTTTTCCCAGATCGACCGCACAGAGACCTGCAACGGAGGCGGCACGAGCTTGGCAATGGAGATGAAGAAGCGTGCCTCTAGCAACAAGAACACGAGGTTCGCGGCTGTACCCGTGCCCTCTAAGCTCGTTAAGAGGAGCGGCTGTGGCCCGCCCACTCGATCCGAAAACCATGTTGAGTCTGGTCTGGACCGCATCAGCGATCTTCCAGACGCCATCCTCGGTGAGATCATCTCTAGTTTGCCCATAAAGGAAGGCATGCGCACACAAGTGCTCGCATCTCGGTGGCGCCGCATATGGCGCACCGCACCACTCGATCTCGACTTTCATGTGATCCTTGATACTCGTTCTACCAGATCTCTGGAAAAATATATGTTGCCAAATCATCCGCGTTCTCCCGGGCAAGCAAATCGTCCAGGAAACATACGTCAGAACTCAATGCTGACATCTTAGTTGCAAGCTGCCATGGAGAATCATCATTGATGGCCCGGTCTTCTGCATCTATCCTCTCCGATCACAAGGGCCCAATTCGCCGCCTCTGCATCCCGACAAGCTACCTCCAGTGCGAACCTTGTGGCATTGATGAGTTGTTCCTGTCTCAGAATCTGGACCAACTCCAGGATTTAGAGTTCTATCATATATTCCCAAAGTTCTTCTACCGGGGCCGAGCAAGCACGCAGAATCCCTTGTTCTATGTAAATAGCCACGGCATCCATCTCGAGATTTCGCTCGTCTCTCCACACCATCACCTTCGCCGTGTGCAAACTAGAAGACAATCTTGTAGAAATGCTTTGCCTCCCACTGCTCAGGAGACTTTCGCTAGTGGAGGTTTATATATCGGATGTCTCCTTGCGGAACTTCATCCACCACGGTTGCCCTATCCTACAGTGCCTACTGCAGTGCCTGCTGCTTGTTTGCAACAAGAAATTCTGCTATCTAAGAATAAACTCAGCTAGTCTTGTAAGCATTGGCATTCGTTCCGACGGAGGAAAACTGATCATTGAGGATGCGCCTTCCCTCCGGAGACTGCTACATGGTTCTGTAGATGCACAACTACAGATTACAGTTTTGTCCGCACCTGTGTTGGACACACTGGGAAAATTTTCTGAATTACCCAATGAAACAAATACTGTCATTGGGACTACAGTTATTCAGGTACTGCCTCTGCACGTTACTTTGACCCCCGTTATTCAAAAGCACCTGAGATTCACATCCACGAGCTAATAATATCACGTTATGTCCTCAATGAAGGGTCTCTGCATAAGTAGCCCACACGCGGTGCCGGATTCTGTTAAGACCTTGTTTATCTCACAGACATGCTTTAATCTGGATGAGATTGTTGACTTTCTACGATGCTTTCAATGCTTGCAAAACTTGTTTATCGAGGTGATGATTTCACACACGTTGAAAGCCCACGCATAATATACATAATATATTGGCACTAACTGCTAAGTTTGCTCTTCTCGTGTGTTTAGGGGGGAGGATGGGATCAAAGAGGTATAACAAATGAACGGCGCCAAAAGCAGCGGGTCTTTCTCAATAATCACGACATTTGTTTGAGGACATTAACGCTGGAAGACTATGAAGTCACAGATGCAAACACTGAATTTGTGACATTCTTTATTCTCAATGCTAGGATGCTACTGACCATCGGGCTTAAGTTTGGCCTCTTGAGAGATTTCACTCGTGAATTTTACAAACAGCAAGAAGAGGTACTGCAGATGGACAAAAGGGCTTCTAATTGCGCAGAGCTTAAATTAACAACAACTTGCGAGCATATGCACATGGTCTTAAAAAACACAGGTGTTGAATATCTGGATTTGCCAGATCCATTCAACTGTGGATGCTGAAAACAGGTCTGAAGAGATGTACTTGCTATATTGAATGAGTGCATTGTGTAAACATGGTCAAGCAATTATGTACATGCTTTCTGTTTTCAATATCGATCATATGTTTCTGGACCCAATGATAAAAGAATTCAGCTCACACAGATGCTCAAAAACCAAACTAGTATCCTCTTGTATATCTCAGTTGCTTGGCATGAAATTCTGTCTTTTAAAAGAAACATGCGTCCACTGCAAACCTGCAACTGCTGCAACCGCGCCTCTCCGAAGGACGTCCATGCACGCCACAGGAAACGAACGTGCATCAAGAGGTTGTGAAAACCATACGTCCGTGTGAACACATCACTGAAAACATTTGGAATGCTGTGATAATGACTTAAGGTCAACAACGAACCTCCAATCACTTTTTAGATGCTGGGTTTCCATTCTCATTATCATATTGAACAAAACTCATGCATCCGAAGAATTCGTCAAAGTGAAAGATTACGTGCCCCTTTTAATTGCAGACACCGTGTCCCTCTGAGAGACCGTGTCAGAAATGAAAAATTCGGAAAACAGTAGCACGGTCTTGCGTCATTTAAACATACACCCGTGCCTCTCTCAGTGAACAAGCAACTTAAAATGTTATGAAAACTGAGGCACTTCACTGCATTTTCTCCTTGCAGATCCGTGCGCACCGTGGCTTCACTCCCCTGTCCCTCGGAGTGGCCGTGTCATGCAAAAACAACTAGGAGAACACAAAAGACGTATGTGCGTCGTCCGCATGTACAACCATGCGTCAACTACTTAAAGACCGCGCGTCTGTCAATGAACACGTCACTGAGAACATTTAGAATACATAGGCCTTTTCGTGCGTCTCATTCTTATCCTTACAGGACGATCCGCACCGTGGCTTCACGTCCCTGTCCCTCCGAGAGAACGTGCTAGGGAAAAATACTTCGGAAAACAGAAGCATGGTCGTGCGACATGGACGTGCACAACCTGTCTCAGTGAACGCCTCACTGATAAAACTTGGAAAACAGAAACAAAGTCGTGCCTTATTTGCATGTAAGTCCGTGCGTGTTGGGGCCTCAGTGCGTGCCTCTATGCTCCTAATAAGCCAATAGTCTTGTCTTTACCGCTGTACAGTAGCCCCATGTTAGTGAGCAGGCGCGTATTATAACTGTCTGTTCTATTTTGTGCCAACCTAGACCTCCCCTACCACTCACCCTCTGTAGAGTTCATCATCTCTTCTCTCTCAAGAACATTTAGTCTATTTTCTCTTAATTTCTATGTGAATTTTTTGCTATGATCAGTTTTCCTCTCTGTTGGTTTTGTCTCTCCGTGATTGAGAGCGACGCATCTGCGCTGTTATGCTAGGAATTGCCTGGAAATTCATTGTGATCTAGACCAAATCAACGCAGTACGAGGCCGAACCTGTACACGACCCATGCCTCTTAGGGGTGGGTTTGATTGGAAGTCAGCGTTTGTGCTTGAGAATGCTATGAGCTGCAGCAACCTGCGACGTCCAAGTCCCAGGTGAGCGATGAACTTCACCGAGGGAGGTTGGTAGTTTAAATTGAAGCCCGTTAGGTCTTGCAAACAACGGCGGTGGCCGGAAGTCCAAGCGAGTGGCCAGACGTTGAGCGCTATTGCTTAACCCCCACGAGGTCTTTGGAGGTCGGCGTTTGGGGTCTTTGTTGGTTGGGAGTCGGCGTCTGTGCTTGAAGATAGCGTTTGGGGTCCTGTACGCTGGAGGCAAGGTTAACGTTGATGGATCACCCGTTTCAAATACCACCTAGCCACACATGTTCCGGTGGTTGGCGTCGGCGACGGTGGCATATGGTTGTGGATGACGTTGTTGCTGGGTGCAGCTCCGACGAATTTTCATATAATTTTAATGTTAGAAACACTCCTTTGAGCCGCCTGATGATAGACTATTGTTTCTCCTTTTTGCATGTCTTGTCTTGAAATATACATTTGCAAAGCTGCTTTTAAAACCAAGCAGCAGAAATCCTTTCACTGATTGACATTGACAACCAAGATTGTGAACTGCTCTAAAAATAGTCAATACTGAATTGTGATGAATTAAGCAACCATTTCTGGAAAATAAAATGCTGATTTAATTAAATTCATATTTCCTCTGTTATTACATATCTCATATCTACTGTTCACCTTCTAATCAAAAGTTGTGCACATGTCTTTTTAGGAAATTGCTTGTGAACGACTATTTATGTAAAAATGCCGGTTTAGCCGAATAGTTTTTCAAGATAATAAAATTTTCCTTGTGTTGAGAATTTCATATAAGCATTGTTTTGCAACGTATTCCAGGGGAAACCATGTGCTGTGATATATGCACCAACTTCGGTTGCTCCGGACTGGAGTCAGGCGTTCTTCACAGCGCGATAATAGTGCATCTTCCTCGATGCTTCAAGACATGCTTGGTAAGGAGAAATGTTTGCCACCCCATGCTGCCCATCAGTTACTACCAACTAGTGTATGTTTCTGATGAAGGAAATAAAAGTTTCTACCATATTGTTGGAATGGAATGCCTACATTTAAGCATTTAATGATATGTTTTCAATTTTTGATGTACCTTGTTTTATCAAATAGCAACCTGTTGAAAACAATTGGTACATATATGATAAGTGCTATCTGTCTTGGTTATACATGCCTGGTAAGATTTTTTTTCTTGCGCAGTATGTGCCATGCTATTGCAGGCAGCAAGTCACTTCTTCAATCTATCGGTGGAAAGAGGAAGGATTTCAAGAAGAAGGAAAACAAAGGAATCCAGTACTGATCACCAACGAGGATCTGTCATATAAGATCTGCATCACCGATGAACCTAACCGGTCTAAAATTCATGGACCTGGCTTGGAAAAGTTAATTAGTGACTACGATCTTCATTATCGAGATCTAATCATCATAAACCTGGATATTGGGAGTCTGTCCATTGAGATAGATCTGAGACTCAGTGATTCTCGAGGAGGTCACAGGCCCCTCCCCAAACCATCACTAGGTAAGTGCACCAACTTCCATCCTGTTTTATCAACTACGTTTATCAGCATACTTTAGTGCTCCTACCCCTGTCCACTAAATTAATGAGATACTTACAGTCAAAGTTATTTTGAAAAAAATATGCAATTCTGTTGGTTATCATCCCAACTTGATCACATGCATTGAATTTAACCATTCCTTTTAAACTTAAATACCGAGTTCATCTGTTTAAACAAATTTGTTTGAAAATGACTTATTTTTTCCGTGCAGCTCTTGATTTTCTAAATGACTTGGAGAGGGAGTACATTGGGAAAACAGTGTTTGGTCGAGGCGTAAACCTCTCATACAAACAATTTGGACAGATGATATACTATGTGTTTGAGTCTGACAACTTCCCCACCATACCCTTTGTGCAGCGTCTAAACGTCACCAATGTCATAAATGGTCGTCTGGTTAGTCATTGAATATTTGTTTTGATCCACTGCCATGGTTTTGTTTGCTATTTTCGATGTTTTATGTCCTTGTACATTGATTTTATCTAGTAATATCGGTACAATCTGCAGAGAATCCCGTCTGCCGTTGTGAGGCTTCTAAAGATGAACCTGGGATATCTACCTCAAAACGGTGGAATCAGCCTAACAGAGATGTATGATGCAATAGACATGAGCACAACATACTCCATACGAACCGACGGTAGAATGGAGGTGAACGGTTTTTCAGATTTTTCCCGGGAAGCTCAGCTAAGGGTTGGTTCAATTGTCCTTGTCACAATTGAAAAGCGGTGGCCAACATTGGGAAACATGAAGCTGCTGCGGATGATAATCAACGACCTTTCATGATAGAGCATTGCCGGTGGCTATACTTCCTAGTTCTGTAATTTATGTCTGTTTTTTGAACAGCCTATACACTTCAGTTTTGTTATTTAGTTATGTCATGGTATGTAACTGAGCATATAATTATGTCCAAGAGGACGGTGGTGAAAATTCCCTGTCAAAGAAGGTGAAACACTTACGTGGGTTAGTTTATTTATCTCTGATAATAATAAAAGGATTCGCTGACTAATAATGGAGGATGAATGGCTGTGGTGAAGTATGTTTCAGAATAGTTTAGTGACGTTGGTAGCTCCGCACGTTAGTAGTATACATATTTTTCACTATGGTGCTCCGCAGAATAGCGTCATGCCAAGTAGTTTGTTGCGATGAGCTCAAGCATACACCTCTGTCAACCGCACAACACTTCTCCTAAAAACCTAGCGCCTTCCCCTATGGCTCAGTCACCTTAAACATCCATGCCTTCACATAGCTTCATGTCCGTGCCTCACGTAGCATCATACCGTGCCTCTAGCTGTGCTACTCGTTGTATAAGTGCGTTTCGCAGCTGCATGCCCACGCCCCTCGTTTCTTCTTGTTATTTCTGCCCATCTCGTACTTGCAACTATTTCAGACATGACTGTGCCTGTTGAGTCGGCACATTCATGACTCTCAATACCGTGCCTCGACAAGAATAACGAATGTGCTTGTAACAGTGAAGCGTTACAGGTGATACATTCAGGACACATTAGGGACCACCTTGCCACTATTTCAGACATGACCGTGCCTGTTCCATCGTAACATTCATGCCTCTCACAGTTAATTGAAAAACATTCCGGAAAAACAGTAACGGGCGCCTATTGTCAATCCTCACGTCACATACATTCGACCTTCATTCCTTCGTCACAAAAGTAATTATCGTGCCTCTGCCACAGAACATATAAGTGTAAAACGATTATTCCTACACTTGTAAAACCTGGAATGCCCTGGATAAATGTCGAATCCCACCTTGCAGCAAAACCATGGAGGCCGGTGCCTCTCAGGAACACATCTGTGGCTTTTTGCACATGTAGTTGAGTGCCCGGCTATTTTTTTGTGCCCGTGCCTCATGTAGCACCATAGCACGAATTGACGTCCGTGAATCACGTAACTTCATTTCCGTGCCTGACGTAGCATCGTATCTATGCCTCTAGTTGCGCCTCTTGTTGTATAAGTGCTTCTTGTAGCTGCATGTCCACACCTCTCGTTGCTTCTCGTTCTTTCTGTCCATCTCGTAGTGTCAGCTGCAACAGGGACACACAACAGTGCCTCTGAAAAAAACACAATACTGCTCCTATGAGCGAATGTATCACTGAAAACAATTGCCACTCCCAATGAATGTACCACGCCCGTGTGTCTGAGAGTTAAACCAGCCACTTCAAGCATGCTTCTTTTGGTCAGAGACTTGTGCCTCTACATACTGCCCCTGCATGCCTCACGAGATAAATTGTAAAAGTTAACATTTGGCAGCAAAGTATGCAAGACAACGATCATCTCCCCGACTTGCTGGAGATATGACGGTTGTTAAAAACATAATTGATGATTTTATTTTTATTTTTTATAAAGAAAAACCACGATCAAAAACCCAGGATGTGCACAACCACACCACCAGGGAGATGAAACCACGATCCAGAACCCACGATGTGCACAACCGCATCGACAGTGAGATCGTGCACTCCTTTGCCGCTTCCCCGCCCTTAAATTTAGACTTCTGCCGCGGCCTTCTCACACACAAACAATAGAAATCGCCATTGCGCTCCCACTCATTGTTCCCCACAAAGTACCAGGTTGCAGGAGGAACAACTGCTCCAGGCCATGGGATTCACCAGGGAATTCATGGAGGTGCAGCCCCACGGCAACACCAAGTTGCACGTGATCCACACCAACGACTTGCACAAGGCGGCGACCACCATCGATCAGTACGAGCGACACCTCGAATTCGAGCGCCACAAGATCATCGGAGTTTATGTGGAGTACACCAATGACGTTGGCGAAGATCAGAAACCAGCTCTCGTCTAGCTCTCCATCGGCAAGGATCATCCGGTGCTGCTCCTCCAACTGAGCGCCGCCGACAAGAACTGCACCAGGTTCGACAACTTCCTCGCCGACCCCAGATACACATTTGCTGGCTTCTCCATCGACGGCGACATAGAGATGCTCGGCCGCGTCGAACTGGAGATCGCCCACTTCGTTGACATCCAGAAGGAATGGAGGGTGCCTACAGCTACCAAGCCTCTGGACTCCATTGGGGATGTCTCAGGCATCCTTGTCCATGACTACTACAACAACATAAAGAATAAGCTCACCAACGCAGAGCACCAGCACTGGGCGCGCATGGCCCTGTCCGTGAGGCACATCGAGTACGCGGCAAAAGATGCTTACGCTGCGTACGAGATATGGAGCCGCCTCACCACCACCCAGGAAGGGTTCCGCGGGAAAAACTCGAGAAGGAGCAGTCCAGGAAGCGCGCAAGGTCCTGGGGCGACTACGACTACTGAAGCAGGTGGTCCCGACCAATAGAAGTATGTAGAAGATTGCTCATGCCATTCTAGATTTCTCGTTAGATTTGCTTTCTCTGAAGACTGTTGTTTGCTTGTTCTAAATTTCGATTTGCTTGTGTCGCAGTTAACCTTGTAGTTTGCTTCCAGTTTACATATCTTCTGAACAAGTTTATTTCCAGTGCAATGTTCCAGTTTTCTATTATTAGAATATATAGGCATGAACTGAAAAATATAAACACAGTACAGATACTATACGATTAGCGTAACACAGTTTTCTATTATTAGAGGCAGGTACACATAGGAATCCACAAAAATGACGAGCATGCAATGCACTAGTACCTTTGTGGATGCAGCGTCGAAATGCAGGGACAACAATTACAGAATGCTTCTAAAAGCAGTGCACAATGTTCTAACAAACCATTGCACACACAAATATTAAAACTCGTTCGTATGGAACACTTTAGAAAAAACATTTTGAATACAGAGGTAGCTAGGTGCTTATTCTTCTTGGAAAACACTGCTTATGCCCATGACCCTCAGAGAAGAACACTACAGAGGCACAGTTGTCCGTCCATAACACCAACTACTTAAAACACCCACGGAGGCACTTCTGTGCCTCCACTCCTATAGGGACCGTGCGTAAATTGGCTTCATGTCCGTTAATGAGGCCGAATGCCCTCGAAGACACATGAAACTCATAGGCCATGGCCCCCGCAATGAAAACGTCTCAATGAAAGCTTCTTGAAAACAGAGGCACGCCTTCACGTGCTTGCATCACGATCCTTCGCGTCCCTACCACCCTTAGAATCACGTCTGTGCCCCCAGTTCATCGGGTAAAACCGTACCTCTGTCGTGCGTAACATGTTAAGAAAGTTGCTGACAACAAAAACATCAGAAAACCGAGCATTACGTCCACCCTGCTGGCACTAAATGTGAGGTCACCGAAAACGCAGAGGCAGGAGCGTGCCTTACGGCCAGCTTCCGACGTATCAGGTCTATGAAGATTTGCTTCCTTCTTAATATGGGACGTGACTATCGCACAGGCATAGGCTCCATCATTCACCTCCGTGCCATGACAAGAACGACGACCGTGCTTGTAACTGTAAAGCGCATAGGACACCTCAGGGACGACCTTGCAACTATTTCAGACATGACAGTGCCTATTCCATCGGCACATTCATGCCTCTCACAGTTAATTGAAAAACATTCCTGAAAAAGAGTAACGGACGCCTATTGTCAATCCTCACGTCACGTACATTCGACATACATTCCTTCATCACACAAGTAATAGCCGTGCCTCTGCCACAGAACATATAAGTGAAAAACGATTCTTCCGATACTTGTAAAACCCGGAATGCCCTGGATAAATGCCGAATCCCACCTTGCGGTAAAACCACGGAGGCCGGTTCTTCTCAGAAACACATTTCTGGCTTTTTGCGCATGTAGTTGAGTGCACGGCTATTTGTTCGTGCTCGTGCCTCACGTAGCACCATATCACGAATTGACGTCCATGCAATCACGTAGCTTCATCTTCGTGCCTCACGTAGCATCGTATCTGTGCCGCTTGTTGCGCCTCTCGTTGTATGAGTGCTTCTTGGAGCTGCATGTCCACGCCTCTCGTTGCTTCTCATTCTTTATGTCCATCTCGTAGCGTCAGCTGCAACATAGACACAAAACAGTGCCTCTGAAAAAACACAGAACTGCTGCTCCCAGCGAATGTATCACTGAAAACAATTGCCACTCCCAATGAATGTACCACGCCCGTGTGTCTGAGAGTTAAACCGGCCACTTCAAGCATGCTTCTCTTGGTCAGAGACTTGTGCCTCTACATACTGCCCCTGCATGCCTCACAAAATAAATTGTAAAAGTTAACATTTGACAGCAAACTACGCAAGACAACGATCATCTCCTCGACTTGCTGGAGATACGATGGTTGTTAAAAACATAACTGCTGATTTTATTTTTATTTTTTATAAAGAAAAACCACGATCAAAAACCCAGGATGTGCACAACCGCACCACCAAGGAGATGAAACAACGATCCAGAACCCACGATGTGCACAACCGCATCGACAGTGAGATCGTGCACTCCTTTGCCACTTCCCTGCCCTTAAATTTAGACTTCTGCGGCAGCCTTCTCACACACAAACAACAGAAATCGCCATTGCGCTCCCACTCATCGTTCCCCACGAAATACCAGGTTGCAGGAGGACCAACTGTTCCAGGCCATGGGATTCACCAGGGAATTCAAGGAGGTGCAGGCCCGCGGCAACACCAAGTTGCATGTGATCCACACCAACGACTTGCACAAGGCGGCGACCACCATTGAGCAGTACGAGCGACACCTCCAGTTCGAGCGCCACAAGAACGTTGGAGTTGATGTGAAGTACACTAAAAACCATGGAAAAGATTGGAAACCCGCCCTCGTCCAGCTCTCCGTCGGCAAGGATCATCCGGTGCTGCTCTTCCAACTGAGCGCGGCCGACAAGAACTGCACCAAGTTCGACAACTTCCTCGCCGACCCCAGGTACACATGTGTTGGCTTCTCCATCAACAACGACATAGCGATGCTCGGCCGCGTCGGACTGGAGATTGCCCACTTCGTCGACATCCAGAAAGAATGGAGGGTGCCTACAGCTACCAAGCCTCTGGACTCACTTGGGGACGCCTCAGGCATCCTTGTCCACGACGTAGAACTCACCAACGCAGAGCACTAGCGCTAGGCGCACATGCCCCTGTCCATGAGGCACATCGAGTACGCGGCAAAGGACGCTTACGCTGCGTATGAGATATGGAGCCGCGTCACCACCATCCAGGAAGGGCTTCGTCGGGCAAAACTCGACAAGGAACAGACCAGGAAGCGCGCTAGGTCCTGTGGCAACTATGACCACTGAAGCAGGTGGTCCCGGCCAACAAAAGTATCTAGAACATTGCTCACGCCATTCTCGATTTCTCATTAGATTTGATTTCTCTCAAGACTGCTGTTTGCTTTTTATAAATTTAGGTTTGCTTGTGTCGCATTTAACCTTGTAGTTTTCTTGCAGTTTACATGTCTTTTGCACAAGTTTATTTCCAGTGCACCATTGTCGGATTTCGGGTTCCGGCAGACCCTCAAGGTTCGAACTCTAGGGTGCGCGCGGAGATCCAACCCTCCACCGTCTCGTACCTCACCAAATCGCAGGGACCTAAACTACTAACAAGAACAGCACAAGAGATGCAAGATTTATACTGGTTCAGGCCACCATCGTGGTGTAATACCCTACTCCAATGTGTGGTGTGTGGATTGCCTCTTGGGCTGATGAGGAACAGTACAGGGAAGAACAGCCTCGCGAGGGTCTGCTCTTGGTGGGTGTGATGAACTGCTGAGTGGTGTCCCGTCGCTCTCGCTTGAGGATCGGGTCTCTATCTCTCTCTCTGGATTCCGAATGGCGGATCCTTTTCACTTTCTCCGATCGTCCCCCCTACTATGGTGGCTAGCTCTACTTATATAGACGAAGGCCCTGGGCCTCTTCCCAAATATTGAGCGGGAAGGCGCCAACAATTAGCCATTTGAAGGGAACAGCGGGTACACATATCTGACTAAAGTTGGTCCTCGCTTTGCCAAAGGCTCTGGTGATAGCCCGCTTGGGCTCCACGATGGCTGCATTCCAGCCCGCTGGGGCTGGTCTTGGTCTTGTTGCACGAAGCGGATGCCTTTGCTTGATGCTCTTGCCTCGCTTGCACCCTTTGCACCAAAGAGGAAAGGAGGGCTGCTGCTGGCTGGCACCAGGCCCAGCGCCCACAGTGCGTCATGGCTTGCGTCCACGGGAACCTCGCGAGTACCCTTCCTTGAACTCTCCGCCTCCTCATGAGCCAGCCTCACGAGGACATGCACGAGAAGCCCTTGGTGCGTCCGCCCAGCAATCTGGCCCCTCGTGAGGTCTTGAGCTTAATGTAGATGAAGATGGGCTGTCTGGGCCTCCTTTGAGCCACGCCGCGGGCAGGGCGAGGAAAGTGCAGGGACCCCGTTCCCGAGCATGGCAACAGCCCCGGGCCTGGCGGCGCCCGAACAGCGGCGAGAGGCGAAAGGGCAAGTCTGACGTCATGAGCCCTAACAGCATCTTGACCTCGGGCGACGCGTGGCGGTTGATTGGACGTGGGCGGCACTGTTCCCCCACGCCTCCTTATTTCGTGCCTTGCTAGGCGGACACGCTGCTGCACACATCTGTTCCCCTCTCTGCTGCTTGTGCGCTCCAGTCCTTCCCTCTCTCGAACTCCAGCTTCCATTTCCAATCCAATATCAAATCCCCCCTTCCACCTTTCGATCACCATGGCTCCAACGAAGAAGGGGAAAGGGAAGAAACCTGCGCCTTCGCCTTGCTCGCCGCCACCGGCGGCCTTCGCTGTCGACCCGTCGATCATACTCAATCTAGAGGGCTTGGGCAAGGTTAGTTCGGCTCTGGCCACCTCCTTCAACGAATGTGGGAGGACGACGGCCTGGCCCGAGTCCCACTTCGCCATCGACAGGATAGTCACGAGGTCCGGTATTTCTTTGGCATACAATAGGCGGGATTGGTTGCCCCTTCTCTAATTTCTTCAATGCCGTGCTTTCCATTATCAGATTCATGATGCATCTGGGTCCAGAGTCCATTACTCTCCTCTCGGTCTTCGCCTTTGTTTGTGAGGCAATGATGGGCATCCTTCCCTCGGTTGCCTTGCTGCGCCACTTCTTCTCTCTGCGCCTTATCGGCCCACTCAATGCTCGGCGTCGTGAGCTTCGTCGCCGCCCAGGACAATGACCTCGGGGATTGATTTCAGCCTGCCTCCGCCCGCGGCCGAGTTCCGCGAGAAGTGGTTGTACGTGGATGTGGGGGTGCCCAGCCCCCTGCTATCTGAGCCGACCTCGCCTGCTCTCCCCAATTCAGGCTGGGGCCAGGAGACGCTTTCGAGCCCTCGACTCGTCTTTGTCTGGCGCCGCTTCACGTTCCTGAGGTCGCTTGCTGTGACGGCGCCCAAGGTGGTGAAGGAGTTCCTGATGCGCCGCATTGCTCCTCTTCAACGCCATTCCCACCGGATGTGGGCCTTCGGTGGGCCTGGTGATTGCATGAGGCTCCGGAAGAAGACACGGCGCTGGCGCTAAGGAAAGTGCTCTGATCTGTTGGCGATCCTAACCCGGTGGCATCCGACGCGAAGAGCCCTGCTGTACCTCTGCGGGCTGGGGTGATCTGGTGAACTAGATGCCTATCTTGATGAGTGGGGGCTGCGCCCGCTGGTCTCAGGGGCCTCGCGAGAATCCGGTGGTGGTGACAGCCCTTCCGATCGGCCAAGCGGCTCCTCCTCGAGTGGCGGGCGAGGGAGGCATGAGCCGCCCGAGGCGAAGGACCCCGCGGGGTGACAGCGCCGGCGGCCTTCGCGAGGCAGCTCACGAGGCTCATGCCGCCCGTGGCTGAGGCGGCGGGCAGCCACCGTGGCGCTGTGGATGAAGCCCGAGGCCCTGCTGCTTCTCTTGGTGAGGCGATCAGCGGCGCGTGTCGGTGAAGCGCCCAGGTCGGGTCGCCTTGATGCTCCTCCCTCACTGCAGGTTGACCCTGCGCTCAAATCTTGGGTAACTTCGCGTGAACTTGAGCCATCCGGAAGAAAGGGAGGCCTGGCGATGATTACCCTTTAGCCGCTGCTAAAGCGCGGGAAGTATTTACGCTCTTGATGAGTAAGCCTTCTCCTTCTCCGAGCTCCTGATTCTTCTGCTGCTTGTCTTGATCCTTGCCTGCAGTCCCTTCTGCCGAGCTCACGGAGATGGGCGAGGGCCGTCCTCCTCGGCCTCGCCCCTCCCGTCCTTGAGTGCTCCAAGCGGTGGAGCCCTTGTGGTGAGGCGGCCAAGGGAGGTGAGCCGTCCGGCGCGTCGTGGCCCTGCGCGCCTTGCGGTCCTTCCTCGCGAGCCTTCCCGAGCATAGCTAGCCTGCCATGGGCTTCTCGCCTGGTCGTGGGCGGCGATTGGCTGGCGCTTCCTGCACCCTAAATGCAGGGATGGGCTGGCTCGGGCGGGCTTGGCGCCCGCGCCCGGCCGTCGTGAGGTGCCAGCCCCGGCCCCTGCCGGAGGAGTGTTGACTTCGCGGCTCCAGCGCCCGTCTGAAAGCGGTCGATGGTGTGGAGGGCGTGCGAAGCGCCCGGGAAGCGTCGCGCCCGCCATGAGATTTCTTGAAGGCGGCGGCGGCGGTGAGCCTTCTCGGTGAAAAACTTCTTGGCGAAGCGCCTTGAGGCTGAGGCCTGCGCTGGTTGCGAGGCCTTGAGCTGAAGGCGCTACCGCCGCGCGTCGCCAGCGCGAGCTTGATGATGAAGAGGCCAAGGTGTCGTTGGCAGCCTCTCGGGAGGCTGTTCTCGGGCGTCGAGGAGGCCGGGCAGGTGACGGCCGGCGAGCGGCGGCGGAGGCGGCCACAGGAAGCCTGGCCGGTGCCACTCGTTGGAGGAGCAGCGGGCTGCGAGGGCAGCCCTTGCGTCGATGAGCGTGGCCTCTGGCGACTTCGGCGGAGCTCGAAGCGTCAAAGGCGGCGGCAGAAGCCACGAGCAGCAGCAATCTGGCTGCAGGAGCGAGGCGCTTGGTGGCGCGAGGCGGAGGATGAGGTTGCAGCATGGGAAGCCAGCGTCATGGAGGTCGGATGCCGAGTGGCGTGGCGGCTCGAACCTCGGCCTTGAGTTTGAAAGCGGTTGGGGTTGATCAAGGCCGGTGAGGCAGGACTGCTGCCTTGAGGCCAAGCCCCGGAGGAGGCGGCGGCGGGCGATGCTCTTGGGCCGCCCTCGAGGTGGCGCGAGAGGAGTCCACCACCTCTCGGGCGGCGCTCCTTCTTCACCGGCGGGTGGAGGAGGCGAGGCTGTTCTTGCCCGAGAATCTGAGCGAGATCGTCGTGGCGAATCTTGAACACGAGCACAAATCCCATGCTGCGCCACGCTCCGGGAAAGAGCTAACGTAGCCTTGGATAATATCTACGAGGCAGCGATAGGCCAGCCGCCGCGGTTAACTCGCCGGCAACCTTGATTCTTCAGCGGCGTGGTGGCGCGCGGAAGGCTTGTGATCGGTCGGGCCGGCGAGGTTGTTGGAGAGGCAGCCATCTCGGGACATGGACCCTCACTTTGATATTGGCGCAGCCATCGCCCCGATTCCCGAGCCGTCAAGGCGACTGGCGCCTTGGGTGAAGACAACGTGGATGCCCTTGTCCGAGACGCCGCCCGGACGGCGGCGGGCGTGGTCGTGGCGCCCGATGAGGCGGCGTGGTGAGCGGCCCGAGCGCTGCCGGCGATCACGCGGAACAGCGATGGCGAGGCCGATGGCGCCGACAGCGGCTCGGGAGGTGCTCTGAGGATGCATTGGGATTTGTCCGGCGATCATGTATTGTCCTTGTTCCATTACCTGCATGAATAGAACTCAGGCTTTGGCCTGATGGAGGTGGGAGCATTTTGGGAGGAGCCCCTCATGTAAGACTTGTGTTCTTCGTATTAGCTGGTGTTACATCGCCCATCGCCCGTGCCAAGTGGTTGGCTGTCGACGACGCTAGTTGGATGGTTTACCTTTCTTTCGTCTGAGCCTTGAGATAGCACTGTGGGAGGCTGCAGCGATCTGAGTGTCTGTCGATTGAATCCGTGGGACCTGTAGAAAAAACCCTCCGGGAGAGGGCCAGGCGGCACAGGCTGGGCTGTGCACGAGCTTGGCTTGGCCCGGCTCGCGAGGGGCTCGTGAGGGGGCTCATGAGGGAGGCAGTGGGCGGAGTTGTAACGAGCTTGAGAGATTTGCTCGAGCGAGACTAAGCACCCCTTCCCGAATACATGCAAATCTTCAAGCTCAAATTCAACTTAAATCAACGAGGAAAACAACAGCGGAGGAAAACCAAATGAAAGCAGAAAAAGGCGCGCCCGGCACCTAGTCTAGTCTTGGGCGCTTCTCACCCGGTGGCAGACTAAGTGCTGCTCTTGGGCGTGGGAGGAGCCCAGGGCTGAGGCGGCACCCCTGAGACTCCAGGCGTGTACAGCCCCTCATTATTACGTGAGAGTGTCACAGGCGGCCGAGCTTCGAGCCTTTGGGCCTTCTTCACAGTACCGGCCTTGCTTCATATCGCGAGACGAGGCCCGCCTCGCGCCACACTCTAGTGCCACCTGCGACGGCCGGAAAGCAGGGCGCCGCCCGGTGGGGTAAGCGATCGCCAGGCAGTTCCCAGCGACCACGGGTCCTCCGCCGAGGCAGGCCACGAGGCACCTCCCAGCGGAAGGCCTACCTCCTGAGCATGCCTTGCTCCGAGCCCGCGGTGGTGATGTCGGATCTCTGCCTCTCCGGCAGCCCCTGCGCCCCTCCCGAGGATAGGAGGCTGCGGGGCGGGGCAGCCGCTTCGTCGTGGCGACCTGTACCTCCTGCGACCTATGATTAGCGTATGTTTGCTCTTGAAGAATGGCGGTACCCGATAATCGTCGCCCGGCGTGACACAATGGGACTGTCTCGAGACTCTGAAAAGCGGCGGCTTGGCGCCTCATCCCCAGTTGGGCTGAGGCGAGTCTTGTTCTCCCTCATGCGGGTGCCCTTGGTCCATCATGTGGAACGCGTATTCTTTCAGCGCCGCCATCCCGAAGGCCACGCCGTAGTGCTGAGCGTGTCTTGCTGCTCTGCTCGATGCGCCCGCCGTGGGGTGGTGGCGCGGCGGTCCACCAGGGCCGTGAGTTGCGTCGAGTCCTTCTTCTCCGCGGGCGAGGCGAGGGCAACCCGCCCGCCCGGCAATAACAACCGCCCGGTGTTGGAGTAGCTTTGGAGCCAGCGGTAGCGCGTGGAACCCGTGCGGGCCGCTCTTGGCCTGAGAGTGGGAGTTGGGTGCGAAGGGTGAGCCCCCAAAGGCGGCGAAGCCGGGCTCTTCCACTTGCTCTAGCAACCGCGTCCGGGCCGCTCTCGGCCTTTGCACTACAGCAGCTCTCGGGCCCTTTGTGGCGCGGCCCTCGGTTCGCCTTTGCTCGGCGGGTGTGCGGTGATGTGGTTGCTGGCGTGGTTGGAGGCTCTTGCTGCCGACCGCGCTGTCCGCGGCGTGAAACCGTCGAAACGCGTCTGCGTCGTCCGTGGCCCGCAGCGTCCTGCGGACCATGAGCTGCACAGGGCGCAGTGCGCCCGGCGGCGGCTCTCGTGGTGACCCGCGCCGCCCAAAGGTCGGGGTTGCCAGCAGTGCGCGGTCATGGCGATGGCGATCTGACAGGACACGAGGTGGCGAGAAAGCGGTTCAGCGCACCTACTGGCGTGCCAAATGTCGGTTCGGGTTCGGCGGACCCTCAAGGTTCGAACTCACAGGGTGTGCATGGAGATCGAACCCTCCACCATCTCGTACCTCACCGAATGGCGGGACCTAAACTACTAACAAGAACGGCACAAAGAGCGCTAAGATTTATCTTTGGTTCGAGGCCACCATCGTGGTGTAATACCCTACTCGGTGTGGTGTGTGGATTGCCTCTTGGGCTGATGAGGCGATCTGAGGGAAGAACAGCCTCGCGAGTGCATTCTTGGTGGAATGTGATGAACTGCTGAGTGGTGTCCTATCGCTCCGGCTTGAGGATCGGTCTCTATCTCTCTCTCTTGGATTACGAATGGCGGATCCTTTTCACTTTCTCGATCGTCCCCCTACTATGGTGGCTAGCTCTACTTATATAGGCGAAGGCCACAGGCCTCTTCCCAAATATTGGCGGGAAGGGCGCCAACAATTAGCCATTTGAAGGGAACAGTGGTACACTTATCTTAACTAAAGTTGGTCCTCGCTTTGCCAAAGGCTCTGGTGGTGGCCTTTGCTTGGACTCCACGATGACTGCATTCCAGCCGTTGGGGCTGGTCTTGGTCTTGTTGCACGAAGCGGATGCCTTTGCTTGATGCTCTTGCTGCGCTTGCTCCCTTTGCACCAAGAGGAAAGGAGGATCTTTCTTGGTTGGCGCCGTTGGCGCCCCTGGTGCGTCATGGCTTGCGTCCACGGGCACCTCGCGAGGTACCACCTTGAACTCTCCGCCTCCTCATGAGCCAGCGTGGCGAGTGCGTGCTGAGAAGCCCTTGGTGATCCGCCCAGCAATCTCAGCCCCTCGCGGGTCTTGAGCTTAATGTAGATGAAGATGGGCTGTCACAGGGCCTCCTTTGAGCCACGCCCGCGGGCCGCGAGGCGAGCAAGTCAGGGACCCCGTTCCTAGACGCCGTCAACCATAATAGGCACTTATGTGCCTATGTGCCTCTGATACCAAGGGGACCGTGCGTAACTTGGTTTCACGTCGTATTACGCAACATTCTAGACGTCAACCAAAAGATTCACCTTCTCTCTGATAAGTTCATTAATGAGGCCTAATGCCTTTGAAAACACATGGAGCTCATAGTTCATGCCCCCCATAATGAAAATGTGTCAGTGAAAGCTTCTTTAAAGCAGAGGCACACCTTCATGTCCTTGCATCACGATCCTTTCACGTCCGTACCTCCCTTAGAATCACATCTGTTCCTCCAATTCGTTACGTGCGTGCCTCTATGTTGGGTAAAACCGTACCTCTGTCATGCATAACATGTTAAGAAAGTTACTAACAATAAAAACATCAGCAAATCAAGCATTACGTCCACCCACTAGCGATGGCGTGACATGATCGAAAGCGAGAAGACAGGAGGCGTGCCTTACGGCCAGCTTCGGCGTGTCAGTGCATGAAGATTTGCTTCCTTCTTAATATGGGATGTGACTATCGCGAGGCATAGGCTCCATCCTTCACCTCCGTGCCTCGACAAAACGACAATCATGCTAAATAACGATGAAGTGTATATGTCGGTTCGGGTTCAGCGGAACACTCTAGGTTGAACTACAGGGGTGCGGATATCTCACCCCTACCTACACTGCACCTCGTCGCCTCGCAAAGATCTAAACTACACAAAGAGCAACACAAAGGGACACAATGTTTATCTTGGTTGGGCCACCATTGTGGTGTAATACCCTACTCCGGTGTGTGGTGTGGTGGATTGCCTCGGGGGCTGATGAGGAACAATACAAGGAAGAACAACCTCGTGAGGTCTGTTCTTGGCAGGTCGATGAACTGCTAGGGGAGTTCGATCGCTCTCTCTCTCTCTCTCTCTCTCTCTCTCTCTCTCTGGATCCAAGGTGGATCTCTAGCTCTCTTCCCGATTTTGGATCCCCTCTACCCTGTGGGAGGCTAGTCCTATTTATAGGCAAAGGCCCTGGGCCTCTTCACAAATATTGGCGGGAAGGGCGCCAAGCAGGTTGGCCATTTGAAGGGAACATCTAGTACACTTATCTGACTAAAGTTGGTCCTCGCCTACCACAGGCTCACAGCGATGGCCTTGGCTTGGGCTCCGATGACCTCCTTCCTGCTGTTGTGTTGGTCTTGGTCTTGTTGCGGAAATGGCTGCCTTTGCTTGATGCTCTACGCTGCGCTTGCCTCCTTTGCACCAAGAGGAAATGAGGGACCTTCTGCGGGCTGGCGCCCGCTGGCGCCCTTGGTGCAAATCATGGCTTGCGTCATGGGCACCTCGTGAGTACCCCTCCTTGATCTTTCCGCCTCCTCGAGCCAGCTGTGAGAGGCCGTGCACGAGAGGCTTCCTGTCCGTCCCGAGGCTCGGCGCTCGCGAGGTCTTGAGCTTGTCTTGATGAAGATGGGCCGTCTTGGGCTGCCCCTTGAGCCATGCCACAGGCCGCGAGCGCGAGCAGTCTGGGTACCCCGTTCCCGAAGCATGACAGTATAGATGATACATTAAGGAGACATCGGGGACCACCTTGCACCTATTTCATACATGGTATGCGGTTCCGTCCGCACATTCATACCTCTCCTAAAAGTAATAGCCGTGCCTCTGCCACACAACATATAAGTGGAAAACAATTCTTTCTATACTTATAAAACCGGAATGTCACGGATAAATGTGAATCCCATCTTGCGGTAAAACCATGCAAGGCCAGTTGCTTCTCGAGAAGCACATCGTAGCTTTAGCATGTTGTTGAGTGCCTTTCTAGAATCTAACCATGTTGAACCCATATTCAAATCTAACCACACTGAAATCTCTAGAATCAAATATGTGCCCTAGTTGAGACGTTTATTTTGTTCTTGAAACTGCAATCTATAATAAAACAATACAGTGTAATAAAACATACGCCTTCCGACCCAAATATGGTACTTGAAACTGTAATTTGTAATAAAACATACACCTTCCATCACAAATTAATTCGCTCAACCCTGTACTAACCAGTACAATGTGAATTGTACTTCAAAGTTGACACATTTATTTTGGGACGGGGTAGTACTACTACTTAAGAACAAAACACGATTGCTTGACATGGAAATGAAACTATCTCCATTCTGACATCGACGATTGCTTGACATTGTTCAACCTTTACAGGCATACAAAACATGGAAAGCATATAAACCATGGAAAAGCAAACATCTATCAACAAAACTACACTACTCCCCGTCGTCGGAGATGTCCACTATCTCCATTCTGACATCGACGTCGTTGGCCTCCGCCTGCTGCTCCGCATCCAGCTCGTCGAAGAGCACATCGGTCTTTGCATGTTCTTCCCGGAGGAAAAGCCGATTGGACTCCACATACGCCTCATCTTGGATGGACTCCAGGATAGCGGTCTGCTCCGCCATCAAGGCCGACTCACCGAGATAGAACTCCGCCTCGTCTTCCTCGTCACCCCACTCCTCGTCGTCCTCGTCTTCCTCGTCGTCCTCGTCATCCTCGTCATCGTCCGCCTCGTCGTCCTCGTCATCCTCGTCCATGCCTTCCTCGTCGTCCTCGTCATCCTCGTCCACCCCTTCCTCGTCGTCCTCGTCATCCTCGTCCATGCCTTCCTCGTCGTCCTCGTCGTCCTTGTCCATGCCTTCCTCGTCGTCCTCGTCATCCTCGTCCACACCTTCCTCATCGTCCTCCTCATCCTCGTCCACGCCTTCCTCGTCCTCCTCCTCATCCTCGTCCATGCCTTCCTCGTCGTCCTCGTCATCCTCGTCCATGCCTTCCTCATCATCCTCGTCATCCTCATCACCCCCTCCTCTTCCTCCATCACATCTCCCCCCACTGGATCACCCCCCTCCTCTTCCTCCATTACATCTCCCGCCACTGGATCACCCCCCTCCTCTTCCTCCATGACATCTCCCCCCACTGGATCAACTCCCTGCATGAGCTCCGACGCATCCCCCTCCACTTCCTCCACCTCCCCAATCACCTCCAGCCCCGGCGAGTCCGGAGACATGCCCGCTGCGACTCGAGCGGCGCTCCTCGAACGGATGTCCTCCTGCAACTGAAAGCGGTGCTCGGAAGTAAGAATCGCGTAAGTAGTTATCTTGTGCCAAACCATGGCGGGGAACGTCACAAACGAAAACAGGAAGATGGATGATTTCCTAGGATTGTCGGCGAAAGAGGGAGAAGGAGGATGATGTCTAGTGGTGGCGGGCTTGCTTCGGCAAATAACTGCTCCTTGACCTCGGGCGAGGCAGGCAATGACACCGTGGCGTTCGCCGCCCGGCGGATGAGACGGCCGTCGGTCCTTTTGGATACCGCAGTGCCAACACGTGGCGTTCACTCTATTAAATACCTCCACCTCCTCCGGAGCGGCATCACCGGAAGAAACGCCCGTCGGACCCTTGGGTTTCCGGAGCGGCGTCCACGCGGCGTTCACACCGAATACGAGGAGACGCCCGTCGAACGGTGGGGTTTCTGCAATCAACACACAAATGTGACTCTGTGTAACGCATAACCGTGCCTCTCCTGGCTTCATAGTTGTGCCTTTCAGTGCGAACGATTCAACAGAATCATTTGGAACACCAAGACAAACTAACGTCACTCTACACAATACCACGCCTTGCCTTCCTGGGACCCATGACCGTGCGAAGAATATACCACACCAGCGTCTCTCGAATAGGCCATTCCATGCCTCACAGAGTAAACAGTGGGTGTTCACATCTGACCAATTCTGTTGGGTCTTCCCAATTAAAGAAAGAACCTGACGGTGCCTTTGTGCGCTTAACGCCCGTGCCTCTCCGTCTGATCGAGTCGATGGAATTATTCGGAACTCAAACACACGGGAAAGTGATTCTATATTATACGGCCTTTTAACGCTTCGCGCCCGTGCCTGTGACCCTTAACACTGCCACGAACGTCAACGCCATCGTCAGTGCACAAGTCATGTCGCTACCTGGTACAGAACTGTAGCTGTAGTCACTTCATGTTCGTGCTTCTAATAAAAGAAGCACCACGCAACTCAGCACATAGCCGTGGCTTTTAAAAGCAAGGAAATTACACTTTTAAACTACTCAACTCTCGAACCGGCCACTCGCAAAGTAAACATTTAGTGTTAACACCTAAACCCATTCCGCTTTGTTTCAACAATAAACTTACGAAACGTGACTCTCCGACATACCCAACCATGTCCTGATGGCATTCATGCCTGTGCCTCTTCTACTAAACTAGTCAACGGAATCATTTCGAACACAAATACAGGCGAATGTGACTCTACATAAAACCACGCCATCTGGAACACCAAGACAAACTAACGTCACTCTACACAATACCACGCCATGCCTTCCTGGGACCCATGACCGTGCGAAAAATATACCACACCAGCGTCTCTCAAATAGGCCATTTCGTGCCTCACAGAGTAAACAGTGGGTGTTCACATTTGAACCAATTCTGGTGGGTCTCCCCAATTAAAGAAAGAACCTGATGGTGCCTTTGTGCGCTAAACGCCCGTGCCTCTTAAATGCGATCAGTCGACGGAATCATTCGGAACTCAAACACACGGGAAAGTGACTCTATATTATACGGTAGCATGCCTTTTAGCGCTTCACGCCCGTGCATGTGACCCTTAACACTGCCACGAACGTCCACGCCATCGTCAGTGCACAAGTCATCGTTCGCGGCTATATTCACTTCACATCTGTGCTTCTAATAAAAGAAGCGCGGCGTAATCGATCTGAACCGTGGCTTTTAAAACAAAGGAACTTACGCTTTTAAACAACTCGACTCTCGAATCTCACAAACTAAACAGCTAGCGTTAACATCTAAACCCATTCTGCTTTTTTCCATGATAAACGTACAAACGTGACTATGCGAATAACGAAACCATGCCCCCATGGGATTCACCTGCGTACGTGCCTATTTTTCTCAACGAGTTAACGGAAACATTTTGAACACAAATCTGATGACGTGAATCTATATAAAACCACACCATGAATACATGGGATGCAAGCCCGTATACGTGACCGAAACAACTGCAACCACAGAAAAGCCCGCGAGCATTACTGCGCCTTCATCATACACAAGTCATTACAATACTAGGTTCTGGCCCGTGGATCACGAGACTTCCGTCCGTGCATCATAAGTCATGGCGCCTAATTACAATGATACTCGAAACCAAAATACATTTTGTTAACAAGCAAGCTGACAGCGAAATTTCACAAAACAAGGTAAGAAACTCCACTCCACTGCTTAACAACACCAGATGCACACAACAGCCAGGGACACTGCTGTATACCTAGTCTCCACCGACCTTGTTGCTGGTTTGCTCCCGGCGCAGTTCATCAATCTCCTTCTTCGGCGCCTTCATATTCTCGTCATAATAAGCTTCCACGGCTGCGGCGATTCACAACGACGGATGTGCTCTTCAAGGAGAGTTCTCGTCTCAGCCGTAATTTCTACGATCCTGGCATTCGCCTTCTCCAAATCTTCCTTTGCTTCCTCGCAAAGCTTCTTCCACGCGTAGGTGATCTCCAGCAGCTGCTTGTACGTTTTGTCAGCCTTTGGAATTGAAACCAAAGTATTCATCTCATCGACCAGGTCATTGAGAGTAACTAACAAGGACCTCACAGCACTTGCTTTGTCGCCGCCCGCTCACCATTCCCTTCTCTCTCGAGCCTGGCTGCTCCCCAATTCTCTGCGGGGACTTACATTCAAGACCATGGCAGACTAACCCTACCTCCAATTGACTGTAAATCAGTATCAACAAGACACACCCACATCAAATTAGGAGTTAGCTGACCACAATAATTCAGGTTTCACAAACTAAATCAAAGCAGCCGGAAGAAAGAAAAAACGAATGAAGGAGAAGCAGTAAAAGGGTGAACTTACAGACGAGGAACCCTCGCGAGCCGGGATCTCCTCCCGCGACAGGGCACGGCGGTCCGGAGTAGTCTCCTTCTGCCAGGCCATGGCGGAGATGGTCAGTGAATAGTGATGAGCAAGAGGAATGGAAGGCCTGGCGGCGGATGAAGGGAGGAGTAGAATGTGGCTAGGGTTTCGAGACTCCGTCCATCCGCCTTAAATAGCCGGCGCCTGGCCTCGGGCGACGAGCCAGAGCGGCATCAGCGGAGGAGACGCCCGCCGGTCCGTTAGGTTTCTGGAGCGGTGCCACATGGCGTTCACTCCCGAGGTACGAAGAGTCGCCCGTCGAACCGTTGGGTTTCCGCGATAAACGCACAAATGTGACTCTTGGTAAATCATAACCATGCCTCTTCGCGCTGCACGGATGTGCCTATCGTTGCGAACGGTTCAATGGAATCATTTAAAACACGAAAACAACATAACATGACTCTTCACAATACCACGCCGTCACTTCCTGGGACCCACCACCGTGCACGGAATACACCACAGCAGCTTCTCTCGAACAAGCCATTCCGTGCCTCACCAGAGTAAGCGATGAGTGTTCACACGAACCCTTTCATGCGGGGTTTCATAATCAAAAGCGAGCGTGGTGTGGGTAAAGACCAAGCGGTGCCTTCACGATGGGTTCCCCATCTGATCGAGTCAGCGAGATTGTCCGAACACAAACACAAGCAGCGTGACTCTACATAATACCACACCATGCCCGTTACCTCTCCCATCTAATCGAGTCCACGCCTCTGCTCGAGTAATATCTGAAACATCAAGAAAAAGCATGGTGTGCTTTTGAAAACAAGGAAACAAGCTTTTAAAACAGCGTCTCTCATCGCCATTTGGTACCTCCACAGTTCAGCGATAAGTGTTGGTGTCTCAACCCATTCCGCTGGGTTAAAGAAACGAACTTGACTGTGTGTAATGCAAAGCTATGCCTCTGTGGGCTCACCAACCGTGCCTCTCCTTCTGATCGATTCGACGCAAGCACTCGGAACAGAAATACAGGGGAGCGTGACTCCATATTATATGGCAACATGCCTCTTAGCGCTTGATGCCCGTGCCTGTGACCCTTAACATTACCACGAACGTTCACGCCATTGTCAGTACACAACTCATGTCGCTGGCTGGTATAGAACTGCGGCTGTATTCACTTCACCCCCGTGCTTCTAATGAAAGAAGCGTGACGCAACTCAGTACAGAACCGTGGCTTTTAAAAACAAGGAAATTACGTTTTAAACAACTCGACTCTCGAATCGGCCACTCACAAAGTAAACAGCTAGCGTTAACATCTAAACCCATTCTGCTTTCTTTCCATGATAAACGTACGAACGTGACTATGTGAAAGACGAAACCATGTGCCCATGGGATTCGCCTGCATACATGCCTATTTTTCTGAACGAGTCAACGAAATTATTTTGAACACAAATACAGGCGAACGTGACTCTATATAAAACCACACCATGAATTTGTGGGGTGCAAGCCCGTGTCCGTGACCCGAAGCACTGCAACACACAAAAGCCCACTGAGCATTACGCCTACATCGATGCATAAGTCATTACAATACTAGGTTCACAACTGTGGCTGCAGAGACTTCACGTCCCGGGCATCATAAGTAATGGCGCCTAATTACAATGATACTCGAAACCAAAATACATTTAGTTTATAAAGTACGTAGCTCACAGCGAAATTTCACAAGACAAGGTAACAAACTCCACTCCACTGCTTAACAAGACCGGGCCTTGCATAAACAGGGGGCGGCTGCTTGTATATCTAGTCCCCACCGACCTTCTTGCTGGTTTGCTCCCGGCACATTTCATCAATCTCCTCCTTTAGTGCCTTCATATTCTCGTCATGTTGCTTCATAGCTGCGGCCAATTCCTGCAACGACCGGGTGTGCTCTTCGAGGAGATTGCTCCTCATAGCCGTAATTTCTACGATCCTGGCATTGGCCTTCTCCAAATCTTCTCTTGTTTCCTGGTAGAACTGCTGCCACTCGTAGGTGACCTCCAGCAACTCCTTGTACGTTCTGTCAACCTTTGCAAATGAAACAAAGGCATTCATCCCATTGACCCGGGTTAATGATAGTAGCTCAAGCGGCGTAAATCGGTATTAGCAAGACACACCGCATCAAATTAGAAGTCGGTGACCACAATAATTCATGTTTCACAAACTAAATCAAAGCAGCGAAAGAAAGAAAAAAGCGAATGAAGGAGAAGCAGAAATAAGGTGAACTTACAGACGAGGAACCTTACGGGCGGGATCTCCTCGGCGATAGGCGTATGGCGTTAGGAGTAGTCTCCTTCTACCCAGCCATGGCGGAGATGGTCGATGAATAGAGATGAGCAAGAGAATTTGGAAGGCGGAGGCGGAGACGAAGGAGGAGTAGAATGTGGCTAGGGTTTGAGACTCCGTCCGTCGCCTTAATAGCGAACTGGCCTTAGGCGGCAGCCGGGCGGCGTCACGGAGGAGGCGCCGTCGGTTCATTAGGTTTACGGAGGCGGCGCCATGTGGCGTTCACTCCAGAGTGCGAAGAGGCGCCCGTCAAACCGTTGGAGTTTCCGTGAAAAATGCATGAATGTGACTCTTGGTAAATCATAACCATGCCTCTTCACGCTGCGGATGTACCCTCACCCGTTCTGACGGCTCAGCGAGAATCATTTGGAACACGAAAACAACATACCTGACTCTTCACAATACCACCGTCACTTCACAGGACCCACCACCATGCAAAGAATACACCCACGGCAGCTTCTCTCGAACAAGCCATTACATGCCTCACCGAGTAAATAGTGAGTGTTCACACTGAACCCTTTCATTGGGTTTCCGCAATTAAAAGCGAACATGGTTGTGGGTAAAGACCAAACAGTGCCTTTCCGCTGGGTTTCCATCTGATCGAGTCAACGGAATTATTCGGAACACAAACACAGATGAGCGTGACTCTATATAATACCACACCATGCCCATACCTCTCCCATCTAATCGAGTGAACGTGACTGTGCCTAATGAAAAGCTATGCCTCTATGGGCTCACCGGCCATGCCTCTCCTTCTGATCGAGTCTTTATCGAGTAATATACGAAACATCAAGAAAGAAGCGCGACTATGCTTTTGAAAACAAGGAAACAATCTTTTAAAAACATAGTCAACAGTAAGTGTTGGCATCTCAACCCATTCTGCTGGGTTAAAGAAACGAACGTGACTGTGCGTAATGAAAAGCAATGCCTCTATGGGCTCACCAGCCGTGCCTCTCCTTCTGATCGAGTCTTTATCGAGTAATATACAAAACATCAACAAGGAAGCGTGACTGTGCTTTTGAAAACAAGGAAACAAGCTTTTAAAAACAGAGTCAACAGTAAGTGTTGGCGTCTCAATCCATTCCGCTGGGTTAAAGAAACAAACGTGACCGTGCATAATGAAAAGCTATGCCTCACCGGCCATGCCTCTCCTTCTGATCGAGTCGATGGAAGCACTCGGAACAAAAACACAGGGGAGTGTGACTCCATATTATACGGCAACATGCCTCTTAGCGCTTCACGCTCCTGCATGACCCTTACGGTTACCCGCGAGCGTCCGCCATTGTCGTTACACAACTCATGTCCTTGCAGTGATGCGAATCGCGGTTATATTCACTTCACCTCGTGATTCTAATAAAAAGCGCGGCGCAACTCGGTATTAAAACCAGGCCTTTTACAACAGCCGAGGAGGAGCCATTTCGTATTAAAACCGTGCCCGTGACTACACTTCGCGCCTCTTCGAGGATCAGCTCCCGAGGAAGCACGTCTGTAAACACACACAACCACTCCCGTGCCTATCCATGTGAGCGAGCAACGGAATCATATGGACCACAACTTCATGCGTGTGGCAAAAAGCGTGCTCCCTGCATTTACGAAGTGCCACGGTGGAAGCACAGCCGTGCTCCCTCACTAACAAGAGACATCCATGCCCGAGCCTACTCATCTACAAGTACCAGCGAGCGAAACAACATGACAACAATACAGCGCATAAATGCCTTCTGATTCATGTAAGTACAAAGCCCACATGCCCCAACACAGCGAAAAAACACGCTCCAAGCTCTCGCCTACACTCCGATAAGCGTTCTTGATCGGTGGTGGGTGGCCGCATCCTCAATCTGCTTCTTCATAGCGCCTCATGACCTTCCTTCACAGCAGCATCACAGATCCTCAACTAGGCTCTTGTGCTTGGCGAGGGACCTCAGCCTTCTCATCCATAAGCTGCTCCACTTCACCCGGCAGCTTCTGCACCAACGCATGGCTCTTCTCATCTGATTCTTCCGTGGTGGCCCACACTGATCATACGGTGGAGCTCTTTGAAGCTTCTCATTCTCACACAAAGATCGAAATATGAAACAAGTGGACTTCTCCACAGGCATTGCTCTGCTGCACCAACTCCTCGGCGGCGATGAACTGCTCTGTAATTAGCTCATTGAGCCGTCGTCGTATGGCTAAGAAATTGGTACTCTTGAGGAGTCCCGGATTAGGGGGTGTCAGGATAGCGGACTACCATCATCGGCGAACTATCATCGGCGGACTATCATCATCGACGGACTCCAAGACTATGAAGATACAAGATTGAAGACTTACGCCCGATATGCGGATGGGACTTTCCTTGGCGTGGAAGGCAAGCTTGGCGTCTGGATATGTAGATCTCCTACCATTGTAACTAACTCTATGTAACCTAGCCCTCTCGGTGTCTATATAAACCGGATGGCTCTAATCCGTGGGACAACAACCCTACAATCATACCATAGGCTAGCTTCTAGGGTTTAGCCTCCTTGATCTCGTGGTAGATTCACTCTTGTAAACATCCACAATATCAATATCAATCAAGCGGGGCGTGGGGTTTTACCTCCATCAAGAGGCCGAACACTGGGTAAAACATCGTGTCCCTTGTCTCCTGTTACCATCCGCCTAGGCGCTGATTCGGGACCCCCTACCGAGATCCGCGGTTTGACACCGACATTGGTGCTTTCATTCAGAGTTCCTACGTGCCGTCACCGATAGGAAGGATGCCTCCTCCGTCTTCAAGGGCGGTATTTTTATAAAGGAGCCTTGGCCGCGGCCAAACTATCCGGCTAGGTGGTTTTCTTATGATACGCTGTCCGGCCACCGCTTGACGATGACCTCTCAAGTCGTCAAAGCAATTTTCCGTCAGCTCGGTGATTAAGCGGCGGCTGGATCAATAGAGCTCTCGACCGTAAGCGATCTCTTGGATCGCGCCATCATGGGAGTCATCTTCACGGACTACAATCAGATTGGGCTTAAAACCGATCGAGAGATTAACTCTCCCGGTCACCCACCGTTGCGGTGGTAGAGGAACAATCGTGACACTTCTCCTGTATGAAAACTAGTCATGTCGGGCTCCCGAACCCCCATGCGGATTCCGCGGAGGGGCGGACTTCGATCAAGCGAACTTAAAGTCGGGGCATCAGACCAGACTCGTTGGACAGCGTCCGACAATCAAAGCTTCAGTTGAGCTTCTCGGCCTCTGAGCCTTGAGATGGGTAGGGTTAGGACTTAATTCCACCACCCACCCGGACATGTCACGATCTATCTCTAATCCGGCAAGAGCCCGCTGAGGCGATACATCACTCTGGGCGAGATTCCTCCTGGTTATGGACAGGATAAAGGACTGCCGAGAGGAAAGCGCAATCTCAATTTTTTGCAATAATTGCGGACGAGGACTCTTGAGCGCCGTCGGCCGTCATTGAAATTACCGCCGCCCGACCTGGCGTCCATAATCTGAAATCTTGTGCGATGGAAGTTTAGGACAACCGAACATAAGTTTTGGGACAATCCAGCCCGAATACAACCCTAGTCCGCAACAAAGGGTGCATTACACTCGGGCACCAGATACAAAAACCAAAAAGCAAAGACCCCATAAAGGACGCGGAACCGTACTAGAGGGATGGCTTAGCGGGCCTGTAAAATTCCAGATCTGAGAAGGCGCCCGTCCCAACACATAATCTTGAGCATGTTGGATATTACGGCGGTGGCCAAAAGTGGAAGGAGCTTCTGGCCGGAAAACCACTCCAACAACATCGATGCGGTATCAACAGTCTTCGACACTTTACGCATCAAATAATATGCGAAGCGAACAATCCAGCGAGCCTCGCGCGAAGTCTGCCAAGTAGCAACAACCAATCCATGGGCGACACACCATCACCTTCAGCGCCAGGCACGAACCTAAATTCCGGACAGCCCAAGCTCGGCCGCCTTTGGTACTTAGTCCAATAGTGGAATGACTTCGACTTACAAAAGTCCTCATGGATGGTGGCAGCGGATTAAACCTCATCTGAGAAACCCTTAAAAATTGGAAATAGTGGAGCCGCATTGAAGCGAAGCAGCACAACCTTTAGAGAATAATCCCTAGCAGGCGGCGCTGCCTGAGGAAAAATCACACTCGATGTGATATTGACTCACCGGACAATTCTGAGATCAGAAGAAGTCACGTTCCAAGTGGCCCCGTTCAACAGCGGATATCCGCTATATTAGGGACGAGGCATTCACAATTTTCAACCCGTACCCCATTACGGGTACATGAAGCTCAAAATGCAGGCGGCGGAATAATCACTCTTGTTAGTGATCCGGACATAGCACTCCGCGCCCGAAAACAAGATAGCCGCATTAGCCTTAGAGGCACTATCAAAACCCTAAGCGGCGGAAGGAACTCACACGCCTAAGCTCTCACGATGAATAGGAATGAGTGATACTCGATAAGAGATCAAGTCCACCTCCTTTAAACCGGCTGATGAAAGCGGTAAAATTCGGGTCCACCAGCGGACCCTACAAAGATGGCCTCCATCGGGCACAATTGAACCACGATGTGAGCGCCTTGCGCTGCGAAATTCGCCGGGAAAATTGGGACATTTTGCACGGCACCCCTGGATATGCCGGAATCCGCATGATTGGCGAGAACCTGACCTAAACATCCTAAAAGTTCAAGCCGTTAAGCAGGCTCTTGACAATTTTCGAACCCAAAAACAGGCAATGGGAGAAAGAGCTAGCCAAACTATTGAGCGGGATTCATCGAGAGACATCAAGCATCGGATTGGCTAGCAAACACTGGTAATGGTACCAAGAAGGACAAATCCAGGCGCCTATCGTCGATTTCAAAGACCTAAATAAAGCCACGGTCCAATCGTACTTGAGATAATGTATTACGGACTCCAACAACGCGGCGAATCTGAGGCCCTTTTACATGGTCTCGGATGGCAATCTCCATGGGCATTCAGCGCCTAGAGGTGTGCGAGGATTCAAACCTGCCAATATCCCAAATAAGCGGAGACTTTGGCGTAAAGATCCGAAAATGGCAGCATACATAGCGCTGTCCTAAAATGTCGAGCCGGTTGAAGGACTTGAATTCCATCCGTGGCAGGGATAATAACCAAAATACGACGTACTAGCGCGCCGGTAGCCGTCTGACGCTGTCCTCCTAACATCTTCACAGGCGGCTCTTCAAGCCATCCGTACTATGGGAAGAGTCGGAACTAACAAACGGAACAAGCCCGCACCAACGATTGGCCGATGACAAAACACCTTCCATACGACATAATGGCGATAATTTCCCGTGGACAGAACCATTCCTCGCCTACTTGCTTGGCGGGAGCTTCCCGATGACCAAAATGAGGCCCGCTGCATTGTCCGGCGATCTAAAGCCTACAAGGTCTATGAGGAGAACTTTATAAGAAAAGCACAACGTAGTCCTTCAAGGTGTATCTCCAGAAGAAGAAGAAAACCTCTGGCTGAAATTCATGCGGACTAGGCGGACACCACGCGCGCAGCTCGGGCCCTTGTAGGAAGGCATTCCGTGACAGGATTTTATTGGCCCGTGGCAAGGCGGTCTTTCTGAGGACTTAGTCAAAGATCGTCGGTTGTCGACTCTTTGCTAATCGAGCCACATGCCACCCACCGCCCTCAAAACTATACCCATTACACGGCGTTCGGCGATGCAGGGCTTGACATGGTCGGACCACTTAAAGGGGACCCACAAGCAAAGGTACCTATTGGTCATGGTGGATAAATTCACCAAATGGATAGAAGCCAAACAGGTTAAAGCGGCAGATTCGGACCAGTGATAGACTTTATATCCGGGTAGTACACGTTATGGTGTCCCCACAGCATCATCACCGATAACGGCACGAACTTCACCGCCGATGAGGTTAAATCATGGTGCAAAATATGGGCATCAAGCTCGATTACGCTTGATCTATCATCCTCAAACCAGCGGTCAAGTGGAGCGAGCAAATGGTCTAATAATGGCGGCATCAAACCCGAATAAATGCGGTCCCTTACAATCGACGCGCCTTTGGGTAGAGGAGCTCGACTCCGTGCTACGGGGGCTGCGGACAACGCCTAACATTACTACAGTTCACACCATTTTTATGGTATCTGGTAGCGAAGCAGTTTGCCTGCGACATAATTCATGACTCACCTCGAGTGCGCATGTCTGAAGAAAAAAGAGGCGAGTTGGATCGGCGGGACAGCAGACGCATTGGAGGAAAAACGCGGCGTCGCCAGGCTCGTTCCGCATTCATCGGCGAGCGAGCTCGAAGATATCACAGCGAGAGAAGTCGAGCCAAGACTTACGCGTTGGCGAACTGGTTCTCGCTGCCGGACAAGAAAAAGGACAAGCTCAAGCCCAAATGGGGGCCCTTCATCATCGATCAAGTCGACGGCGGGCGTACCGTATCTGAAATGCATCGGATAACCAACTCGAGGCGAACCCATGGAGCGCAGCCCGCCTCGAAGATTCTATGCCTAGCGCGGACTGAGGTTAGTCCCTTTCCCCGTCCAAAATTTTTTTTTTCTTCTTTCAGCTTTGTTTCTCTTTTTTCGTCTCACCCTATTCATCCAAGCCTTAAGGGCCTACTTGCGCAATGTTCGCGAGCAATTGATGTGCTATCCGCACTCATTATACACAGGGGCTTCCTTACGGAAAGCTTAATTATAAGGGCTTCATGCCTAGCACATGTCAAGCCTCCACATGTACCTTTTATTCACCATTATATGCATCGATATGACTTAAGTTTTGGCCAAGCTGGGTTGCACTGCTCTGTGCTTACCCCTACGTTCCCGATTGTTCGGCTAGGAGGTAAAGGAGCACCTCTGCGATTATTCTTGCCGGGTCAGCGGATGTGTACCTCGAGGCTGGGTGAAAGCTAGCATTCTTAAGGAAAATTTTATCAGGTAATATACAAAACATCAACAAGGAAGCGTGGCTGTGCTTTTTGAAAACAAGAAACAAGCTTTTAAAAACAAGTCAGCGATGAGTGTTGGCGTCTCAATCCATTCCATTGGGTTAAAGAAACAAGCGTGACCGTGCATAATGAAAAGCTATGCCTCACCGGCCATGCCTCTCCTTCGATCGGTCGATGGAAGCACTCGAACAAAAACACGAGTGTGACTCCATATTATCTGACAACATGCCTCTTGGCGCTTCAACGCTCCTGCTGTGACCCTTACTTGATTACCACGAGCGTCCACGCCATTGTCGTTACACAACTCATGTCCTTGCACAATGCAGAATCGCGGTTATATTCACTTCACCTCGTGATTCTAATAAAAAGCGGCGCAACTCGGTATTAAAACGAGCGCACACAACAGCGAGGAGGCATACATTTCGTATTAAAACCGTGCTTCGCGTGACTACACTTCCGCGCCTCTTACAGGGGATCAGCTCCCAGGAAGGCACGTCTGTAAACACACACAACCACTCCCGTGCCTATCCATGTGAACGAGCAACCGGAATCATATGGACCACAACTACGCACGTGTGGCAAAAACGTGCTCCCTAGCATTTGAAAGTGCCACAGGTGGAAGCAGGTACTCTCACGCTAACAAGAGACATCCATGCCCAGAGCCTACTCATCTACAAGTACCAACGAACGAAACAACATGACAACAATGCAACGCATAAATGCCTTACAGATTCATGTAAGTACAAAAGCCCACATGCCCCAACACAACGAAAAAACACGCTCCAAGCTCTCTGCCTACACTCCAGCAACGTTCTTGATCGGCTGGTGGGTGAGCGCATCCTCAATCTGCTTCTTCATCGCCTCATGACCTTCCTTCACAGCAGCATACGAATCCTCAACTAGGCTCTTGTACTTGACGAGGACCTCAGCCTTCTCATCCATAAGCTGCTCCACTTCACCCCAAGCAGCTTACGCACCAGCATGGCTCTTCTCATACAGATTCTTCCGTGGTGGCCACGATCCTACGGTGGAGCTCTTTGAAAGCTTCTCATTCTCACACAAAGATCGAAATATGAAACAAGTGGACTTCTCACGGAGGCATTGCTGCTGCACCAACTCCTCGGTGACGATGAGCCTTCTGCTTAATTAGCTCATTGAGCACGTCGTCGGCTGGCTAAGGAATTCGGTACTCTTGAGAGTCCCGGATTAGGGGTGTCAGGATAGCGGACTACCATCATCGGCCGAACTATCATCGGCGGACTATCATCATCGACCGGACTCCAAGACTATGAAGATACAAGATTGAAGACTTACGCCCGTGTGCGGATGGGACTTTCCTTGGCGTGGAAGGCAAGCTTGGCGTCTGGATATGTAGATCTCCTACCATTGTAACTAACTCTATGTAACCCTAGCCCTCTCGGTGTCTATATAAACCGGATGGCTCTAATCAAGTGGGACAACAACCCTACAATCATACCATAGGCTAGCTTCTAGGGTTTAGCCTCCTTGATCTCGTGGTAGATTCACTCTTGTAAACATCCACAATATCAATATCAATCAAGCGGGGTGGGTTTTACCTCCATCAAGAGGGCCGAACACAGGTAAAACATCGTGTCCCTTGTCTCCTGTTACCATCGCCTAGGCACTACGATTGGGACCCCCTACCGAGATCCGCGGTTTGACACCGACATTGGTGCTTTCATTCAGAGTTCCTACGTGCCGTCACCGATAGGAAGGATGCCTCCTCCGTCTTCAAGAATGGTATTTTTATAAAGGCCTTGGCGCGGCCAAACTATCCATTAGGTGGTTTTCTTATGATCGCTGTCCGGCCACCGCTTGACGATGACCTCTCAAGTCGTCAAAAGCAATTTTCACGTCAGCTCGGTGATTACCCGGCGACTGGATCAATAGAGCTCTCGACCAGTAAGCGATCTCTTGGATCGCGCCATATCCATAGAATTCGCTCTGGACTACAATCAGATTGGGCTAAAACCGATCGAGAGATTAACTCTCCCGGTCACCCTGCGTTGCGGTGGTAGAGGAACAATCGGCGACACTTCTCATGTTGAAAACTAGTCATGTCAGGGCTCCGAACCCCATGCGGATTCCAGCGGAGGGGCGGACTTCGATCAAGCACTGAACTTAAAAGTCGGGCATCAGACCGGACTTCGTTGGACAACGTCCGGCAATCAAGCTTCAGTTGAGGAAACTTCTCGGCCTCTGAGCCTTGAGATGGGTAGGGTTAGGACTTAATTCCACCCACCCACCAGGACATGTCGATCTATCTCTAATCCGGCAAGAGCCATGCGGAGGCAATACATCACTCTTGGGCCGATTCCTCCAGTTATGGACAGGATAAAAGGACTGCCCGAGGAAAAGCGCAATCTCAATTTTTGCAATAATTGCAGACGAGGGACTCTTGAGCAAATCGGCCGTCGTGAAATTACAACCGCCCGACACAGCGTCCATAATCTGAAAATCTTGTGCGATGGAAGTTCGGACAACCCGAACATAAGTTTTGGGACAATCCAGCCCAGAATACAACCCTAGTCCGCAACAAAGGGTGCATTACACTCAGGCACGGATACAAAAACCAAAAAGCAAAGACCCATAAAGAGCACGGAACGTACTAGAGGGATGGCTTGGCGGGCCTGTAAAATTCCTGATCTGGTAGTCCCAACACATAATCTTGAGCATGTTGGATATTCTGGCGGTGGCCAAAAGTGGAAGGGAGCTTCTAGCCCGGAAAACCACTCCAACAACATCGATGCAGTATCAACAGTCTTGACACTTCGCATCAAATAATATCACGAAGCGAACAATCCAGCCTACTTGAAGTCTGCCAAGTAGCAACAACCAATCCATGGGCGACACATACCATCACCTTCAGCGCCCGGCGAACCTAAATTCCGGACAGCCCAAGCTCGGCCATGCGGTACTTAGTCCAATAGTGGCGACTTCGACTTACAAAAGTCCTCATGGATGGTGGCAGGATTAAACCTCATCTGAGAAACCCTTAAAAATTGGAAATAGTTTGGAGCCGCATTGGCGAAGCAGCACAACCTTTAGAGGAATAATCCCTAGCGGGGCCTGCTGCCTGAGGAAAAATCACACTCGATGTGATATTACGGCTCACCGGACAATTACAGATCCGAAGAAGTCACGTTCCAAGTGGCCCCGTTCAACGGCGGATATCCGCTATATTAGGGCGAAGGCATTCACAATTTTCAAGCCGTACCCCATTACGGGTACATGAAGCTCAAAATGCAGGCCGGCGAATAATCACTCTTGTTAGTGATCCGGACATAGCACTCCGGCGCCGAAAACAAGATAGCCGCATTAGCCTTAGAGGCACTATCCAAAAGCCCTAGCGGCGAGAGGAACTCACCGCCTACGCTCTCGGTGAATAGGGGCGAGTGATACTCGATAAAGAGATCGAGTCCACCTCCTTTAAACCAGCGGATGAAACGGTAAAATTCCGGGTCCACCGGACCCTACAAAGATGGCCTCCATCGGGCTGGTGAACCACGATGTAGGCGCCGCTTTTGCGAAATTCCTTGGGAAAATTGGGACATTTTGCACAGCACCCCTCGGATATGCAGGAATCCCATGATTTAGCGAAACACAGCCTAAACATCCTAAAAGTTCAAGCCATTAAACGGGCTCTTGACAATTTTCGAACCCAAAAACAGGCAATGGGAAGAAGCTAGCCAAACTATTAGCAGGATTCGCCGGAGACATCAAGCATCCGGATTGGCTAGCAAACAGTAATGGTACCAAGAAGGACAAATCCGGCGCCTGTCGTCGATTTCAAAGAACCTAAATAAAACCCCCAGTCCAATCGTGCCTTGGATAATGTACGGACTCCAACAACATGGCGAATCGAGGCCCTTTTACATGGTCTCGGATGGCAATCTCCATGGGCATTCAGCGCCTAGAGGTCTGCGAGGATTCAAACCTGTAATATCCCAAATAAGCGGAGACTTTGGCGCTAAAGATCCGAAAATGGCAGCATACTATAGCGCTGTCCTAAAAATGTCAGCCCGGTTGAAGGACTTGAATTCCATCCGTAACCGGGATAATAACAAAAAAGCGGCGTGCTTCGCGCCGGCGCCAAATCGACAGCTGTCCCTCTAACATCTTCACAGGCGGCTCTTCAAGCCATCCGTACTATGGGAAGAGTCGGGAACTAACAAGCGGAACAAGCCGCACCAACGGCGATTCAGCCGATGACAAAACACCTTCCGCCCGACATAATGGCAGTAATTTCCCGTGGGCAGAACCATTCCTCGCCTACTTGCTTAGGCGGGAGCTTCCCGATGACCAAAATGAGGCCCGCTGCATTATCCGTGATCTAAAGCCTACAAGGTCTATGAGGAGAACTTTATAAGAAAAGCACAACGGAGTCCTTCAAGGTGTATCTCCGAAGAGGAAGGCGAAACCTCTGGCTGAAATTCATGCGGGACTAAGCGGACACTGCGCCAGGCTTCGGGCCCCTTGTAGGAAAGGCATTCCGTGCAGAGTTTTATTGGCGGCGGCCGGCGGATCTCGAGGACTTAGTCAAAGATCGTCGGTTGTCGACTCTTTGCTAATCGAGCCACATGCCACCCACCGCCCTCAAAACTATACCCATTACCTGGCGTTCGGCGATGCAGGGGCTTGACATGGTTGGACCACTTAAAGGGGACCCACAAGCAAAAGGTACCTATTGGTCATGGTGGATAAATTCACCAAATGGATAGAAGCCAAACCGGTTAAGCGGCGATTCGGACCGGTGATAGACTTTATATCCGGGGTAGTACACGTTATGGTGTCCCCACAGCATCATCACCGATAACGGCACGAACTTCACGCCGATGAGGTTAAATCATGGTGCAAAATATGGGCATCAAGCTCGATTACGCTTGAGTCTATCATCCTCAAACCAGCGGTCAAGTGGAGCGAGCAAATGGTCTAATAATGGCGGCATCAAACCCGAATAGTGCGGTCCCTTACAATCGACCGCCTTTGGGTAGAGAAGCTCGACTCCGTACTCACGGGGGCTGCGGACAACGCCCTAACCGTACTACGGTTCACACCATTTTTATGGTATACGGCGCGAAGCAGTTTTGCCTGCGACATAATTCATGACTCACCTCGAGTGCGCATGTCGAAGAAAAAGAGGCGAGTTGGATCGGCGGGACAGCTTGGGCGCATTGGAGGAAAAACGCGGCGTCGCCAAGGCTCGTTCCGCATTCATCGACACAGGCTCGAAGATATCCAGCAAGAGAAATGCGAGCCAAGACTTACAGCGTTGGCGAACTGGTTCTCGCTGCGGACAAGAAAAAGGACAAGCTCAAGCCCAAATGGGAAGGCCCCTTCATCATCGATCAAGTCTGACGGCGGAGCGTACCGTATCTGAAATGCATCGGATAACCAACTCAGGCGAACCCATGGAGCGCAGCCGCCTCCAGAAGATTCTATGCCTAGCGCCGGACTGAGAGTTCGTCCCTTTCCCCCCGTCCAAAATTTTTGTTTTTCTTCTTTCAGCTGCCTTTTGTTTCTCTTTTTTCGTCTCACCCTATTCATCCAAGCCTTAAAGGGCCTACTTGCGCAATGTTCGCGAGCAATTGATGTGCTATCCGCACTCATTATACCTGGGGGCTTCCTTACCAGAAGCTTAATTATAAGGGCTTCATGCCTAGCACATGTGTCAAGCCTCCACATGTACCTTTTATTCACCATTATATGCATCGATATGACTTAAGTTTTGGCCAAGCTGGGTTGCACGGCTCACATGCTTACCCCTACGTTCCCGATTGTTCGGCTAGGAGGTAAAGGAGCACCTCTGCGTTATTCTTGCCGGGTCAGCGGATGTGTACCTCGGGCAGGTGAAGCAGCTAGCATTCTTAAGGGAATATTCGATCGGTGACTTAAAAGCGATTTTTTATCCAATTACTTATCTGCCCCATATGTTTTTCTGCTTTTTTGCAGTCGGACATGCACTTTAGGGCATACCACCCCAGAGAAAGGAACCCATACGGAACTATTCTCACTGGTAGATGTTTCTTACTACCCATGTAATATAACATAACTAGTTGGGCACTTATGCGATAAAGCAGTGATGACCCCTCGCTTTGGTCTCCATGCATACCCGGTTGTTTCATAACAGAGAAGGTATTCGGACACACTCAGGACTCTAGGGTCCGGAGGTCGAAAATCGGCAAAGACAAGCGATCTACAATCCGGCTAGAAGGCATTTTATATGTCATTTTATAATACATTGTCGAATTGGTGATTGTATTCTTCCTCAATCCGTCTAACAGGTTGTCTAATTTATAGTCCTGTTGGGAAAATTTAGCGACCAACTCTACTTGGCGTATACTAAACTCACGGGGGATCTCCTTCCCTTCGGGCCCCCAGGTCGACTTGACCATGTGGTTGGGATCCGCCTTCTTGTGCAGCGTCTTTACCATGGCCCGAGGCCTCCACAGCACCTTGGCGGCAGGCGAAATCTTCCATAAATGGGCGCTGCCGCCTCCTGCAGCTTCTCCATAAGCTCCCAAGACCATCGGTGCGGAGAAGGCTGGCCATAAATCTGGATGGCGCTGCTCATTGCGGCCCGAACTTCGTTCGATCGGTTGCAACAATTGGGAAGTTGATCACCCATCGATACGGGCATCTCCTCCAGCGAGGCGACACAGTGAGCATACCTGCGGACATATTACATCAAATTGACTTCCTGCGCCGAACTCTTCTTTTCAAAGGAGTTCGCTCAAGAACTACTATATATGCAGCAGCAAAGCATGATTCTCCTTAACGGGCCCGACAGCTCGGCCCGAGCGCCTTTCAGCTCTTCTCCAAGCTGGGCATGGGCATCTGGAGCTTTTTCCTTTCATGCTGCACCTTATGCAGCACCCTCTCGCCGACCTTTAGTTGGCGAAAGTTCTTACCTGTCCGGATCTTGTCCGTTAGAACACCACCAACACGTCGTTTTTAGACTTGTGCAAGGCCAAGCGCTACTTATCTTTCTAAAATAATGCGTTACGGGAGAGGTCCATGCGTTTCCTCCTGCGCCCGAGAAAGTGCGGCCTCAAGTTGGGCCTTGCACTCTTGCAGCTCTGAGAGCAGTTGGGTATTCTTCTCGGTAAGATCCTCGTTTCATATGATCCTTAAATCAGTTAATATAACTACTTTAAGTCTCGGGAGCTCTTGGCATATATACCTATTAAATTCTCTTACCGTTATGTCTTTTACATACTGCTCGTAGCTCTGGTAAAACCATCTTGAGCACCATGAAGGTCGCGTTCCCCGTGTTAAAAGCATTCAGCGCCTCGGGGAGAAGCAGCGTCACGAAATACTGCCCGGCGCTTTGTGATTCATGGCACTCTCCACCTCAAACTTGGTGGCGGACGGTCGTCGGCATCCTCCGTCGGAGGCGTCCGGCTCGCGCCTTGCGCCTCCCCCTCCGGACCCGGTGCAGGGAGCACGGCTGGTAGAGGTTGGATTGGCAACCCCGCCCGCGATCCGGGGGCGCTTTTATCCTATAAAAGTCATGAGCACTCAAGCGCTTCCTAGGGCGTTGCTCTAAATAATGGTGTGAACTACACCTTTGCGGCGGCGTTTCAGTCGCGCGCGCTCCTCTTCCGCCTCTTGGTGCAGGCTGGCCTTTGTTGGTCAGCCACCATGAGCAGCTTCTCGCCCTAGGCGCCTCCTCCTGGCGCCATCATATCGGTGGTGAGAAATGAGCAAGGAAGGAATAGCGGTGTCGAGGCTTGTGTCAAATCACACAGGAAGCGGATATAGTCGGGGTAGTCGGCCGTTATGGCGACTAAAGCATTGTCCATTACGAGCTGGTGGAACACCCGTCGATTAGCTCCACCTTTATGTCGGATCCTCTTGGAGGCGGATCCGGGATCTCTCCGGATCCTCGAGCTGCTGAGCGGACTTAGCATGTCCTCCACGGTTCGGCACAGTTCTTGCGTCGAAGAAGAACACAATATAAAAACTTAAGTTTCAAAAGGCGCGGAGTCGGACACGTAGGTGTTTGCTTACCCAAGGCGGGATTATTCATGGAGAACCCATTTAACGGGTTCGTCAGAAGAAATCCTCCTTCTCCCCTTATACTGGGCGGACGGGATCGTCACGGTCTTGGCGAATCCGGCCCTTCTTGGCCATGGCCAGGGTAACATCGTCCTCCCGTTGAAATCCCACATGGGTGACCTGTATTGTAGTGGCTGCACCCCCGCGTAATGCATGTTGCCATGACTCCGATCATGGTCAACCCGGCATGGGCGATAACCTTATTGACCCATCAAATAATGGGCGCTCTTGTCTTCCTCCGGTTGGGGGCTCATGAGCGCCAACTAAGGTGTTTCTTGAGAGGCATTGCAGAACTCGGGAGGCCGATCGAGCAGGTCCGCAGCGGGCATCTTCTATATAAAACCATTCGAAGGCCAGTCTTGGTGCCTTCTTAGGGGTTCCGGATGGATATCCGGTCCGACAACAGCGCCATATTTGGCGCGCCCACTTGATATATGGACCCCTCGTGAGGCGGGGTACAAGCGAGAACAACCTCTTCCACAGCGAAGTGGGGCTCGGCGCCCGAGGAATAGCTACATAAAAGCTCGTAACCCATAATATGCAGGATTGAGGCGGGCGTGAGGTGATGAAGCTGAGTCCGTAGAACTCCGAGGGCCAGCGGAGGAATGGATGTCACGAAATCCGAGCCCCCTTATCGGATAGGGGCGAAGCATACCGCTCCCCTTCATTGGGATTTGGGATAACCTCCGCTTGCTTCCCACCTTTGTAGGTGGCCAGCCCGGCTCGAACTGGAACCATGAAGGCGGAGGAGATATCCCCATTTGGAGCTCCACCGGCTCATTGTGCGGAGCAGAGCATCTCCTCAATCTCACGGCAAAGGGTGGGGCGAGAAGAGGAGGAGCGTTGACGGTGCATGATGGAATGGATTCTTGGTGAGCGCTCCGATGAGTATTTGCGGGAGGAAGATGGTGATTTGGATCTGGATTCTTGCCTCCCTTATAGGCAGATTATTCGCACAACTAGGGGTAAAACATAAAAGACACCACGGCTTTTCACGTTCAGCGTGACAGCGTGGAAGAAAGGCCATTATTGGGCGTGGAAGCGAGGCAGCATAACATTGATAAGGAAGCTGGACCTTTGTTGGCGGTACATAGAACTTGAAGGAGAACCGCCTTTGCAGCGAAGACTACACACAGCTGGACTTATCGTCATTGAAGCCTGGTTGAGAGACTCTTGAGGAGTCCGGATTAGGGGTGTCGGATAGCGGACTACCATCATCGGCCGAACTATCATCGGCGGGACTATCATCATCGACGGACTCCAAGACTATGAAGATACAAGATTGAAGACTTAGCCCGTGTCCGGATGGGACTTTCCTTGGCGTGGAAGGCAAGCTTGGCGTCTGGATATGTAGATCTCCTACCATTGTAACCGACTCTATGTAACCCTAGCCCTCTCGGAGTCTATATAAAGCGGATGGCTCTAGTCCGTGAGACAACAACCCTTACAATCATACCATAGGCTAGCTTCTAGGGTTTAGCCTCCTTGATCTCGTGGTAGATCCACTCTTGTAAACATCCACAATATCAATATCAATCAAGCAGGACTTAGGGTTTTACCTCCATCAAGAGGGCCCGAACACAGGGTAAAACATCGTGTCCCTTGTCTCCTGTTACCATCCGCCTAGGCGCTGCATTCGGGACCCCCTACCGAGATCCGCGGTTTGACACCGACAACTACCATCTTGCAGATTGTCTCCATAGCGAATGCGCTTGTGGGAGGATTCGCCTCCCGCGAGAGATCGTTCGACACCTCGACAGCAGGGCAGGATATCCTGCCGCCCTTCTGACGTGTGGCGGGACCTCTCCTTCTTTCTTGGCTTTGGTCCTTCTTTGCTGGTTGCTTGAACACCGAACCCTCTTACCTGCCATGGCGCAAGCAGGCTACCAGCTAGAAAAGGTGCCTATCTCTGGAGAATTGTGGGCGTGGAGTGTTCCATGGTAGGTACCTTTTATAACACATACACACGGTAAGGCAGTCAAGCAGTTAACCGGCGCCTCGAATTCTCACAATCTCTCTTAAATACCTTGAACTCTGCACGCCTGGGAAACACAAGTACTATCATTTCGTCTCTCCGTGCATTCGTCCACACTACAACCACTCAACTTTTTTCAAATGGTCCGTATATATTCAATAAAAAACATCTCAAACACAGTTAACTTACTATGTACGTATGTCTGTATTCCAGAGAAATTACTGTCGAATTCATACTATTATCCATTGCCATTTTTTTGAAATGGTATTTATATCAAAATCTTGCTATATCATGAATTAACTTTGCGCTTCTTGAGGTGACACCTTAGTGAAAACGTCGTAACACCTGCGAGCACGAGCGTGATGCTCTTTAATAACAAGCAGTGCCTCCACAGAGCGCACCACGCGACACTCCACAAAAAGGCGCAGTAGACAAGGCAAACATTTCCATACACAGCGTCGAGTGTACTGTTGCATGCAACAACACAATGCCAACTCGGCTTCACTTCCACGCACCTCACGGTGACTCGCGAGAAAATGCATGTAACACCGCGTGGACAAGCGTGACTACGGCTAATAACAATACTTGCCTCCGCCGTTTTCACGTCCATTCCTATCCAAGAGAACAAGTGGCGGAATCATTTGGAAATACCAAAAGCATACAACCGTAGTAACTTGCTCGACCAATGCGTTAACATGCTTCCGTGAGTTCATGTCCATGCCTCTCCAAATGAAATGGCGGCGGAATCGTTTGGAAAACAAAGAACCATGAAGCGTGACTCTCTCTAATAACAAATAGTGCCTCCCGGAACACACCACGCGACTCTCCACAAAAAGGAGCGAGTTGACAAGGAAAACATTTCCATACACAGCGTCGAGTGTACTGTTGCATTAGCAACACGGTGCCAACTTCGGCTTCACTTCCACGCACCTCCACGGTGACTCGCGGAGAAAATGCATGTAATCGTCTCCAACGTATCTATAATTTTGATTGCTCCATGCTATATTATCTACTGTTTTGGACTATATTGGGATTTAGTTTCCACTTTTATATTATTTTGGGACTAAGCTATTAGCAGGAGGCCCAGCCCAAACTTGCTATTTTTGCCTATTTGATGTTTGGAAAGCAGAATATCAAACGAGTCCAAACGGAATGAAACCTCCAGGAACGTGATTTTGTCACCAAACGGGATCCAGGAGACTTGGACCCTACTCCAAGGAACAAAAGAGGCGGTCACGAGGGTGGGGGGCGCGCCCCCCTAGGGCGTGCCCCCCTGCCTCGTGGGCCCCATGTTGCTCCACCGATGTACTCCTTCCTCCTATATATACCTACGTACCCCCAAGCGATGGAATCACGGGCCAAAAACCTAATTCCACTGCCGCAACCTTATGTACCCACGAGATCCCATCTTGGGGCCTATTCCGGAGCTCTGCCAGAGATGGCCGTCATCACGGAGGGCTTCTACATCATCATAGCCTCTCCGATGAAGTGTGAGTAGTTTACCTCAGACCTTCGGGTCCATAGTTATTAGCTAGTGGCTTCTTCTCTCTTTTGGATCTCAATACAATGTTCTCCCCTCTCTGGAGATCTATTGATGTAATCTTCTTTTTGCGGTGTGTTTGTTGAGATCGATGAATTGTGGGTTTATGATCAAGTCTATCTATGAATAATATTTGAATCTTCTCTGAATTCTTTTATGTATGATTGGTTATCTTTGCAAGTCTCTTCGAATTATCAGTTTGGTTTGGCCTACTAGATTGGTTTTCTTGTCATGGGAGAAGTGCTTAGCTTTTGGTTCAATCTTGCGGTGTCCTTTCCCAGTGACAGAAGGGGCAGCAAGGCACGTATTGTATTGTTGCCATCGAGGATAACAAGATGGGGTTTTTATCATATTGCATGAAACTATCCCTCTACATCATGTCATCTTGCTTAAGGCGTTACTCTATTTTAACTTAATACTCTAGATGCATCTTTGGATAGCGGTCGATGAGTGGAGTAATAGTAGTAGATGCAGGCGAGGAGTCGGTCTCGTTTCTCGGACGTGATGCCTATATACATGATCATACTTAGATATTCTCAACTATGCTCGATTCATCAATTGCTCAATAGTAATTTGTTCACCACCGTAGAATACTTATGCTCTTGAGAGAAGCCACTAAGCGAAACCTATGGCCCCGGGTCTATTCTCATCATATCAATCTCCATCACTTTATTATTGCTTTGCTTTTTACTTTGCCTTTTACTTTTCACTTTGCATCTCTATACCAAAATACCAAAAATATTATCTATCATCTCTATCAGATCTCACTCCGTAAGTGATGCGTGAAGGATTGACAACCCCTAATTGCGTTAGTTCGTTGAGCTATTGTTTTGTGTAGGTACAAGGGACTTGCGTGTAGCCTCCTCTTTGGATTGATACCTTGGTTCTCAAAAACTGAGGAAATACTTATGCTACTTTGCTGCATGATCCTCTCCTCTTGAAATCAATGCGATTGCTCAAGAGGTAACAATGTAACACCTGGCGTCGACAAACATGACTACGGCTAATAACAATACTTGCCTCGCCGTTTTCCGTCCATTCCTCTCCAAGAGAACGAGTGAGTGGAATCATTTGGAAATACCAAAAGCATACAACCGTGGTAACTTGACTCTGACCAATGCGTTAACCTGCTTCCCATGAGTTCATGTCCATGCCTCTCCAAATGGTAGGCGGCGGAATCGTTTGGAACACAAAGAACCATGAAACGTGACTCTCTCTAATAACAAACAGTGCCTCCCTGGAACGCACCACCGCGACTCTCCACAAAAAAGGTATGAGTTGACAAGGAAAACATTTCCATACACAGCGTCAGGATTGTGCCTGTTGCATTAGCAACACAGTGCCAACTCGGCTTCACTTCCACGCACCTCACAGTGACTACGCCACGGAAAATGCATGTAACACCGCGTGGACAAAGCGTGACTACGGCTAATAACAATACTTGCCTCTGCCGTTTTCCGTCCATTCCTCTGCAAAGAAAACGGCGGCGGAATCATTTGGAAATACCAAAGCATACAACCGTGGTAACTTGACTCGACCAATGCGTTAACATGCTTCCCGTGAGTTCATGTCCATGCCTCTCCAAATGAACTGGCGGCGGAATCTTTTGGAACACAAGAACCATGAGCGTAACTACGAGTAGCGTAAGCCATGCCCACATGGATCACACAACAACACTAAAATAAAAAATGCTAACATCCGCCGACTAACAGTTAAGATGGCAAGCGAAAACAAGCTCATGGAAGTACGAAAGTTGCACCAATCTTGATGTCCAAGCAGACGGTTGAAGATTAGGGCAACCGCCATTTCCATAGGAGGTGAGCACTGGTGGCCTCACTTCCATCGCCTCACCGTGGAATGTCATATAAAATGTTTGTAACATGCGCGAGCCTGAGCGTGACTCAGGTAACACCAAACCATGCCCGTGGATGTCACCACACTAAAATAACAAAATGCTCCATGATTGAGCAAGCAAGGAAAAAACAAGCCCATGAAGCCCGAAGAAGTTACACCAATCTTGATGTCCAAGCAGACGATCGAAGATTCATGACAGTTCGACCATTTCCCTCTCTCCTCCACTACTTTCTTCCTTTTGCTTTACTTTTGAAAATCTGAACACTTCACGGTTCCCTCTCTCGAACACCCTCCTCTCTCCTTACACTGCATTGTCTAATCCAGCAGACCACCCAAAAATCAAATCGCATTCGCCTCACCCACCAGCCGCCATCCACTTTGAGATCTGAGGCAGTCGGTGGGTGCTGTAACATCAAAAACCTCTCCGTGGCGTGGCAGCGACAACGACCCATGCTCGCGCCAGAGGTACCAACAGAGAGCAAGCAAAAAAAGCAGTCGATGGATGCGACGAATCCCTAACCGCCACACAAAACCGCGTTTCCAAAAAGTCTGTTTAGACTTTTCTAGCAAAATTGAAATAAGGTGAACCGCGTGCAATAGGATGCTACCCCTATCCGCCACGAAATCTGCTGCAAGATATTTGCCTAAAACATCTGCATGCGAGAACTATCTAGGATACCACTCTAGATTCAAACCATCGAGCATCCTTAAATTCAAAACCTGGTATTTCTGAGAGATTCTATATATCATTGATTGTATCTGTTTCAAATTATGTGCCTCTCTCATATCAACATCATGCTCCAATAATAGATCTAGTTGTGTGCTTATAGCATGAAATAATCTATGCCTCTCCCACAATGCCGTTTTTTGTCCACGGGATGCATCTCCTCTTTTCTTTGTGAAATTAAATTTTGCTTCTACTCCCTTTAACTCACAGGCATTTTACGCAGCAAGGAATGGTAATAAGGAAAAGCAGGGTACTGCAGAATAGCTGCCTTGCGCAGCAAGGTATGAAAAAAGGCTCACACAATCCATATAACAAAAACTATGTAGCAGCAGCGATAAGTTAAACACTTACGTCCATGCAATCTGAAATTACACTTTGATGAAATATTTCACACACTATGTGTATTTGATGCGGGCGTCCTTGGTCATCCCATGGACCTTCCATCAACTATCAAGCTCCAAGTGGACCCATGAAAAGAGCAAGAACTTCGTGCTATTCAATGCGAGGTGACATCTCTCCTATTCGATTTCCCTTTTCCTTCCGGTGAGACATGGCTACTACCTAAGTCCGAGACACTATCGTGATCAGGTACAACGTTCAAGCCAAGGAACCGGGTGTGAAGAAGCGACATCGTCAACTCTCTGAACAGCCGGAACTTCCGTACCACTCGGAACTTCGGCCCGGAACTTCAAGCCGGCCGAGCTTCGGCCCCGACAACATCGACCAGCCGGGCATGCCAACATTCAGTTGGCGGAACCCGGCCCAGACATTCCGGCCCCAGAACTTCCGGCCCTTGGACCTTCAACCCGGAAGCCAGCCCAACTCCAGCGCCAACTCTCGGCTTAGGCGGACCCTGCCGGACCTTGGCGCCGGAACTTCCGGCCTGGCCGGAACTTCCGGCCTGCTGTGACAGACACACGGGCGAGGCCGTGTACCCTTTCATCCGTAAACTATAAATACTCTCCACCACCTCCTAGTTAGGGTTAGCATTGGTTTTAGCTCATCTTTGGTGTGAGAGCCCTTGCTCATCCACTTGGTACTTCTCCTCGGAGTTCACGACCTCTTGGAGAAAGATCCCCAGCGGATTCAAGACCCCTCTAGGGTGGACCCCATCAAGACCTCCTCAAGGAGAAGATCGGTTACTCGTGTATCTTTCCTTTGTTGATTTTGAATCTTGTGCTACCTTATGTGTTCGGTGATCTAGCCCTTGTGTAATCGAAACTTGTTGGTTTAGCGTTCCTCTTTTGTGTTTTCCCTTGTGTTCTTCCGCCGTTAAATCGTGTTTCCCCGTGGGATCCCCTCAAATGTGAAAGATCTCCGATTAGGGTTCCACCTACATCATCTTGGTATCATGAGCCACGTTGATCACGTTTTGGAGCCCCTACCCGTGTTTTCTAGCTTGATTTTGTTGGTTTAGTCCTAAATCCGAAAATTCCCCACCAAAATAGCCCCAAATTTTTTGTGATTTGTTGGTGTGATAAAGTTTTGTTGGATTTGATCCGTGGATTTGCTTTGCTTGAGTGGATCTAGCATCCCTACCCTTCTTCCTTCTAATTCCTTCTTTTCCCCTTAGAATTTGGGTTTTCCCCAATTTTCCGCCCAAACCCTCGATCCGAAATCCTGTTCTTGGCAGAATCCGACCACGGAACTTCCGGCCCAGCCAGAACTTCGCCCCGGACCTTCCGGCCCAGCCGAACTTCGGACCGGACCTTCCGTCTTGCCGGAACTTCCGGCCTAGATAGAAAAGGTCGCGCATCTTGATGACCCCTTCTTGACATCTTGACCACGTTGCAGCGGCATCTTCGTAGCGTCTTGAAGACCGTGCATCACATCATTGTCCACATTCGCATCCGTTTGGAACCTCAACTGTAAGCAAGGACGGTAATCTCGACGACATCTTTGTCCAAACCTTGCCATTGCATTGTTAAACATCGTAGCCATCTTTTGCGTTGCTTACCCATCGAGACTAGCCATTGAGTATTGCAGGCAACATGACTTGTGCACATTAGTGATCATACTCCATAGCATACATACCATACCACCGTGGTGCATATCTTGGAATCCATTTGTGTGTCACAAAGTTGTCATAGCATACACAATTGCTATCTTGGTTAAATGAAGTTTTGCATGAGAAAATAGCTCAAAAGTGAAATAGCCACCCAAGCTTTTAAGCAAAGAGGAAAGATAAGCAAAGAGCTTATGAGCAAGAACCATAGCATCATACCACATTAAGATTGTCATATTGGATCATCTTGGATCATAGTACCGAAATAACATACATATAGCATACGTGGGATAGAGATAGTTGCATTTTGCCTAGTAGGTTGTGCACAAGTTCCGTATCCACCTATTATGCAATCGTGTTAGCGTCTCTCTAGTATTGTGCAACAAGAGCATTTTCGTGGATTCCACATTTAGGCTCACTTTTGGTTTGCACAATCCCACTTATCTATTTGCGTGTGTGTTTCCGTGTACCCCTACTTGCTTGGTCAACTTGTTGCATTTGCAAATTAGTGAATCTTTTCCAACATTATTGAATCTCACTTACAATTGCATCAAATTTTGTGCCACCATCCTCACCAAGCTCCACCATAAGCTTTTATTTGTGTAGGGTGTGAGAACCGACAAGGATTGGTACCAATAGTGCTATTTCATTGTCCGCATTTGAGTGAACTTGATTCATCATCAACATCGGTCAAAGGTACATTGGTATAAGTTCTTCTCCTTCTACCACTCACATCTTTTGCTTGGAATGATGGATAGGCCAAGTACCTCTACCAACCCACTCTTCATCGAGCAAGGCGGCGACATGTCATCATCGTCACCAAGAGCCACCTCTTTGGTACTGTGACGTTACATCAAGAGCAGCAAGCAATGGCGACGCGCCGACAACCTCACGGTGACTTGCGACTCTCCGAGCAGCGTACAAGAGACTACTTCGATAACAAGTTCGGCGCGCACAAACAAGAGAATGATGCAAGAATGGGCGAGATCCGCGCCTTGATGAGGAACCGACATCATTCCGCCGTCATCATCAAGGCGGAGACGCTCGAGTCGACACTCGGCGACACCTTCTACAACTCAAGTACACCATCATGAACACTCTTGACGAGCATACGTCAAGACCGTCATGCATCTCGCAACCCGCTACATGACAAGCATTCACAAAACAACTCGATGAGCAAGTCCCTCGCCCTCAATCAAACCAAGCCGCTTTTGCCCAAGCTCAAAACGACAACGACTAAAGGCGTCAAGAGGAAGAAACGGCGCGTCTACATCAAGAGGAACAAGGCGCAGGGCTCAATGTCTTCAACAACAACAATGAAAGCGCAAGCTCTTGAGTATAGCGTGCCCTTCAAGAATCAAGTCGAGCCATAGCCAACGCAATCATGACGTCGCAATAAAGAGAAGCCCTTGAGAAGAAATCCAAGAGAGGAACTACCAACCACGTGTGCAGCGTCAAGTTCCTCAAGCTCCTCAACAAGCTCCTCAAGCTCCACCTGAACCTCAAGTTCAACAAGAGCAAGTTGATCATGGACTTCCTCCACACCAAGAGCAACAAGAAGAAGATTGTCATCCACGTCAAGGGCGTCATCATCCTCGACCACAACAAAATGAAGAGCACCAATATGGAAAGCTCAAATTCACCATGCCCAAGTTCAATGGAAGCAATGACCCCGAAGAGTACCTCTCATGGGCATTGAAGGTCGACAAAATCGTTCGTTTGCATAACTATGAGGAAGAGAAGAAGATCGCTATGGCCTCACTTGAGTTCCAAGACTATGTGCTCATATGGTGGGAACAAATCATTGAGCGACGACAAGCAAGAGGTGAACCTCCAGTCACCACTTGGGCTCAAATGAAGGATGTCATGAGAGCACGTTTTGTGCCAACCTACTACAACCGCGACCTCTTCAAAAACTCCAACTTCTCAAACAAGGAACAAAGAGTGTTGAAGAATACTACAAGGAAATGGAGATAGCCATGATTCGAGCCAATGTGAAGGAAGATGATGAGCAAACAATGGCACGTTTCTTGAATGGACTCAATCATCCCATCAATAAGATCGCCGACTTCAACCCTACTCCTCTCTCATTGAACTCGTGCATCAAGCTACAAGCGAGCGTCAAGTGCAAGATTGTCGGGACCCGATTCAAGTCACATAGATCTGGCGGTAACACCTCATATCACTTTGCGGCCTCACATACGGTATTCCCATGGGTGTCGCCTTACCATGGCCCAGGACTGTTTGCGCCTTTTGGCTCACGTATATGATAGAGTTGCTAGCATCCATATGATGAGAACCGGGCCGACATGGCTAGCCGTGAACCAAGCGGCACTAACCCATGGGGACAGGCATGCATGAATCACATCGAGCATGTCGGTCATCAGCGTATGAATCCGGGCTGTAGCACTAAACTAACGAGGACTCCGGTAACCGGGTTGTAGCAGCTAAGCAGGACTCGGATGTCACCGTGACATTTCCCGAAGGGCAGAACCACGAGGAGCAAGTGAAACACATGCCGACCGGTCGGTGTCGAGGCGATAGTCTTTGGGCTAGCGGGACTCCGGTGAACCGGGCTATGGCGGACTACTATCGCTCGGGAAGCACTAGACTACATTTCCCCATATGAGAGGTTGCCAAGGATAAACAACTAGATTGTCGGATCCCACACATACCAAGCATTTCAAACATACACACAATATGCTCGATATGTGTAAATACAACAAGGCATCACAACATAACTCTCGACTCAAGTATTTATTCATTAGGCTCAGAGGCGAGATATTACAAACATGGGTCTCATGACCCAACACTCGAAACATACAAGTCAAAGCACAAGCGGAAGCTTAACATGTGCGAGTGCAGACATCTACAAATGAAAAAGGCTGAGAAGCGACTATCTACGAGATCTGCCGAGGGCACAAGATCGTAGCTGAGGTAACAAGCTAAACATCGAAGTCAAAGCGGAACTACTAAGCGAGGCAGCGTCTCTCGCAAAACATAAAATAAGCAAGCGTGAGTACAAGCGTACTCAGCAAGACTTATCGAACTATCTACATATGAATCATTATCAACAAAGGGGTGGTGGAGTTTGTTGCAGCAAGCCAGCTTTGACTCGGTGGCTATCTGAACTACATTTGCAAGTAACTCTTTTGAGGTGGCGCTGCAGTCCACATATTCACCATATCAATACACCACTATGGATCTGCTCCCGTCTACCTCGAGAATGCCATCCATAGCACTCACACTTATCTTGCGAGTTTTAGAGTATCCACTTTCATTTGTCTATGAACTATGCAAGGGTCCAAGTTTCCATATCCGAGAATCCGGCTATTGAATAGATAATGCTAACCCGCGAGGTGTACTTCTTCACACGCTCTCTAGCCTTATATACTGTACCGTCATGTACCTCGGCAACCTTCAAGCGGAAGCGAGGCGAGGGAGTCAGCCACGACGACTAACCACACAAGTCTCTCGTCGGGTTTATCGCCTATTCGGGTTCCATCCATAAGGAGATCCGGCGGGGTGTCGCTCACGGCCCCAAGCGATGTGTCTGAGGGTTCCAAGCCCACCAAGCAGGCGGCGCTTGGCATACCGACCACAGTGCCTAGTCTGTCCCAAGCCCACATCTGGGTGCCACTTGGTAGACTACTAACACTACCTACAAACACGAAACTAGTTGCAACTCTGGACAGAGATCATGTTGATTAATAAGTCGAGAGAATTGAGTTCACGGAACCCAATGTGTGGTAATAACTGTTCATGGATCACAAACACAGAACTCAGTTCTGAGGCGGTTGCAATGAGACAACCCACCATGTACTCCTACATGGCCTCTCACCTTCATTTACCAAATCGTGTTCACACTTAGCTCACACACGTGGGACATGTTCACCACTTTCCAATTCATTCCCGATGAATCAGACTGACTCAACTCTAAGCAATAGAAGGCATGACAAACAAGCATGAATGAGTAGGCATAACAGGGCTCAAACAACTCCTACTCATGCTAGTGGGTTTCATCTAATTATTGTGGAATGACAGGTCATCACGAGAGGATAAAGGGGTTCAACTACATGACAAGTAACACATGAGTTGTTGTTGTCCTAATGCAGTAAAGAGAAGCGAAGAGAGAGTGGGTTTGTATCGAAATGAACAAGGGGTTTTGCTTGCACAGCACTTGAAGATATTATAGTTCTTCATCGGTGTCATCGAACTCATCGTCGGAACCACGTCTATCGAGAGGGACAAACACGGCAAGCGAGAAAGAACACAATCAATGCAATGCCACAATATGATGCATGATCATGACATGGCAATATGCTGTGATTTGAGCTAATGCATCTAGCTATGATTTAAATGAAGTTGGTTTGAATACAAGATTCAAATTCAAACTCCACATGTAATTATTTAAATGCCATTCATTTCATTTGTCCTAAACAGTAGCCATAAGTTGTTCTAACATGCATGAAAATGAATGCAGATGGATAGATTGGATTTTTGATCATTTTTCATATATAATTTATCTCATTTGGAGTTACAATTGAATTTATATGAATTTTTGAAGTTATACTATTTTCTCGAATTTTACGAATAAGAATAAATCCAGCAAAAAGCATTCTGCGTCGGCATGACGTCGGTGTGGCGTCATCGGGTCAGCGGGCGGGTCGAGTCAAACCTGATGTGTGGGGGGTCCAGCGTCGGTGACTAACTAACTAATCTAAATTAATTAGTGTTAAACTACTACTAACTAAAAATGTCGGTGGAGTAATTAGACTTAATTAAAAACTAAACTAGGATTAGGCTGGGGCCACAGGGCCCTTGTCGATGACCACAGGAGGTCAAACACCAGGTCAGCAGGGCCTAACCAGCCGGCGGCTCGTCGCCCAGTGGCAACAGCCTTGACGGAGGCTCGGGTTCGCTCTCCGGCGCCCAAGCAGCGGCGGAGGCACCAGAGGCTGGGCTTCGCCCGCATCCAACGCAGCAAGCAGCAGCGGCTAGGCGGCGGGCTCGTCGGGAGCAGGCTCGGGCGGCGCCGGCGTCAGGCGCAAGTGGCCTGGCGGCTCTGGTGCCTGAAGAAGAAAGCAGAGAGGGAGGGCAGGCGAAAGCTCACAGCGATCTTGTTGGAGTGGGCGGCGAGCTCGGGGAGGCTGAGGCACTCGGGGCATCGAGGAATCTCCGGTGATGGCGGTCGGGGCAGGCTCGGTGAGGCGGAGGCGCGCCCGGCGTCGAGTGGCGGGCGAGGAGGTCGAGGGCGTCGGCGGAGCTCATGAACTTCGTCGGAGGCGAGGAATGGCTCGAGTAACAACAGCGGCGGCGGCAGCTGCGTTCGGTGCGTCTTGAGGAAGAAAGCGAGGAGGATGGGGATGAGAGAGCGAGAGAGTCGGGGCTGGCGTGGCATCTCCAGGTGTCCGGGCAAGCGGAGAGAGGAGGTGGCGGTCTGGCGTGCCTGCCTGCCATGACCCTGTGGCGTCCTCTGGCGAGGAGCTTGAGGGCGGTGGCGGTGGGTGGGCTGGGCTGGGCTGGGCTGGCCAGCCCAGCGAGGTGGGCTTTGGTGGGCGCCAGGTAAGTTCTAGGTGAGTCTCTGCTCTTTTCCTTTTCTTTCTCTTTTCTAATTCTGACATTTGTTTCTTGACTTAGTAAAAATGGCTAGGCACTTTCAAAAATCATGCCACTAGCGAGGTCCTTTGTTTGGAATATTTCCAGCGTAAATATTTCAGTTGTGATTAATTGGACATTTAAAATATTTATAGTATTTAAATGCCCAAAGTCAACTTCTAATAAGATTTAATTCAGTGACCCCAATTGACCTAGAAAAATGTGCAATATTTTTGGCGGAGGTTCAAGACCAAACCAAAGATGATGAACATTTTGGGAAGGCATTTTGGGTTCATTGAAGATATTTTATTTGAACCTAGTTGAATTCTTTACGATGCTAGGGTTTGGTCAATCCCATTTCAACTTAAATAGAATTTAAACATGATGCAACAAGATGCAAAACACCGGCGATACCGGAAGCTAGGGATGTGACAACTCACCCCCAGAACAAGAATCTTGTCCGAGATTCAGGGGCGTGAGTAAGAAGATAGAGGGGCACAAAACTATCACAATCTTCTCGATCCAATTGCCCTTCTCGAAGATGTTGATTCATTCCATCATCTTGTTCTTGGCGTCTTTGCTTTGAGATCTTCACTTGACACGACAACGAGAAGAGAGGAAACCCTACGAGTTTAATCTTCTTGAAGATCGAGCAACTCAAGATCAGCTCATGGGTGAGGCGTAAGAACATCTCTTGAGTTGAGACACCAAACACACATTAGGAATGATGGAAAAGAAAGCGGATGGCGAAGGTTCAAGTTGGTAGGCAACCATTCCGCTTAAGTAAAATGGTGCACGGTTTCAAAGTAGCAAGGAGATGATTGCCATGATTCCATAACGGGACACCTTAGGAAAGGTGACTCGTAGAGTTATTCCTTAAGTGGCAAAAGGAGTTACTTTTGATTCGGAGATCATTGACACTCTTTATACCAGCCTAAGGCAATTCACAACAATCGTTTGGCGGAGTACAAAGGGATGGCATACGGACTAGAATGGATGATGTGGACTACCTTGTTGAAGACAAGCATAAAGGATGATTTTACTTGCGCGTGCTCTCAAGAACTTGAGAATTTCCATATTCACCAAGGTTCTATCAACATCCATGTCAAGGATCACAGCAACACAACATACTACCATGATGAATAGTGATGGGCGATGCGGATGCATAGGAAGATAACACCTCCTCAGATTTCACCTTAGCGAGGCCAAGGAAACAAAATCTGGATGATCGTAGAGACATTTAGCACTTAAGCTTCTAATGTTCTCCTTGATGTCTGGTTACCACCGGCATGCTTTAAAGCATCAACATAGCCATTAAGTAGTGGTGGGACTTGAATACAAAGGATCCATAAAAATAACTTGGGAGTAAATCCTCACGAAATCCTTATGGGGAGGTGGCCAACTTTCTCAATTAAGATACTACGATAATAGGTCTCTCGGCTGGGTGTGTTGGCCACGACATGCACTTACCGGGTTATAGAGAGACCATTAGTATAGTTCTTGGGAAACGTTCCAACCATCATATCTGCCTGAGATTCAGATCTAGTTGGGGTTAGGACATTCCAGACCCATCAAGTCTAGAAAGAAAAATGGAAGTTTGCAACACAAATCGATGAGATGGCGTTGCGAGATTCTCGAGGAATGAACTAATATAGCAAGCTCCAAAACATGAGCGGGTTTTGCTACAACATGTGAACACGCTGTCCCAGACAAGCAGACCACATAGTAGTCTTATAATAAAAATACTACCGAGTTCTGGTTGGGAACCATCATCGAGGATAACGGAATCTTGTGCATGATCTAGAATTAGCACAACATGCTCATTTTCCTTGAGCAAATCAATCACTGGCTTGGTGTGCTAGGAACTCATATGGAGTGGAGGTAATTAATCTACCAAACCATAGAATACTTATGCGTGCATAACTGATTTGGGATGATTCCAAGGAAACAAAACAAACCTTTCTCAAATTCATGGCGACAACTTACACCTAAAGCACATGAATTGAAAAGTCACTTCTTCCATCAAGCATAAGCTTCATGAGCGGAACACGAAGGCATTGCTTACAAAGTTTCCAACACTAGGTTGATGCTCAACATGAATCATGGGGAGACAAAATGCTGCGATGGGCTCTACAACAACTCATGAATTTCCTTATCACGGACTTCCACCATCATGTGAACACGGTGATAGCATTGATCGGACCAAAAGATGTAATGGTGTATGCTCAAGGGATCAACCACAAGTAAGACAACATTACGAACATAGTTGGTTCTGATTTGACTTGACAATAGCCCATACTCAAGTCAAAGTTACGACAAGGCAATAGATCCAACAAGCGATCACGAGGACCAATCAATGGAGATATCATCTTTCTTCAACACACACGCATACGAGAAGATATCCCTTAGAGATGAACTAAGTTAAGCAAAGCTTTATCTTCCAACTCTCCGAGTTGTTGTCTAGCTCAACCAACTAGTTCACGGATATCCAACATAGAGTCTTGGAGAATGGGTGGTTTAGAGGAAAACCAATATGATCACGAACTCAACATAGCGGTCGGTGACAACTGGTAACACTTCAAGAAGATATTTGGAAAGTCACGAACCACCGATATATTACTAAGCTCGAGAACAATCTTGCTTTTCAGGCAAGGCGATATGATCAAATGGTGAGGACTTGACAAGATCCTAACTCATCAATCGAAGTGTGCACGAAATAAGGACTAGGTAGCACGATCAATCTTAGGATGATGATTTAATAACCAACACGCTAAGAATGAGGATATTGTCCATTAACTACCAAGCAGCGAGGTTGCTAGGGTATCAATTTCACACATCACAGTTCACTTGTCGGCATTCGGTTACAACAACACGGAACCGAGGAATGAATAATGATAGCGAGAAGTATCACTCGTCAAGAATTCATGAGAAATGGTGCAATTCTCATGACAATCACAACATAAAGGGGTAATACTCCGGGTAGAACAGAATCAAACCTGGATTGGCATTTTGATCTGCGGAATACAACTGCTTTGACCCAATCCTAGAAATGGACAAAGTCTTTGAGTTTGTTTCTCCTAGTCATTCGAGAATAGAATGGCTCGACGGACCACAAGGATAATAGGCATCGATAAACACGATTGCACACATACCCTTGACTATCAATTGATAGGCGGGGTGAGAATACAACTAAGGAGAACAACTCGAGGAACATATAACTTTACGAGTTGTGGATGCATAGGTTAGTATGTCGAATCAAGTTCAACAGGTTTCTTCGGATAACCTATGCGAAGGTAGAAGCTGGAAGAGTCGCAATATGGAATGGAGTACTCCTCAAGAGCACCACAGCTGTGATCCTTCGGTTTAGCGAGGAACTTCGCCATAGGCGGTTCATAGTATTTGGAAGAAGGAAATACCACGGACCTCGAGGACTATCATAAAGTTACTAATATCCTAAAGGAACTAGCAAACACTATCAACATGAGGTAAGTAGGGTGAATCTCGGGTTGAAACCGGGAGTAGAATGCCTACTACTAAGTGGCATCACGGGATGCTTTCGAGAATGATGGCGAGAATCATCACCTTTGGGAACACAAAACATGGCTAGATTACTAGATGACTCCTGAAACACCTAGGGTCATAGTACTAACTCCAACATATATGTCGAGGCAATAGGGTACCTCAACTCACCGATTAGTGTGTGTCGGCCCAAAGGACATCGAGGAGCAGGAGGAAGGATTTGCAAATGCATCGAGATGGTTTAGAAACCTGGATGACTCGGACAGCATAACGGTGTAAATGCTCAAAAGATTTGAGACATCATGCAAAATGGTGGCATAGCCACTTAACAACATCATATCAAGGTTCGAGATCAACGGTTAACATGTAGAAATAGTAGGAACTGAACTAAGGCTTGAAACCAACAATCTTAAAGTCTATGGATTAGTAACCGTCATCGATAGAAAGATGAAAGCCTAGTTCTTAAACCCGTAGAAGAGAGAGGATGACTTCAGATTAGAAGGCCATGAGGTATAAGGAGTAAAAAGAGCCTTCGTTCCTTCACAATCAATTCCCTTATATAACTAAAGCATTACTAGACACAACCCGACCGGTTTGGCTTGGTAATCCTCTGATGATCGAGCTCTGATACCAGCGCTGTCGGGACCCCATTCCAAGTCACATCGATCTAGCGGTAACACCTCATAACACTTTGCGGCCTCACATACGGTATTCCACGGTGTCGCATTACCATGGCCGGGACTGTTTAGCCTTTTGGCTCCGTATATGATAGTGTTGCTAGCATCCATATGACGAAGAACCGGGCTGACATGGCTGATCGTGAACCCAAGCGGCACTAACCCATGGGGACAGGCATACATGAATCACATCGAGCATGTCGGTCATCAGCGTATGAATCCGGGCTGTAGCCTTTGGGCTAACGGGACTCCGGTAACCGGGCTGTAGCGAGCTAGGCAGGACTCGGATGTCACCGTGTGACATTTCCCGAAGAGCGGACACGAGGAGCGAAGTGAAACACATGCCGGCGGTCAAGTGTCGAGCGGTAGTCTTTGGGCTAGCGGGACTCCGGTGAACCGGGCTGTGGCGGACTACTATCGCTCGGGAAGCACTAGACTACATTTCCCCATATGAGAGGCTGCCAAGGATAAACAACTAGATTGTCGGATCCCACACATACCAAGCATTTCAAACATACACACAATATGCTCGATATGTGTAAATACAACAAGGCATCACAACATAACTCTCGACTCAAGTATTTATTCATTAGGCTCCGAGGGCGAGATATTACAAACATGGGTCTCATGACCCAACACTCGAAACATACAAGTCAAAGCACAAGCGGAAGCTTAACATGTGCAGTACAGACATCTACAAATGAAAAAGGTGAGAAGCGACTATATACGAGATCTGCTCGGGGCACAAGATCGTAGCTGAGGTAACAAGCTAAGCGTCGAAGTCAAGCGGAACTACTAGCGAGGCTAGCGTCTCTCGCAAAACATAAAATAAGCAAACGTGAGTACAAGCGTACTCAGCAAGACTTACATTAGAACTATCTACATATGCATCATTGTCAACAAAGGGGTGGTGGAGTTTGGCTTGCACAAGCCAGCTTTGACTCGGTGGCTATCTGAACTACATTTGCAAGTAACTCTTTTGAGGTGGCGCTACGAGTCCACATATTCACCATATCAATACACCACTATGGATCTGCTCCGTCTACCTACGAGCGCCATCCATAGCACTCACGCTTATCTTGCGAGTTTTAGAGTATCCACTTTCACTTGTCTATGAACTATGCAAGGGTCCAAGTTTCCATATCCGAGGAATCCGGCTATTGAATAGATAATGATAACCCTGCGGTGTACTTCTTCACACTCTCTCGCCACTTATCGCCTGCCGTCATGTACCTCGGCAACCTTGAAGCGGAAGCGAGGCGAGGGAGTCGGCCACGACGACTAACCACACAAGTCTCGTCCAGGTTTATCGCCTATTCGGGTTCCATCCACAAGGAGATCCGCCGGGGTGTCGCTCACGGCCCCAAGCGATGTGTCTGAGGTTCCAAGCCCACCAAGCAGGCGGCGCTTGGCATACCGACCATGGTGCCTAATCATCCCAAGCCCACATGCAGGGTGCAACTTGGTAGACTACTAACACTACCTACAAACACGAAACTAGTTGCAACTCTGGACAAAGATCATGTTGATTAATAAGTCGAGAGGGTTGAGTTACGGAACCCAATGTGTGGTAATGCTGTTCATGGATCACAAACAGAGAACTCAGTTCTGAGGCGGCTGCAATGAGAAACCCACCATGTACTCCTACATGGCCTCTCACCTACCTTTACCAAATCATGTTCACACACTTAGCTCACACACGTGGGACATGTTCACCACTTTCCAATTCATTCTGATGAATCGGACTGACACAACTCTAAGCAATAGCAGGCATGACAAACAAGCATGAATGATTAGGCTGTGAGGCTCAAACAACTCCTACTCATGCTAGTAGGTTTCATCTAATTCTTGTGGAATGACAGGTCATCACGAGAGGATAAAGGGGTTCAGCTACATGACAAGTAACACATGAGTCGTTTTGTCCTAATGCAGTAAAAAGAGCGAGAGCGAGAGAGTGGGTTTATGTCGAAATGAACAATGGGGTTTTGCTTGCTTGGCACTTCGAAGATATTATAGTTCTTCATCGGTGTCATCGAACTCATCGTCGGAACCACGTCTATCGAGAGGGACAAACACGGCAAGCGAGAAGAACACAATCAATGCAATGCCACAATATGATGCATGATCATGACATGGCAATATGCTGTGATTTGAGCTAATGCATCTAGCTATGATTTAAATGAAGTTGGTTTGAATACAAGATTCAAATTCAAACTCCACATATAATTATTTAAATGCCATTCATTTCATTTGTCCTATACAGTAGCCATAAGTTGTTCTAACATGCATGAAAATGGTACAGATGGATAGATTGGATTTTTCGATCATTTTCATATATAATTTATCTCATTTGGATTCTGGTTGAATTTATATGAATTTTGAAGTTATACTATTTTACGGAATTTTACGAATAAGAATAAATCCAGGAAAAAGCATTCTAACGTCGGCATGACGTCGATGTGGCGTCATCGGGTCAGCGGGCGGGTCCAGTCAAACCTGATGTGTCGAGTCCACACGTCGGTGACTAACTAACTAATCTAAATTAATTAGTGTTAAACTACTACTAACTAAAAATGTCGGTGGAGTAATTAGACTTAATTAAAAACTAAACTAGGATTAGGCTGGGGCCATGTGCCCTTGCCGGCAACCACAGGGAGGTCAAACCCCAGTCAGCAGGAGCCTAACCAGCGGCTCGTGCGCCCGGTGGCAAGCCTGACGGAGGCTCGGGTTCGCTCTCCGGCGCCCCAGCAGCGGAGGCACCAGTGAGGCTGGGCTCGCCCGCATCCATGCAGCAAGCAGCGATGGCTAGAGGCGGTCGGGCTCGTCGGGAGCAGGCTCGAGGCGTGATCGAGGCGCAAGTGGCGGCGGCTCGGTGCCTGAAGAAAGCAGAGAGGGAGGATGGGCGAGAAGCTCACGGCGATCTTCTTGGAGTGGGCCAGCGATCTCGGGGAGGCTGAGGCACTCGGGCGTCGAGGAATCTCGGTGGCGGTTGGGGCAGGCTCGGTGAGGCGGAGGCGCGCTGGCGTCAGTGGTGGGCGAGGAGGTCGAGGGCGTCGGCGGAGCTCATGAACTCGTCGGAGGCGAGGAATGGCTCGAGGCGCAGCAGCCAGGCCAGTGGCCAGCTGCGTTCGGTGCGTGCAAGGAAGAGAGCCGAGGAGGGATGGGGACGAGAGAGGCGAGAGAGAGTCGGGGCTGGCGTGGCATCTCCAGTGTCGGGCAAGAAGGCGAGAGGAGGTGGCGGCGCGTGCTGCTGTGGCGACCCTGTGGCGTCCTCTGGCAGGAGCTTGAGGGCGGTGGCGCTAGTGGGCTGGGCTGGGCTGGCCCAGCCCAGCCAGGTGGGCTTTGGTGGGAGTCAGGTAAGTTCCTGGTGAGTCTCTGCTCTTTTCCTTTTCTTTCTCTTTTCTAATTCTGACATTTGTTTCTTGACTTAGTAAAAATGGCTAGGCACTTTCAAAAATCATGCCACTAAGCGAGGTCCTTTGTTTGGAATATTTCCAACGTAAATATTTTAGTTGTGATTAATTGGACATTTAAAATATTTATAGTATTTAAATGCCCAAAGTCAACTACAATAAGATTTAATTGATGACCCCAATTGACCTAGAAAATGTGCAATATTTTTGGCGGAGGTTCAAGACCAAACCAAAGATGATGAACATTTTGGGAGGGCATTTGGGTTCATTGAAGATATTTTATTTGAACCTAGTTGAATTCTTTTTGATGCTAGGGTTTGGTCAATCCCCATTTCAACTTAAATAGAATTTAAACATGATGCAACAAGATGCAAAACACCAGGCAGTACCAGAAGATAGGGATGTGACAAAGATGACTTCAAGTACGCCAAGTACTCGTCCAAGACGTACGGCTTCTCCAACAACCAATCTTCAACAACTCCTCCAACATCTACATCAACCAAACCTTCTACAAGCAACGACGACAAGTCAAGTTACAAGAAAACTTCGGCAAGTTCAAGTCGTCTTCCTCCTACTACAAGCAACTTCAAGCCGCGTGCTTCATCATCTACTCCAAACGATGAGACCGTCAAGACAAGCTCCTTTAAGTGTTTCACTTGCGGCGGCCGAGCCACAAGTCCTATGAATGCACCAACAAGCGCACCATGATCCTCAACGACGATGGCACCTATGACTCCATGAGTGAAGAGGAGATGGAAGCTCTTGAGCAAGTGGCCATGCACGGCAAGTGAGCGAAGATGAAGATGATCAAGTCTTTTGTGATGAGGATTGAGCCCGCTCTTGTGGTCTCAAGGTCTTGACTCTTCAACATCAACAAGAAGGCGACCAAAGATGCCACATCTTCCACACAAAGGCCGGCATCAATGGGAGATACGTCAAGGTCATCATCGCGGAGGTAGTTGCCACAACATGGCAAGTGAACAACTATGCTCCAAGCTTTAATTGGTCAAGAGGAAGCACCGCACCCATACAAGGTTCAATGGTAAGTGACTCCGGCACTATCTGAGTCGAGCATCTGGTCCAAGTCTCCTTCAAAATCGGTGCATATGAGGACACTTTGGGTGTGATGTGGTCCCAATGACCGTTGCCACCTCCTTCTTGGTGGACCATGGCAATTTGGTGTGGTGTCTTCCACAGCAGGCGTACCAATCACTATAACTTCAAGATGAAAGGGAAGGAATATGTGCTCGACCTATGTCTCCTAGTCAAGTGTTAGCCGACAAGCAAGCCACTCATCATGGAGAAAAGAGTGAAAGTGATCCACCAAAAAGTGAGTGAGAGCCACAAGCCAAACTTGGCGCCTCTTAGCCTAGAGAAAAACCTCATCCTATTTGCCACCAAAAGTGAGATGAGAGAAGTGTGTGAGAACCCATCTAGTGTGATGCACTTTGTCCTTGTGTGCAAGGATGGACAGCCAACAACTAACACCTCTCATGAGCTACCTTTAGTGTTTAAATCTCTTTTGCAGGAATTCCAAGATGTTTTCCCGATGAGCTACCTCGGGTCTACCTCCTCTGAGGCATTGAACATCGGATCGACCTCATCCCGGACACCACTTCCAAACAAAGCTCCATCACAGTGTCGGTGTCAAAACAGGCGGATCTCGGGTAGGGGTCCCAACTGTGCGTCTAGGCGGATGGTAACAGGAGACAAGGGACACGATGTTTTACCCAGGTTAGGGCCCTCTTGATGGAGGTAAAACCCTACGTCCTGCTTGATTAATATCGATGATGTGTGTTACAAGAGTAGATCTACCACGAGATCAAAGAGGCTAAACCCTAGAAGCTAGCCTATGGTATGATTGTTGTTAGTCCTCTGGACTAAAACCCTCCGGTTTATATAGACACGGATAGGGTTAGGGTTACCTGAGTCGGTTACAATGGTAGGAGATCTACATATCCGTATCGCCAAGCTTGCCTTCCACGCCAAGGAAAGTCCCATCCGGACAGGGGCGAACTCTTCAATCTTGTATCTTCATAGTATTGGAGTCGGCGATGATGATAGTTGGCTATCCGGACACCCCTAGTCCGGAACTCCCTCGGTAGCCCTGAACCAGGCTTCAATGGCAGCGAGTCCGGTAGCGCATATTTTCTTGACATTGCAAAGGCGGGTTCTTCCTCCGAATAATTTATAGAAGATTGTGAACACCAGGATAGTGTCCGGCTCTGCAAAACAAGTTCCACATAACACGTAGAGAATAATTTTTGCAGATCTGCTGGCGTATTCAGGCGTGACATCACACCACGGCCGAGCTTTTATATGAATCGTTTTTATTGTTCCGCCTCGGCGTGTTTAGCGGCGGTTTCATAATGGCGTCTTATCAAAGCGTAGATCGTGCCCCTTATTCGGGATTCTCATCAATACGGACGTGGGTAACCCAACCGTGCCCGTTGGCCTGCCTTCTCTATCAAAGCGAGTCCTAATCGACCATGGGGTGGGCTCTTGGTATTCAACCTCTTTATAGTGAGACCAAGGCCCTCTTCTTTTACACCCTCCATCGAGTTAGCCTCGCTTGAGTTCCAACACCCAAAGCTTGGATTGAGGCGCCGGACTTTCGGCGATGTCGGCTCCGACCAACACGGCGATGGATGTCTTCCTCCATCACGAAGAAGATGTGCTAAAGCTACGAGGCGCCCGGTATCTAACGGCGAGATCTCGCATAAGCTGCCTGCTCGGGCAGGCCACTCCCACTCTGAGCCAGCGAGCGTGGTGATCGTGTCCCACTTCCTTGGGGTTTAGGCTTCCAGCGGATCCCTTTGTGCGGGGGCTCATGTTTTATTATGGGCTTGATTTCCATGACTTGAATCTGGAGTCCATCCTCCATATCTCGTCATTCATTGTTGTATGTGAGGCCTTCCTCCATATTACCCCCACTTTGGATTGTGGCTCAAAACCTTCAAGGTGGAGCCAAAAGGCGATCAAGGGCAGCAAGCGATCTGGAGGGCGGTCATAAGCAAATGTCTTGATGCTCCGTGGCGAGGCTCTTTTCAAGAAGGATCTTGGTGTGTGCAGCAGGGTGGTTTTATATTACGCTCGGGGGGCACCAAATGGGCGGCGCTCCTGCCTTTCGCTCAGGTCCACCACAGCGGTGGCGTCATGGGTCAACAAGGGGCTCGGCTGGGGGCCATCAAGGATGTTCCCCTGCTGCGAGGCCGTGTTCGAGATCTCCGGAAAGAGGATCAATCTGGTTGCGATGGCGCGGGTTATGGTGATCCGGCGCCTTCAGCCTACAAGCGTTGCCCCCTCACTTTGTGGGAATTCAATCCGGAGGGACCACGAGCTCTCAAAATTTTATGGAGTGCAGCCTTGTGGAGATGTATAAACTGTTCTTGGATCACAAGAAAGTGTCGGACTTGACCGAGGGCCTTGAGACTAAGCTGTCGCCCGGATACTCAAGTAAGTAGTCTGTAACCCGGACAAGCTGTTCATTCATTTATTTTATATATATGCCCTTTTAAAGGAACCGTTTCTTGAACAGGAGTGGATAGCCAAGGCAAAGTTGATAAGGTGTCGGCTCCGCTCCCAAAGACCACGCGGATCCCATGTTGACCAAGATGTTGAAGGTCGCGCCTTTTGAAGAAGCGAAGGGAGGAAGCGAGGGACAACTGCCTCTGCGAAGGAGGCTATCAAGGAAGGAGGATTAAGAGTCCCACCTTCGAGGAGAGAAGGAAGGACAGCTTGGAAGATCCGGAGGTCAAGGCCTCAAAGAAAGGAAGGAATCTTGGCGGAGAGTCCGTGAGGAAGTAACCCAGCCGCATTATTTCCCCAAGGGATCAGCCCTCAATGAGCCGTAAGTAGAAATAAGGGGTCTTGTAAATAAGGAGCATCCTGTATTTATTTATGAAGATAACGAAATTGTACCTTGTAGTTCGGATCTCAGCCCTTCTCGTGAGCTCGTCTTGAGGATCTTCTTCGGAGATGATGGAAGCAACGCCTCCGTGTCGCACCCTCATGTAAGCCAGACGACCGGAGGTGTCGTCGCGAAGAGGATCCCCAAGTCCAGCGGGGCGGAAGGTCCGGCGCCAAGTGGTGTCTTGATCGGAGGAGCTGAAGGATCTGCTCGGGGCGGCTATCTCAAAAGATCACCGTGCTCTAATGGATGCGGTGATTGAAAAATGCATCCATGAAGCGGATTACGATGCCGTCGAAGCTTCTTGATGGGGTTTGAGGTATACAGAAATAATGTACCTTTTGACAGTTGTGCATATAAAATCGCCATGTATAGATAGTAGCCCTGAGACTCGGTATGTTGTCAAAATTGGCGGCGTGCGAGATCAAATCTCGATTTAACATATCGCGCTCCTAAACAAGTGGCGGGCGTCGAGCCAGCGGACTGATGAATATGCGAACTAAGCGGCGGCTTGATGAAAGCGGATCACGGACATCAGGCTGGTCAATAAGCAGTTTGACGAGTCACAATGTATCGACTTCTATGCGGACACCTGGTAAAGGCTTGGCGCCCATGTTTGACTAATCATATGCTTAATGCAGATGGTGGCGCTGCCGTGGGAGAGCTGCGGGCAGAACTTGCCCGGCGAAAGAGCAAGCCAAAATTAATGTCTGGCGCTTTAAAAGCGGCGAAAACTAAGCTGAGCGGGCTGCTCCTTGCCCGAAGCAAAGAGGAGATGGCGATATGGCCAAAAGTTAAGTACTACCGATCGCTCGAGGTTCTTGAAAAAAAGCGTCAAGCGGAATAAGAGAACTGAAGAAGGCCGCGCGAATCAAGAGTGCCCAATCGACTTTGAGAGCTGCCAAGGAGGAGCTGCGTCGGGCCAGGGCAATTGCAGTTGGAAAACCGTTTACTGCTGCGGAGAAATATCTGGATCAAAGTATGCTCGAGTTAGATAAGTTGTGGAGTTCGAGAGGATGCTTATCTAGACTTGGTGGCGGCGCTGTGGGCAGCGGTTGAGCACTTCCGGGGCGGAAGAAGCCTGAAGGAAGAACTATATTGGTTGCAATTCCATAGTCCGGGCGTCCTCTGCCGTGATCGATCGGTTGGCGAATGGGCGAGCTGAATCGATTGTCCGGATTGCCATGAAGCATGTCTTGACTCACTTGTGGCAGACGGACCCGGTGAAAAACTATTTTGGTTTAGTGCAGCGATTTCTTGGGCGGTGCAGCGTGTCGGCGATGAAGCGATCGGCATGTATTGAGGGCGCGGATGGCTCTTGCCGTGTCAAGACATCTTGGGCAGAGATGAAGGCCATGACGTTGCATCCTAGGATTCGGACAAAGGCAGTACTGCGAGCACTACTTTGAAGAAGTCTGCGAGGCGCTCATTTAATAGAGGCGATGCTCGAAGGATATTATGTTTAAATGACATGTATGATTTGTGAAGCGGTGTTTCAATGTAATATAAGTGCTTTTTATACTTATGCGTTCAAGTAGTAAACTACTCCTGTGCGGCCGTTTATGTATATGTGTATATAACTTTGAAAGATGGCAGTCCTTGGCTTATTACGCACATAGTGCGAGGTGTTTACTAAAAAGTGATTTTTCACACTTAATCCAACGTCTTGGTCCTCTTAAGGAGGTGATAGCATAGCAAACCAAGCAACGGACTATAATGCTTTATCACTTTCACTTAGCCATAGGAGTTCGGGGTGGGGCTACTATATAGCCCACAGAATACCGCACTCTCCCGAATCGAGTGCGTATGTGCTGACCGAAAACCGGTCCTTCGTTAATGCGGAGAATTCTAAACATTCTGTGAGTCATCGAGTGGTTGACCAGTCTCTCGCTATATCATGACGGTCGGTTTCGGCTTCCTCTACTAAGGTGCTTTCGCCCGGCGAACGAGAACTGTCGCGATAGTTCTCCTGGTGCCGTGTTAGCCGTGAAAGCGGGCGTAAGGCAGCAAAACACGAGGCGGGCAGCCCAACATTTGACCAAAGACATGATTGGAGCTGATGCATATAAGGCCTAACTTCGAGACACGAATACTCCCTAAGGTATTGGTCTTTATGAAAATGGGCAGAATAATGCCTAAGCCCTGGTGTCCAGTGCGTGCAAAAATTCTGGTGCGGCCAATGCCAAAGCACCAGCCTCCTCCTCGGTTATATTAAGGAACCGGGGATGTATATCAACAAGAGATAGTGAAAAAAGGTTTACGAGGGTCTTAATCTGAAAAGAATCCTTGCAGCGGGTCCCTCTTGCGTCTGCGCATGTGTCTCCGTTGTGTCGTATCTGGGCGGGTGTATACGTTGTTCATCTGTAAAGAGAGAACTTAGTTCGAAAGAAAAGGATCGTCTGAAAAATGTACTTAATATTAAATAAGCAGTATGGTTGAAGAAGTGAATAAGATGGAGCTTTATTGTCTCTTGTTATACATGCATGCGGCCCTCGTATGGGGTATTCCATAGTAAGCGCCCGGACTCGTCTAGCCGTGTCGGGGTTTGAATGACCAATTCAGGTTCTTTGCCTAGCGAGCGGATAGCTGTGGGGCTGTCAAGGCGGTCTCCCGTTTTCCGTTCTCGAGTAACACTTAATACTTCCTTTTAAAGAGATGATTCGCGTGGACGGGCATTTTAAGTGTTTAGAGATGCATAATGCGGTATTGCGTTAAAGCGGTAGCTTGGCGTCCCAATAGTGTGATGGCTACTTTTAAGCGGGGTGACATGGAAGAGTAACCTTCGTGACGGAAGTTGTCGGACGAACCAAACACAACTTCTAGCAGTATGGAGCCCGTGCGAGGCGTATGGGCGAGCGATACTCCTTTAAAGGAGGTGTTGCTCTGGCGAATTTTGGTTGAGTTTATCCCCATCCTGCGGATTGTGTCTGATATATCGGGTTTATGTCCTTGCCGCCATCCATGAGGACATGTGTAAATTGGAATCCGTCGATCGGAGGATCCAATATCAAGGCAGTCCATCCTGCGTTCGGATGTATCGGAATAGTCACGATGGTCGAAGGTCATTGGTTTTGACAACCAATGTGGTGGCGCCTTTTAGTGGGCGCCGCTCTGTTTTCCTTTGATCACGTGAAGTGAGTTTCTTGTTTTAACCTTTTGTGGGAAATTCTTTTGTTTTCAGGGGCTCGCTTGTGGTGCTCGTCATCATTTTCCCTTGGTGTGTCGAGCCTTGTGTTGACATTAAGTCGGCGGACTGCTTGAAGACCAACAATCTCGTGGGTATGGTTTGCGAGCTTCCGGAGGTACCATGTATTTGACCACGATCTGTCGAAATCTTGTTTAGGTTGGATAGCTCATCCTTTGTTATCCTTTAGAGGCGGTGTTTTGTTGTTGACGAGAGCTTTTAAATCCGGCGTTGACCGCTGTACTATTTGGGCCATTTTCTTTATTCGGCGCTGATCTTTTCTGCGTCGTGATTTCATTCCATCCTGGTTTCGGATGTACTCGGGTTGTTGATGCGCATCTAGCCAGCCAGCTGTCCTCTCCCGTGCAAAAGCGGGTCATGAGGCTTGTTAATGTGGCCATTGTTCTTGGATTTTCTTGGCGAGGTGTCTGGCGAGCCATTAGTCTCAGACGTTGTGTTTGAAAGCTGCTAAGGCTTGGCGTCCGGACGATGAACTATTTGGTTCTTTTAGTAAGGAACCTGTTCAGAAATTTCGGGCTGACTCTCGGGCTGTTGAGTTTGACTTAGATCGTCCGCATCGGGAGGCGGACATAAGTCCCCAATTTGCCGGAATCGTCCTCGAGCTCTTCCAGCTTCAATGGTATTTTGGGGAGGCTCTTAAGCCAATGCCGAGCTGGCCCTTTGAGTTTAAGGGGTAAGTATTTTATGGCATGGAGATCGTCTCCTCTAGCCATGTGTATGTGGAGGATGTAATCCTCGATCCGAGACTCGAGTGCATTGTTCCGTCGTATGCCTCTATGTTTACGGGTTTGAATCCTTTGAAATTCATGATCCAGCACCTCATCAGTGAAACATAGGGGTGTCGCGGCACCCTATATTGGGTGTGCCGTGATCTTGGGATTTTGGCATATTGCATTGTTTTGATGAGCACTGCTTTCTTGGCCCGTGGATGGACCTAACTAGGCCATCCTCTTGATGTGAATCCTTATGCGGATCGCATATTGGCTTGTGTCTTGGCGCCATTCACGTTCTCTTTTCGCGTGGGGTCGTCCATCCGACCGGGTGGCCTTCTTACTTTTTAATTGTGGGGGCTCTAAGGCCTCCTCGTCGGTCAGGCGATAGATTTCTTTTGGGTAGCTCTTTGTTGTTGTTGTCGCCGTACTTGTCTGCGGTGCTGAATATTTTGCTCCATCGATCCTGGGTGCATCTTACGCTGTTTTGAGCTTCGCTTACCTTTTTCAGGCTGCGCCGATGGCGGCGAGCCTTTTACGGAGGTTATTTTGCTCCAATGGTTTGTCCGTGAGTCGTCCGGACTATTGTCTTCGCCGAGGACAGATTGTTTATCAAGTTGTCTTGTTGGACGATTGCTCGATAACTTATTCGTTGTCCACGGTTAGCCCTGCTCTATGGCTGGGTCTTTGTTGGCGGGACTTTGTTGGCGTTTACGTTACCGTTTTGACTGCTTTTGAGGATTTATCCTTCGTGGCGTCTGTTGTTCCTCGTCTTCATTTCCTTTAGGTGTATCCACCATGTATACATCATGGGATGAGGTTGTCAGCGTCCTATAGGTGCTGGTTCATTATTATCTCCTACATCGTCGTCCATACCGTCGATGTCTTGAATCGAAATCGAGCACGTCGTGTAAGCTTTCGGCGATGGTTATAAAGTGGGTGGTGGGTGGGCTTTGAATTTCTTCGTCGTCGCATCCCAACCGTCGACCCTTGATCCGGCTAGGGCTCTTCGGATAAAGAGAAACTTTAGTGTATTCAGGATGTTGCCAAAGGCGAGTCTTTGAAAGATGTCATGACCGTGAACTCCATAGCAGGCATGTCGGATTCGATTAGCAAGTAGCGGAGGTTGGTCCGGAAAGAGTCGGCTTCACAGAGTCAAGGTCTTTGCAAGGACAGGGATGGAGTTCGGCTCGGTCACCGTAGAGATTGAAGCCCCGGCGGTGTCAACCACTCGTCCTCGATCGGAATCGGCTCCGGATTAAGGGTCGGGCGGATTGGTGCGGCCTCGAGGCCTTTGTTAATTTGCGAGCTAGATCATGCCCATCAAGGCAGTCTTGGCGGCTTGGCTGCGGCTCGAATCCGTCGAAGATCAAGTCTCCGCGGATGTCGGCCGTATAGTTTAAACTTCCAAATCTGACCTAACGGCCAGGGGCGTAGCTTTTGATCTGCTACAGATGGCCAAGCAAATTGGCCCGCAGTGCAAAGCCTCCGAACACGAAGATCTGTCGTTGTTGATGATCGAAGGAGCCATCGGTCCTATTGGTGACGACACAGAGGAACTCTCAATGAAAGCAGCAATGTCGGTGTCAAAACCGGCGGATCTCGGGTAGGGGGTCCCGAACTGTGCGTCTAGGCGGATGGTAACAGGAGACAAGGGACACGATGTTTTACCCAGGTTCGGGCCCTCTTGATGGAGGTAAAACCCTACGTCCTGCTTGATTAATATCGATGATGTGTGTTACAAGAGTAGATCTACCACGAGATCAAAGAGGCTAAACCCTAGAAGCTAGCCTATGGTATGATTGTTGTTCGTCCTATGGACTAAAACCCTCCGGTTTATATAGACACGGATAGGGTTAGGGTTACCGAGTCGGTTACAATGGTAGGAGATCTACATATCCGTATCGCCAAGCTTACCTTCCACGTAATGAAAGTCCCATCCGAACACGGGACGAAGTCTTCAATCTTGTATCTTCATAGTCTTGGAGTCCGGCCGATGATGATAGTTCAGCTATCCGGACACCCCCTAGGCCGGAACTCCCTCACCGAGTGAATCCTGAAGAAACAAAGGAGATTCAAAGGCAAGTACAACAACTAATCGACAATGGTCATGTATGTAAAGCTTAAGCCCTTGTGCCGTTCGGTTATACTTGTGCCTAAACCCGATGGAAGTTTCCGCTTGTGTTCGATTGTAGACCTATAAATGCTATTACCGTTAAGCTATAGGCATCCCATTCCTCGCTTAGATGATATACTTGATGAACTTAGTGGAGCCAACTTTTTCTCAAAATTGATCTTAAAGTTGCTATTATCAAATTCGCATACAAGAGGGTGATGAATGGAAAACTGCTTTCAAAACCAAATTTGGCTTGTATGAGTGGTTAGTGATGCCTATGGGTCTATCGGAGGCTCCCGGTACTTTCGTGCGTCTTATGCATCATGTCCTTCGCCCTTATATTGGAGTCTTTGTTGTGGTTTACTTGACGATATTCTTGTGTTTAGCAAAACCATGAAAGAACATCTTGATCATGTTAGGGCTGTTTTGCAAACCCTTACATGAGAAAGTCTTTATGCAAACATGAAAAAAATGCACATTTGACATTGACAAAGTGGTTTTCTTGGGTTTTGTTGTATCCTCAAAGGGTGTCCATGTTGATGAATCTAAAATTGAAGCAATTAAAACTTGGCTAACCCGCAATTTGCAACAAGTCGTAGCTTTCTTGGTCTTCGGGTTTTTATAAATAAACTTTGTGAAAAAATTTAGCACAATTGCGCTCCTTTGCATGCCTTGAGTAAGAAGAATACTCCTTTTGTTTGGGGATCCTTGCAATCCACCGCTTTTGATGAGCTCAAGTCTTTGCTTACTCATGCTCTGATTCTTGCTTTGCCCAATTTTGACAAAACTTTTGAGGTTCATCGTGATGCAAGTGGTACGAAATTGGCGAGTTTTGATGCAAGAAAAAGCGAGCCATTGCTTACTTTAGTGAAAAACTCACGGTGCTCAACAACTATCCTATCTCGACAAGGAATTATATGCTCTAGTGCGTGTGCAACATGTTTGGGAACATTACCTTAGACCTCATGAGTTTGTCATCCATACCGATCATGAAAGCGCTTAAGTACTTAAAGGACAAACTAAGTTGAACAAGCGTCATGCCAAATGGGTGAATTTATTGAATCTTTTCCTTATGTCATCAAGTACATTAAGGGTAAGGAAAATGTAGTTGCCAATGCACTTTCCGCATATGCACGCTTGTCACTAAACTTGAGTTGAATATTACGGGCTTTGAGCACATAAAAGACTTCGTATGCTAACGACCCATCTTTTGCTATTCCTTATGCTAAGTGTTAAGCGCATACTTCTTGGGAACAATATTATATCAAGGATGGTTATCTTATGAGAGCTAACAAACTATGCATTCGAGTCTTCTCTTCGTTTGCTCCTTTGCAAGAAGCTCATGGAGCGCACTCATGGGACACTTTGAATGCGACAAGACATTATACGCTCTCCAAGAACTACTTTTGGCCCAGGATGTTACGGCGTCTCACTCTTCACCAACCGATGCTCTACATGTCACAAAGCTAAGTCTAAGCTCAATCTCATGGTCTTTACATGCCTCTTCCTATTCCTTATCAACCTTGGGAAGAAATTAGCATGGATTTTGTACTTGGTTTGCCTAGAACTCAAAATGGAAAGGATTACGTGTTTGTTGTTGTGGATAGATTTTCTAAGATGGCACATTTCATTCCTTGCAACAAGATGAGCGATGCTTCACATATTGCAAATCTCTTTTGTAGGGAAATATTGCGACTCCATGGAGTACCAAAGACAATCGTCTCCGATCGTGGCGTCAAGTTCTTGAGTTACTTTTGGAAGACCCTATGAGCCAAGCTGGAATCAAGCTCTTGTTCTCATCAGCATACCATCCTCAAGCGGCAGCCAAGCGAAGGTGACGAACCGCACTCTCCACCCTACTTGGCGTCTTGATCAAGAAGAACATCAAGGAGGCGGGAGGCATGTCTACCCATCGCCGAAATGCGCCTACAATCGCATAAGACACTTTCGACTACCGCAAGTCCCCTTGAGGTCGTCTATGGCTTCAACCCATTGTCACCATTGGACATTCTACCACTTCCTCTACAAGCGCACCAACATGGATGCGAGTGCATGGGCAAGCTACATCAAAAAGATGCATGAAGATACAAGAGACACAATCGGCGCCAAGTACAGCGACTAGAGACCAAGATCAACGTCAACAAGCAACCCATGGTCTTCAACATCGGTGATCTAGTGTGGCTACACCTTCCATGAGACCGCTTCCCCACGGCGCAAGTCAAGCTTCTCCCTAGAGCCGCGGACCTTTCAAGGTGCTATGCGCTTCTAGCGACAACGCCTACAAGATCGACCTACCTCGAGACAAATACAATGTGGCGACATCTTCAGCGTCAAGGACCTCGCGCCATACCATGGTGATGAAGAATCGATCGAGTCGGATCTTCCACTAGGGGAGATGATGCGGGCGTCCTTGGTCATCCCCATGGACCTTCCATCAACTATCAAGCTCCAAGTGGACCCATGACAAGAGCAAGAGCTCGTGCTATTCAATCGGTGACATCACTCCTATTCGATTTCCCTTTTCCTTCCGGTGAGACATGGCTACTACCTAAGTCAAGACACTATGCGTGTTCGGTACAGCGTTCAAGCCAAGGAACCGGGCTGAAGAAAAAGCGACGGCGTCAACTCTCTGGACAGCCCGGAACTTCCGGCCACCACCCGAAACTTCCGGCCCCCGAAACTTCCGGCCGGCCCGGAGCTTCCGGCCCCCGACGACATCGACCAGCCCGGGCATGCCAACATTCTGGTTAGCCCGGAACCAGCTCGGAATCCGGCCCGGAGCTTCCGGCCCCCGAAACTTCCGGCCGGCCCGGACCTTCCGGCCCCCGGAAGCCAGCCCAGCTCCACCCGCGCCAACTCTTGGCTTAGGCCGGACCCTGCCCGGACCTTCCGGTGCCCGGAACTTCCAGCCTAGCCCGAAACTTCCGGCCCTGCCTGCGAGCAGCCACAGGCGAGGCCGTGTACCTTTTCGTCCCATAAACTATAAATACTCTCCCACCTCCTCCTAGTTAGGGTTAGCATTGGTTTTAGCTCATCTTTGGTGTGAGAGCCCTTGCTCATCCACTTGGTACTTCTCCTGGAATTCACGACCTCTTCGGAGAATATCCCCAAGCGGATTCAAGACCCCTCTAGGGTGGACCCCATCAAGACCTCCTCATGGAGAAGATCGGTTACTCGTGTATCTTTCCTTTGTTGATTTTGAATCTTGTGCTACCTTATGTGCTCGGTGATCTAGCCCTTGTGTAATCGAAACTTGTCGGTTTAGTGTTCCTCTTTTGTGTTTTCCTTGTGTTCTTCCTTGTTAAATGCGTGTTTCCCCGTGGATCCCCTCAAACATGAAAGATCTCCGATTAGGGTTCCACCTACATCAGTATTATTATTCATTTGATAGCATTTTATCTTACCCTCTAAACCATATATTTATTGCTCCAATTTACAGAATATCATTTGTAGTGTTTTTCCCTATAAACAAAGACTTCCCCTCAGCGATATGGACTTGTGGTAGCCATCTGCTCACACGACCTAATTTCTATCAGCGATTGGCTAAACCAAGAGTTAGGAGGAAGACTTGATATAACAAGAAAACAATGGATTGATTGCCTTTTTAGCTCGGAAATGAAAGAAAAGGGCTATCTTATGAATCTATGTAGATTAGGTTTGATTCTTTTTGTGCGATCGTGGAAGACATGGTTTTAAAACTATATCCCATTTATTTTGATTTTGCTCGTAATCCTTTTGTTACATAATCATCGTGCGGTGGCGGAGGTGCATGAGGAGATATTGAAGCGATTTTATGCGAACTTAATAGTGCATATAAAAAAACACTCATCTCTCCTGACCCGTCAGAAAAAAGAACGAAGTGGAACAGACAACGAAGCATCCGAGCAAGTTCCAGCACCAACTTCGAGCAGGGAACTACAAAAAGAGAGGCCATCAGAAACCAAGACTGTTGTTCCTCCTAGAGCAAAAGACAAAAGATAAAGGACAAAACTCAACTCATCGTGAAAGTGCTACCTTACAGCAGCAGCCAAGACCTCTAATGGTGCTCCCTTGGCGATTCTGAGGTCAGAATGAACTAACTAAAACCAAGAAGAAAAACAAAGACAACGGTTGGAAGAAGGCGAGGATGATTGTAAGTGCATCTAGTGCCACCTAGTAGGTTTTGGAGTATTGGCGACAAATGTGGTTGAGGACTAATGCGTTTGTGAGAATTGCGAGGATACTTGAGTAGTGTCCCCATTGATTCGGTTTACCTCTGGAGATGACCCTAAAGATGTATGAAGACATTGGCGACAATGGTGGCATGTGAAGATATTCACATTGAAGACTATGACATGAGAAGACATTGAGTGAAGACTATGGGCCTTGGCGTAATCGTTTATTTGTTTCCTTTTCTTCTTTGTTGAGTCATAGGAACCACCATACTATTAAGTGGGGTCCAAGTGATCATAGTCGAATGGTAGTGATGCTCAACCCAAATCCTATGTCTTGAGCAAAGACAATGAGAGCAAATCTTATCGAGAGCTGGATGAGTCGGCTTTGCTTGTAGCCAAGTAAAGTTGCGTGTGTGTTTGAAATCGACCGTTGGAACACGTGTCGGTTCCTTAGTGACCCAAGGTCATTTCGGACATATCAGGTCGTGTTGCCTAGTGGCTATAAATAGCCCACCCCTACACCATAAATTGGTGGCTGCTCGGAGTTAGTGCGGCTTTTGTCGTTTGAGAGCAACCCACCTCGAAGCCTTTGAGAGAGAAATCCTTGCGAGGCCAAGCCCAAACTCCCGAGCCAAGAGTGTTAGGCATCAGAAGTCTTTACATCTATGTGACACGAAGACTTATTACACTTGAGGTGTGAATCCTCCGGCTGGTTAGGCGTCGTGTTACGAGCATCCAAGAGTCATTGTGGATTGCGGTGAGCATGATCTGTGAAGGTTGGAAGTCTACCTTGAAGACTTACGAGTGATTAGGCGAGGACTGTGTGTACTTAGCTCAAGGGAATAAGGTGAAGATCACGGTCTTGAGTTGAATCTCAGCCTCCCTAACCAGATGTACAATTGTCACGACAAGCTGGGCTGGTCCAACAAATCTGTGTCTTCAACAAGTGGTGGTTCTATCTTCTCCCTCTCCTTACTTAGAGTTTGTCTTAGATGCGGTCATTGCCTATTTGTCATACCTGTTTGACTTCATTGCTTGACTACTAGCTGTTGATTGGCTTCTCACTATCTTCCATCTGATCCTACTACCAAGCTACTATTAGTCTTGTACTTTCACGTTATTGCATACTTGACTATGGTTTGCTTGTTGTAGTTTATCTTCATTGCATATCAATTAGGTCATTTCTATTGTTTGTCTTTGAAACATCCGTGTTTTAAGACTTTCCTAAAATAGCCTATTCACCCCCCCTCTAGTCGATAACTAGCACTTTCAATTGGTATCGGGCGAGGTACTCCTTGTTACGTGTGATTTGGTTTAACCACAGGAGTTTTAGCTATATCATTGCAAGGATAATCAAAGTCTCGCTACTTGCCCGTGTTTGATGGGCCTGACTATCCCTCTTGGAAGAATAAGATGTTCATGCATCTTGAAGCCATTGATGTCGACCTACGGTATGTCGTCAAAGCGGCGTTCCCAAAAGCTGGTGAAGGTGTCACCCTGCTGATGTCAAGAAGTTCATTCAACCAGACTCTCTTGCACGAACATCATCATGGTCATCTAACCAAAGGGCAGTATGGCCGTGTGGCGCTCTGAAGCGTCGAAGCTAGTGCAGGACTGGCTATCCAAGGTCAGCGAAGCGTCTCAACCGGAGAGATCAAAGGATCGGTGTTCTTGCAACCTCTTCAACGCTTCAAGAAAGCGACAATGAAAATGTCTAGCTCACGTTTGATCGCCTCCGACATCACAAATGAGCTTCATGCTCTCGGCGCCTTGAGATCACCAAGCATGAAATCGTCAAGACACTCTGAGATCCTTGACAGCTCTTTTGACACCTTGCCCTCATGATACAAGAGCATACGACTTCAAGACACTCCATCCGTCGGATATACTTGAGAGCTCAACACATGAGTTCCACTTTACGAGAAAATAGATATCTATGGTCCTAACTATGGCGAACTTCGCTTTGAAGGAAAAAGTTGTTTCCTCATCGAAGAAGAATCATTGCGGTTACGATGATCCACGAAGACATTGGAAAGGAACTTGCTATGCTTGTGAAGAAGTTCAAGAAGTTCACTAGGAAGAAAGGCTTCAGAAAGTCTTCACGATCCAGCTCAAGAAATGATGAAGCTTCCACTCATGACAACAAGAAGAGAACATGTCACAAGTGCAACAAAACTGGACACTACATCTCTCAGTGTCCATAGTGGGACAATGAGAAGAAGAAGAACAAGAAGAGAAAGGAATATGATTCTGATGACAAGAAGAAGAAGAAATCTTCAAAGTCATCTTCCAAGTCCTCATCTAAGTCTTCATCTCATAAGAAGAGCTCATCAGCAAGGCTCGTGTTTTTGTTGGCAAGAAATGGATTAGGAGGAGGATGCATTACGAGGAGGTGGAGGTGGAGTCGAAGAGGAGTCCGACCACAGGCGTTGCAAGTCGGCTTTAGCCACAGCCTATGTTGCCAAGTCCATCTTCAACACTTGAAGACAATGACTTCCACACTGTGGCTGAAGGCGATGACAAGGGCGACCCTGCTCCCACCCTCTTGCTTCATGGCACGTGGTGCCAAGGTAAAATCACGTGATGCTTACTTTCAAACATCAAGTGAAGATGACTCTGATTGTGAATCAAACCCAGCTACAAAACACTTGCTAAAATTGCAGCGAACAACAAGAGCTATGGAACATACTCAAAAACTGCTAGACAAAAGCGATGACACATTGGGCCTTGGAAATGACACATTCACAGTCCTTAGTTGAAGACATTAAAATCTTCATGCTAAGTACCAAGAACTTGAAAGTCGTCATGAAAGCGCTCTCAACTACTCATGAAAAACTCTCCTATGATTATCTTCAAAGGAAGCAAGAGCTTGAGAAATTGAGGCGGCTCATGAAGATCTTCAAAAGAGAATGAGTCACCGCACTCAACAGATCAGTTCCTTCAGGATGGATTTGAACCACCATGTCTAAAATGTCACAGGCGTGATATCGCTACCTCTATCGCTGAATGTTCAACTGCTGCTCTTTGTTGCATTGTCTTCAACTACTAATGTGATAACTAACCCCTCTGCGGAGGATACCACTGCTATTGCTGATGAAAATGCTAGGTTGAAGACATTGCTTGAAGCAGGGATGTATAAAAGTCGAAAGGTCATCGGACACTGCGATGTCCTCAAAAGAAAATTCTGAACCAAAACCCTACGAAAGAGGTGTTGGGTTCGAGAGGAAAATGAATGTCGATGGTTCCTCTTTGGAAGCTTTGGCGGTATCCCAAAACCACATGGGTTCTGCAAAGGGACCTTGATGGATCTATCCACCTTATCTGGCTTTACTGTGCTAACCCTATTATCATTGATGAATCCTTTGATGCAAACTATAAGCTGTTCAAGAATCGAGAATGGTGAAGTGTTTGCTAGGTATATTGGTACTAAGCTGCGAGGAATGGACCACCTATGAAGAAGATCTGGGTTCCCAAAAGCTGTCTTGAGAATCTTAGGTGAATGTCATCATGACACCACACAGGAAGAAGACAAACCCAGACCTAAGGCATCATATGGTCCAAAGGCTTCATCTGACAGGAGGACTCACAGAGTCACCCTAGCGCCAATGTTTTGCGGAAACCGTACTCAAATTTATGAATATGGCGTGTGTCTTCAAACGCTATGTTCATAGAACTAATAACTTTTCTGCTTATTCATATGAGTATCATTCATATCCTGCAAGGCTATTTGCTAGGGATCCAAAGCCGAAGTTCTCAGATGCTGCACTTAGACTCATTGCTTCTAAGCCACCCCTGAAGATGTGAGTGGTTAAGAAGAATTAACTTTCTTTTGCAGGAAAGGGTCACCAGCCGAAAATCAAAGGCGTCTGATGATATTGCTGGGGACCTAAAACATCTTGTAGGGCACAAGATCAAATGCCCAAATGGTCTCACTATGTATTCTGTTCCTGAATTGTTTGCCATTCATCCTATCAGTCCTAATCTTGATTTAAGCTTCAATAATCCACTTGCCCGTCAAATGTTTATGCTTCACAATGCTCTTGGTGAAGCCTATCCCCTAAGCATCTTGTAGGGTATGACACCTCATGCTTGAGAATGGATTATGGACAGTGGATGCACTAATCATATGGTGGTGATCGAAGTCTTCTCATGGACTCAACCTTCGTCCATCGGAAAAGAGTCACATCACATTTCTTGACCTTTGGTAAAAGCAAGGTATTGGGTCTAGGTAGAGTTGCAATCTCAAAGGATCAACACATGGATAAAGTGATGCTTGTTGAATCCCTTGGTTTCAACTTGATGTCATCTCAATGCTTTGTGACTTGAACATGATTGTGATATTCGGAAAATATCGTTGCCTTGTACTAATGGAATCTGACAAGTCTCTAGTCTTTGAAGGGTATAGGAAAGATGATCTATACATGGTAGATTTCTCATCAGGTCCACAGCTTGTCGTATGTCTTCTTGCAAAAGCTTCAGAATGTTGGCTCTGGCATCGGAGGCTAGGGCATGCTGGCATGAGGAACTTACACACACTCGCCAAGAAGAAGCACGTCATAGGCATCGAAGGTGTCAAGTTCAAGAAGGATCATTTGTGTGGTGCCTGCGAAGCTGGAAAGATGACTAGGGCAAAGTGAAAGTGCTAGTTATCGACTAGAGGGGGGGTGAATAGGAGATTTTTAGGAAAGTCTTCAAAACACGGATGTTTCGAAGACAAACAATAGAAATGACCTAATTGATATGCAGCGGAAGATAAACTACAACAAGCAAACCATAGTCAAGTATGCAATAGCATTGAAAGTACAAGACTAATAGCAGCTTGGTAGTAGGATCAAGATGGAAGATAGTCAGAAGCCAAACAACTAAAGTAGTCACGCAATAAAGTCAAACATGTATGACAAATAGGCAATGACTTCACGAAGACAAACTCTAAGTAAGGAGAGGTTGAAGATAGAGCGAGTCACTTGTTGAAGACCACGAGTTTGTTGGACCAGTTCGATTCTTTGTGACAAGCTGTACATCTAGTTAGGGAGGCTGAGATTCCTTTCGAAGACCAGCGTCTTCACCTTATTCCCCTTGAGCTAAGGACACAGTCCTCGCCCAATCACTCTGGTAAGTCTTCAAGGTAGACTTCCGAACCTTCCTGAGGCTGCGTTCACGGCAATCCACAAGGACTCTTGGATGCTCGAGCAGCGACGCCCTAACTTGGTGGAGGATTCCACAGTCCTCAAGTGTAATAAGTATTCAGGTCACCTGAGACGAGAAAGACTTGATGATGCCTAACACTCTTTGGCTCTGGGTGTTTGGGCTTCGTCCTCGCAAGGATTTCTCTCTCTCTCAAAGGCTTCGAGGTGGGTTGCTCTCAAACAACAAAAACCGTGCACTAACTCTGAGCAGCCACCAATTTATTGTGTAGGGGGTGGGCTATTTATAGCCACTAGGCAACCCGACCTGATATGTCCGAAATGACCTTGGGTCACTAAGGAAGCGACACGTGTTCCAACGGTCGATTTCAAACACCTGCAGAAACTTTACTTGGGCTACAAGCAAAGGCTGACTCATCCGACCTTTGGATAAGATTTGCTCTCATTGTCTTCGCTTCGAAGACATAGGATTTAGGTTGAGCATCACTTGATCATTACGACTTTGATCACTTGGACCCCTTAACGATGCAATTGGTTCCTATGACTCAACAAAGAAGAAAGGAAGCAATGAAACGACACGATCTTAGCGCTCCATAGTCTTCACTCAATGTCTTCTCATTTCATAGTCTTCAATGTGAATATCTTCACATGCCACCATTATCGTCAATGTCTTCATACATTTTTAGGGGTCATCTCCGGTAGGTAAACCGAATCAATGGGGGACACTACCTGCGTTATCCTGCAATTCTCACAAACGCATTAGTCCCTCAACCACATTTGTCGTCAATACTCCAAAACCAACTAGGGGTGGCACTAGATGCACTTACAATCTCCCCCTTTTTTGTGATTGATGACAAACTGGTTGAAGTTTTCAACGGGGATAAAGTATGTGAAATTGTAAAGGATAGGGAATTGTCTTCATAAGTGGCAAAGTCTCCCCCTGAAGATGTGCATATATGTAGTTTGCTTTTGGAATGCAAACGCACATGGCAGGTTGTACTTGTGGAGATCTTCTTCAACTTATGAAGATAATTCATCATGCATGAAATGATATAACTAAAGAGAATGACATGCATAATGAAAAATGGGCGTCTGCGAGAATGATCTAAGTCGGAAGTTATCATCGCACATGCGAAATTTATCATCGCACCACGATAAAGCAAATAAGTAGCGACGACCATCGAGTTTAAGTGTTACAACTCAAAGAACCAAATGTATCAAAAGCGAGTTGTAAACCTTGGGCAAAATATTATGCAACCGCCCTTATGAACCGGCTTGAAGACTATCAAACTCATATGCTTCTCCCCTTTTGTCGATGGGACCAAAAGGTTTGAAGACATAGAGCATCTACCGCTTTCATCAAGAAGGTGAAGCAGCAGGGTTATCGTGGTTGTTTGGCGGTGCGAGCGAACTTAGTGCGGTGTCGATCGTCTGCAAGTAGAGGCGGTGAAGTAGCATCGGCTTCATCATCGATCACTCTGGCATTCACCGTTGCAGCGGAGGAAGAATAGTCGAGTCTTCAAGTGAGGGAGTTCGTTATGCACTGCATTCCATGGAGGTGGAGTCAAACTTGAAGCGTTCGGTGAAGCCATCGTCTTGAAGATCTGCTTGACCTTGGCGATGTCAAACTCTTCCATGATGGCGGCGAGGTCTCATGAGTGACAAAAGCATTCTTGGTGGCAAGATTTGAATCGATTGGCGTCCACCAAGAGGCTTTGCATCGTCGCTTGAGCAGGGAGTGATGCTTATCTTGTTTACGATGCGGTCACGACAAAGTTCTCGATCATTTAGGGCGAGAGAGCTTAGAGCCTTTGTGCAATAGTGCTCTCGGTAGCCGGTTTGCGCGCGGTGAAGCGAGCAGTGTTCCCAGCCGGAGGATAGACCACGAGATCTTGCTTGGGCGCCTTCCATGGGTTGAGAGAAGCTATGGTGATCTGCATTCTAAAGACAAAGTGGCGTTTTGGCGGGCTCGGGGTATATGGCTTCAAGCTGACATATCAACATCTGGTAGAAAGATCGGATGATTTGGCGAGAAGGCTGAGTTGATAGCGAGTGCATCTTGATGAGGCGCATGACCCATGGAGCATAAAATTTCAGACCAAAAAGATCAGATCGAGCGCGGCCAATTGCGGATGAAGAATTCTTCGTATTGAAGCTGATGCCATTGAGGATGTAAAGACCAATGTCTTCATGGCTCCTTCAAGTTTTGCGGATGAGGAATGCCCTTTGATAGGCCATAGAGTTACTTTGATGATGTGATATATTATGCGAGGCGGATACTCAAGGTCATCAACAAAAGAATTCTGAGGGTATTCAACGTCATGTGGAAGAGGCTTCATCATGCTCAACATCGACTCATGTTGGGTTACGGCTTATGAAAGATGCTCTCCGATTGCATCGCGGTGGAGTTGACAACCAGGTTCAAACAGCTCTCCGGGAGTGGGTAGGCTGTGAGCTCAATGGCGTCAAGAGCTTTGGCTTCATGGCGAACATTTCCATCATCCACTCGAGAACCCATGTCTTCGTATCTACTGTAGTAGCAGCGGATGTGGAGGTAGCATAGAATTGAAGCATAAGTTCTTCATTCCAATGTTCTTTATGCATTCTGAAGCCGTGCGAGACTGCATCCGAAAGCAATCAAGTGCTTCTTCTAAGCCGGCAGTCCGGCAATAGCCCGATGTCGATCGCATATGAGGAAAATGTAAGCAATCATACGAGCAGGGAGTAATAGCTTCATTCTTGATAGCTCGAAACAATCAGATGATATCCTTAGCCTTGTGTAGGGGTTCTTTGCTCTGTCAAAGGAAGTGTTGTGGGCTTTGAAGCCATTTGCATTGAAAGACCACAGTAGGTGGCGATGCACAGGAACCTTGGCGATCGTGGCTTTGGTTTACGGACGAGAGGCCTATCATAATATGATATTCAAGCGAGGACCCGAGGCATGGCGGAGGGACGAGAACTAACCATCTTCTTGTGATTAGTGACCATAGTTGTATGCTTGCTCAATTGTGTAGGGCCTTGGTGGCGGGCTGGAGGCGATGGCAACAAGCGAGGCTTCGAGCTGCTCGTGAGATGCTTGAGGAGCGATTGCCTCATTGGCTTGAGCACACTTAGTGCAGGCTCCACATTTGCTTCAGCCATGGCTGTGTCATTGGCGTCATTAGTGTTGGAGGTGGCTGCCTCAATGTTTTCAACCTCCACTTGAGGAGGCTGGAGGGTGAACCTTTGGCACATTGATATCGGGAATAACTTCTTCAATAACGGGGGTGTAGGGACACGTTCTTCTTCTTCTTGGGTGTCTTGGCTGATGCAGCGGATTGTCTTCAACAACTTTGACTTGAGACTCGGAGACATTCACAGTTGGAGTGGCTTCGAAAACACTTGGCGTGTAACAAGTTGGTGGTGCACTTCTCATACAGGAGCAGCTCGAGAGAGTACTTGAGGCCTTTGACCTTTGCGAAGCCTGCGAAATGTTGGCGACGCCTTTGGAGATGGGGTTGCCTGGGCCTCAAAGTCTTCCTCTTTTTGTTGTTGTTGTTCTTGGGGAGTGACTTGTTGTTGGGAGTCTTGGGGAGTCTTGTTGTTGCGGGCGATCAGCCCATGAAGCATCTGAGCAATTGGCGTCGGAGGGCGACCAATCTTGATGATTCGCTGTTACGTATGAAGGCGATGATACCACATTGTATTCAATTTGAGGAAGAACTTCATCATCTTCAACATTGTCATGGTGACCAATGTTTTCAGCGATGATGGGATCAAGCTGCTGGAATCTCTTCGACCGAGGAGCCTCTGTGGAAGAAGGCTCATGAGCGATCATTCGTAGTTCTTGGGTTTCGATGCGGTCGAACCATTGAGATAGGTTCAACAACTAAGGGCTCTGTGGAAGCAGCCCGATTCTTCTTAGTTTTGCGCTTCTTCTTGGAGGAGCAACATCGGAGGCTTGAGGATTTTTCTTTTTAAAGCTTCACCTCGGCAGCCCTCGTCTTCTTACATTGAAGCGGTTGACTGACCTTTGGCCCGAGCCAGTCATGCTGCTTAGGAAGACTATGCGGGGTTCTTCCTCCTTGAAGGTGCAGCTTGGTGAGTTGAAGTCTTCTTTTCTTTGCAGCCATTCAGGGGTCAATGCCGGGGCGGCCAAGAGCCTTGCGCTTCTCGGACTCATTGTAGGCTAGCACACACTTGTCGGCCGGACTCTTCATGCGCTCATGAGATCCTCTGGCTTCTTTAAGCTTCTTGAAAAGGCTTCTTTGAGGTCGTGCAGCATGACCTTGAAGTTTTGACATCTTGCGCTGAGTGCAGCCATATGCTTCTTGGCCCAGGCCTTCTCATAGTCAATCTTATGCTTGATTCAACAATCGCTAAGCAAGAGCTAGCTCGAAGCAATGGCTCCATTGAAGGAGGCAGCTGAGGCCAATAGGAAGTTGCAGATCTTCAAAGCTGATGTTTGGGGTGTCAAACCACTCATCAATGAGTAATGGATGATTGCCACATCAAAGAGAGCAAATTGTTGAAAATTTCTGCTCCTTCCTTGCTCTTGATTAGTTGCTCAAGTGCATCATCTACAAGATCTTCATCATTGGACAGGTCAATGTGCTCTTGGCATAAAATGGCAGCGAGTCGATGTAAGGTCAGTATTCTTGACAATTTTCTTTTCTACTCCGTCTTCTTGGAATCTGGGATTGATCTTGAGGTACTGCTTGGCCGGGAGGTGCGATGGCAGTGCTTCTGCGTGAAGCTTTTGGAGGGCGGTGACTTTCAAGCCTTGACTTTCTTTTGCCTGCGGCTTTGGGCGGAGCAGGGCAGGAGCTTCATCGAGTCGGCATCGTCATCGAGTGATCCACTTGTGCACCTTGGACGCAATGTGGTGATGAGGCCATCAAGGTTGTAGAAGGGACCGATGACATTGGGTTGACATCCGTGAGCCATCGGCCGCGGGGAGTAGAGGACCAGGGTTGAAGTCTAATCCCAATGACTTCTTGTTTTCCTTGGCGAAGCCTTTGCGTCTTTGGAAGTTGCACTTGAAGAGATTATCGTCACGACCGCGAGCAATGGCGTTGGGTCGGCATTCTCGGTGCCGAGGTCCACGGACCGTACAAGGATAGAAACCACGTGCAATAAGCTTAAGCCCTGTTCTTGGGTGGAAGGCCTCGAAGAGATATCACCCCAAGGGCTTTTGATAGCATTCTCCTCGGCGTATTCTGGGTCACGAAATTGTACTTGAACCATTGTTCAGCCCAATATCGGCGAATCCATTGGATTAGCGTCTTGCGCTTGATTGTAATTCTCTTCGGGATCTGTCTTGTAAAGCTCTGCGAGGTCATCGGCGAGATCTTTTGAGGTTCCCCACGGCGTATGCCGCCCTTCCTAACTGATTTATCTGCAGCCATGACCTTCAAGCGAATGGCTTCAATCGTTCAAAGGCTTCAAAGGCTTGCGTTTGTTGGACAAGCGAGGCGGCCGGGAGAGTTAATTTGATCTTGTAAGAATTCTGCAAGCGAATCAGACTATGAGAACCAAAGGGATTCTCCACGGACATGTACTGTGACAGCATTAGAATCGAGGAAGGGGAAGAGGTCATATGCATTCTCAAAAGATTTTGAAGATAAATCGGTTTGAAGACATTGACCTCATGATGCAAAGACATTCACTTATCGCTCGAGTTGGTTCGATTTATGCGAATCGTGAATAAGTACAAGTGAGGAATCTAACTAGTTGTGAAGCTTAAGTGAATATACTAGGCGTTATGAGATCTTGAGCAGAATAGATCTAACATTGTATAGGCGAAACCAATTTTGGTAAGTAGGATGGAACTTTGAGGATCAAAAGATGGTAAAAATAGAGTTATATTTACCACTCGAAGAAGCGCTAGAGCAAGGAAGAAAGGAGCCGAGCAGTTCAATCCACGTACCCTAACTTGGCGATGGAGGACACCTCTGGCGGAGAGGAAGATGTCATGGCGGCGTGAGGGCGGCGTCGAGAAATCATGACAGCTAAGCGCTTCGTCGTCGGCATCGTCGAGAGCTAGCGAGTGGCGCTAGGGTTTTAACGAGGTGGAGAGGTGGAAGAAGGTTTTCTTTACCGCGGGGACATGTACTTATAAGGAGGTGTGCGGCTCAGCACAATTACTCAGTGCCTGGCGGTTCACATCGAGGAGCACGTGGCAAGCATGCAACATACTCACGAGTTGTCCCACGTTTCCGCCCTTGAGTTTGTCGGATGGTCATTCCGGCTTCTCGGTTCAACAAAAAGGATGAATCATTTAAAACAGACTTAAAGTTTGTCTCTGTGTCTTCTGGCGACAAGGGCTTGAAGAAGACATTCAACAGTTTCAATAGAATGCATATGATTTGGACAGATAGAGTTTGAGATAGAAAGCATAGAGATTAGGGTCGATCACATTCACTTAGTTCAAAAGATTCAACTAGGAAGACATAGCTATAAGTGAATGTTGTAGAGGACAGAACAATATATATCAGAAAGCAACCAAATCAACATAGTGAAGAAAATCATGAAGATAGGTTGAAGTTGAAGACAAATCAAATGCGAAGATATTGCAGAAATAACGCCATGAGCTGAACACTTCACATCGATAAATTTGGTGGTGGCGTTACCCACCATATAGGAAGTATTAGACCCAGACACGGCGCACAATTATCGTTGCGCTCCGAAGTCAAATTCCACGTTAATGTATTCACACTCAGAATGTAAGTCTTCATTGATTGAAGATATACTTTACTTCGTGTGTTGCACATCTAAGTCATCAACATGCATAAGTGTTAGGGTGTGTGCTTCATCACAGGACATTTGAGGATTCCAAGATATTTAGCTCACACCGTAACTTGCAAAACCTTTTCTCATCCAAGGGCTTTGTGAAGATATCGCCAATTGCTCTTGGTGTTGGCGTGAATGATGTCAATATCTTTCTTCATGACATGATCCACGAGAAAATGATGACAAGTTTCAATGTGCTTTGTCTTGAGTCTTTGGACTGGATTGTTGGCAATCTTGATGGCGCTTTCGTTGTCGCGAGAAGAGAGGTACTTGTTTCAGATTGATTCCATAGTCCTTGAGAGTTTGCTTCATCCATAGAAGCTGAGCATAGCAAGATCCGGCAGCAATGTATTCAGATTCAGCGGTTGAGAGTGAAACACAGTTACGCTTCTTTGAAGACCAACAGACAAGTGATCGTCCCGAAAGTGACATGTGCACGATGTAGACTTGCGATCCACCTTGTCACCAGCATAATCAGCATCCGAAAATCCAACCAAATCAAATTTTGAGCCCTTTGGATACCACAATCCGAGTGTTGGGGTGTGAGCCAAATATCTAAGAATTAAGCTTCACGGCTAAGTGATCACGATTCCTTTAGGGCCGCTTAGAATCGAGCACACATGCAAACACTAAGCATAATATCTGGCCTAGATGCACATAGGTAAATTAAGGAACCAATCATGGGCGGTATACCTTTTGATCAAACTCTTTACCATTGTCGTCGGGACCTAGATGGTGTTTGGCTGGCATTTGCGTCGTGTATCCTTTGCAATCTTGCATTCCAAACTTCTTGAGACAATCTTGGAGGTATTTTCTTGAGATATAAAGATGCATTCCTTTCTTGTGAATTTGAAGACCAAGGAAGAACTTGAGCTCTCCCATCATGGACATCGATATTGTTCTTGCATCATGTATCCAAATTCATCACTATACTTCGGTTGGTGCAGCGAAGATAATGTCATCCACATATATTTGGCATACAAACAGTTCACCATCATATGTCTTCGTGAAGAGTGTGGGATCAAGGGATCCAGGTTTGAAGCCTTTGCTCTTGAAGTCTTTGATCATATCATACGGTAGCGAGGAGCTTGTTTGAGGCCATACAGTGCTTTATTTAGCTTGCACACCATATCGGGATGTTTTGGATCTTCAAAGCCGGTGGTTGAGCGACATATACTTCTTCTTCAATCTTGCCATTGAAATGCACTCTTCACATCCATTTGATATAACAAGATGTTGTGGTGGTTAGCATAGGGTAGTAGTATGCGAATAGCTTCAAGCCTAGCTACGAAGCAAATGTTTCATCGAAGTCAATTCCTTCAACTTGAGTATATCCTTGAGCCACAAGGCGTGCTTTGTTTACGGCGACTTGACTATGCTCATCTTGCTTGTTTGATATATCCATTTGGTGCCAATAATGTTATGCTTGCGAGGTTGGGGCGCTTGACAAGTTCCCAAACATTGTTCAGCAGAGCTGTTGAAGTTCTTCTTGCATAGCTTGTATCCATTACGGTTCCATAAAGGCTTGACAACTTTCTTGGGTTACGATATTGACACAAAGAAAAGTGCCCACAGAAATTTGCTAGCTGTGTTGCTCTTGGCGAGTAAGCGGACAAGGTGCATTGATGCTATCGATTATCTTCTCAATCATACTTCATTTGCCTTTCGAGGATGAGCTGGGCGAA
>CM038676.1:443407867-443747693 GCA_021605205.1 Aegilops longissima | reverse complement strand
AGAGGGGCTCACCTCCCGAGAACGCCTTTGCTCAACGCCGCGGTGGTGATAAAGGTCGGATCTCGCTTTCCTCCGCAGCCTCCTCGCTTCTCCCGAGGGATAGGAGATCGCGAGCGGGCAGCCACTGCCGTCAGGGCGTACCTGCATCTCCCTGCGACTCCATGATTAGCGATGTTTGCTCTTGAAGAAGTAGAAGGCAATTCGATAATCGCGCTTCGGGCGTGACCTGTGGGACTGTCTCGAGACTCTCAAGAGCTGCTGCTTCGGGCGCCTCATCCTCCAGACAATTGAGGAGCGAAGTCTTGTTCTCCTCATGCGGGTGCCCTTGGTCCATCATGGGGCACGATTCTTTCAGGCCGCCGCTTATCCCGAAGGCCACGCCAGAAAGTGCTGAGCGTGTCTTGCTGCTCGCTGGCGCGCCTACCAGGTGGTGGCGCTGGGCGGTCCACCAGGTACGTGAGTTGCTGGCCGAGTCTCTCCGCGGGCCGGGCGGGCAACTACTGCCCGACGCCGACAGCTTTCGGCCGTGTTGGAGAAGCTGGAGCCTGCTGGCGCTGGTGGAGCCTCCTGCAGGGCCGCCTTTGGCCTGAGGTGGAGTTGGGTGCAGAAGGGGTGAGCCCTCAAGGCGGCGAAGCTCAGGAGCTTTCCACTTGCTCTAGCAAAGACGCCACGGCCGCTTCTCCAAGAGCTCGGTGACCACAGCAGCCTCGGCCACTGCAGGAGCGCGCCTCGAGTTCGCTTTCAGCCCCGGGCGGTGTACGGTGATGTGGTTGCGGGCGTGGTTGAGGCTTGCTGCCGATCAAGGCCTGCCACGGCGTGAGAGCTGCCGAGGCACGCTCAAGCTGCCAGTCTGTGGTTCGCAGTAGTGCCCTGCTGGACTGCGAGCTGCTTCGGGCATGTGGTCGCTCGAGCGAAGGCGTTTACGCAAGGCGCTACGCCGCCTAAGTGGTCGGGGTTGCCCGCTGGTCGCTGGGTCATGGCGATGACGATGCGACGGGACGACGGTGGCAGAAGGCGGATTCCGCGCACTCCCTTACCTGGGCGTGCAATGTCGGATTTCGGGTTCCGCAGCACCTCAAGGTTCAACTCCGGGTGTGCATGGAGATCGAACCTCCACCATCTCTGCATCTCACCCAATGGGCAGGGACCTAAACTACTAACAAGAACAAAGACAAGAGACGCAAGATTTGCATACTGGTTCAGGCCACCATCGTGGTGTAATACCCTACTCCAAAGGTGTGGTGTGGATTGCCTCTTGGGCTGATGAGGAACAAGATGGTAAAGAACAGCCTCATGAGGGTCTGTTCTTGGTGGGTGTGATGAACTGCATGAGTGGTGTCCTATCGCCCCGCTTGAGGATCGGGTCTCTATCTCTCTCTCCGGATTCTCAATGGCGGATCCTTTTCACTTTTCTCCGATCGCCCCCCTACTATGGTGGTGGCTAGTCTCACTTATATAGATTTAAGGCCCCGGCCTCTTCCCAAATATTGAGCCGGGAAGGCGCCAACATTGGCCATTTTGAAGGGGAAACAAGCTGGTACACTTATCTTAATCTAAAGTTGGTCTCGGCTCGCCAAAGGCTGTGTGGTGACGCCTGCCTGACTCCACGATGATCGCATTCCAGCACTGGCTGGGTCTTGGTCTTGGTCTTGCTAATCAAACGGATGCCTTTGCTTGATGCTCTGCTCAGCGCTTGCTCCCCTTTGCACCAAAGAGGAAAGGAGGATGTTTAACCGCGGCGCCTCGCTTACGCCTGCTCGCCATGGCTTGCGCCACGGGCACCTCGCGAGGTACCTCTGCCTTGAACTCCTCCCTCATGAGCCAGCGTGACGACGAGGTCGTGCCTCGAGAAGCCCTTGTCCGTTCACTTCATGAGGCTTGGCCCCTCGCGAGGGTCTTGAGCTTGTGTAGATGAAGATGGGCTGTCCTGGCCTCCTTTGAGCCACGCCCGCAGCCGCAGTGGCAAGTCTGGGGACCCCCTGCCTCCTGAACGTCATTAACTATAATAGGCACTTATGTGCCTATGTGCCTCCGATACCAAGGGGACTGTAAGGTGAACTTGGTTTCACGTCAGACACGCAACATTCTAGACGCCAACCAAAAGATTCACCTTCTCCGATAAGTTCATTAATGAGGCCTAATGCCTTTGAAAAACACATGGAGCTCATAGTTCATGCCCCCCGCAATGAAAAATGTGTCGCTGAAAGCTTCTTTTAAAGCAGAGGCACACCTTCATGTCCTTGCATCACGATCCTTTCACGTCCTGCATTCTTTAGAATCACATCTGCTCTCCAATTACATGCATGCGTTTCTATGTTGGGTAAAACCGCACTCATGGCTATGCATAACATGTTAAGAAAGTTACTAACAATAAAAACATCAGCAAATCAAGCATTACGTCCACCCCACTAGCAGTAAACGTGACATGATCGAAAACGCAGAGACAGGAGCGTGCCTTACGGCCAGCTTCCGACGTATCGGGTCTGTGAAGATTTGCTTCCTTCTTAATATGGGATGTGACTATCGCAGAGGCATAGGCTCCATCCTTCACCTCCGTGCCTCGACAAGAACGACAATCATGCTCGTAACAGTGAAGTGTATATGTCGGATTTCGGGTTCCGGCAGACACTCTAGGTTCGAACTCTGGGGTGCACGCGGATATCTCACCCCCTACCTACCGCACTCGTCAGCCTCGCAAAGATCTAAACTACACAAAGAGCAACACAAGGACATTAATGTTTATATCGTTCGGGCCACCATTGTGGTGTAATACCCTACCCAAAGGTGTGGTGTGGTGGATTGCCTGTGGGCTGATGAGGAATAATACAAGGAAGAACAACCTCGTGAGGGTCTGTTTCGGCCGCCAAGCGATGAATCGCTAGGGAGTTCGATCGCTCTCTCTCTCTCTCTCTCTCTCTCTCTGATCCAAGGTGGATCTCTAGCCTCTTCCCCATTTTGATCCTCTACCCTGTGGGAGGCTAGTCCTATTTATAGGCAAAGGCCCCGGCCTCTTCACAAATATTGAGCGGAAGGGCGCCAACAGTTGGCCATTTTGAAGGGGAACATCTAGTACACTTATCCTCGACTAAAGTTGGTCCTCGCCACCACAAAGCTCGACGATGACGCCGGCTTGGGCTCCACGATGACCTCCTTCCTGCTGTTGTGTTGGTCTGGTCTTGTTGCACGGAAATGGCTGCCTTTGCTTGATGCTTCCGCCTCGCGCTTGCCTCCTTTGCACCAAAGAGGAAATGAGGACATCACATGGCCGGGCGCCACCGCGCCCTTGGTCACATGTGGCTTATGCGCATGGGCACCTCGTGAGGTACCCTCTCTGATCTTTCCGCGCCTCGCGAGCCACCGACGAGGCTGCGGCTCGAGGAGGCTTCCCTGTCGCCCCTCATGAGGCTCGCCGCGAGGGTCTTGAGCTTGTGTCGATGAAGATGGGCCTGACTGGCTACCCTTGAGCCATGCCACAGGCCGCAGTGCAGGCAAGTTCTGGTACCCCTGCTCCTGTAACGCCGACGGTATAGATGATACATTAAGGAGACATCAGGACCACCTTGCACCTATTTCATACATGACTGTGCCGGTTCCATTCACACATTCATGCCTCTCACAAAAGTAATAGCCGTTTCCGCCACACAACATATAAGTGGAAAACAATTCTTTCTATACTTATAAAAACCCGAATGTCCCGGATAAATGTCTAATCCCATCTTATGTAAAACCTATGCAAGATTTGAAGCTCTCGGCTAACATCCGTGGCTTTTTTAAGCATGTTGTTGAGTGCCTTTCTAGAATCTAAACCATGTTGAACCCATATTCAAATCTAACCACAATCGAAATCTCTAGAATCAAATATGTGCCCTAGTTGAGACGCTTTATTTGTTCTTGAAACTGCAATCTATAATAAAACAATACAAAGGTAATAAAACATTACGCCTTCCGACCCAAATATGGTACTTGAAACTGTAATTTGTAATAAAACATACACCTTCCATCACAAATTAATTCGCTTAACCTCAGTACTAACCAAAGACAATGTGAATTGTACTTCAAAGTTGACACATTTATTTTGGGACGGGTAGTACTACTACTTAAGAACAAAACACGATTGCTTGACATGGAAATGAAACTATCTCCATTCTGACATCGACGATTGCTTGACATTGTTCAACCTTTACAGGCATACAAAACATGGAAAGCATATAAACCATGGAAAAGCAAACATCTATCAACAAAACTACACTACTCCCCGCCGCCGGAGATGTCCACTATCTCCATTCCGACATCGACGCTGCTGGCCTCCCGCCTCGCTGTTCGCGATCCAGCTCGTCAAGAGCACATCGGTCTTTGCATGTTCTTCCCGAGAAAAGCCGATTGACTCATACATACGCCTCATCTTGATGGACTCCGTGATAGCGGTTCGCCCGGCCATCAAGGCCGACTCACCGAGATAGAACTCACTCGCCTTCCTCGCCACCCCACCTCGCCGCCCTGCCTTCCTCGCCAGCCCCCGCTATCTCGCTATCGCCCGCCTTCGTCAGCCCTCGCCATCCTCGCCCATGCCTTCTTCTCGCCGCCCCGCTATCCTCGCCCACCCCTTCCTCGCCGCCCTCCATCTCGCCCATGCTCTTCGCTCCGCCCCGCCGCCCTTGTCCATGCCTTCCTCGCCGCCCCGCGCCATCCTCGCCCACACCTTCCTCATCGCCCTCTCATCCCCGGCCCACGCCTTCCTCGCCCTCCTCCCTCATCCTCGCCCATGCTCTTCCTCGGCTCAGCCCGGCCATCCTCGCCCATGCCTTCTCATCATCCTCGCCATCCTCATCACCCCTCCTCTTCCTCCATCACATCTCCCCCACCGATCACCCTCCTCTTCCTCCATTACATCTCCCGCCATCGATCACCCTCCTCTTCCTCCATGACATCTCCCCACCGATCAACTCCTCGATGAGCTCCGACGCGATCTCCTCCACTTCCTCCACCTCCCAATCACCTCCAGCCCGCGCGTAGTCCGGAGACATGCCCGCCATGCACTCGAGCGGGCGCCTCGAACGGATGTCCTCCTGCAATCGAAAGCGTGCTCGAAGTAAGAATCGTAAGTAGTTATCTTGTGCCAAACCATGGCGGGAACGCCACAAACGAAAACAGAAGATGGATGATTTCAGATTGTCTAGCGAAAGAGGGAGAAGGAGGATGATGTCTAGTGGTGGCGACGCTCGCTTAAATAATCGCTCCTTGACTCTAAGCGAGGAGCCGAACGGTGACACGCGCGCTCACTTCGCCGACGATGAGACGCTGCCGGTCCTTTGATATCGCGAAAAGCAACACGCATGCTCACTCTATTAAATACTTCCACTTCCTCCGAGCTGCATCACCGAAGAAACGCCTGGCCGACTTTTGCTTCGGAGCGCGCCCACGCGGGCGTCACACCGACACGCAGGAGACGCCTGTCGAACGGTGGGGGTTTCTGCAATCAACACACAAATGTGACTTCGTAACGATAACTGCGTTTCTTCCCGGCTTTAGTTGTGTTTTCAAGGCTAACGATTCAACAGTAATCATTTGGAACACCAAGACAAACTAACGCCACTTCTACACAATACCACGCCTTTGCCTTCGGGACCCATGACCGCAATGGAAGAATATACCACACCATAAGTTCTCTAATAGGCTATTCCATGCCTCATGTGAGTAAACAAAGGGTGTTCAGATCCGACCAATTCTCATGGGTCTTCCCAATTAAAGAAAGAACTCTCGACGGTGCCTTTTGTGCGCTTAACGCCGTGCTTCTCCGTCTCCGACGAGTCGGCGGAATTATTCGAACTCAAACACACGGAAAGTGATTCTATATTATACGGCCTTTAACGCTTCGCGCCTCGCGTTCGTGACCCTTAACATCGCCATTTAACGCTCAACGCCATCGCCGCTGCACAAGTCATGTCGCTACTCGCATGTAACTCGTAGCTGTAGTCACTTTCATGTTCGTGCTTCTAATAAAAGAAGCACCACGCAACTCAGCACATAGCCGCGGGCTTTTAAAAGCAAGGAAATTACACTTTTAAACTACTCAACCTCGAACCGCCACTCGCAAAGTAAAACATTTAGTGTTAACACCTAAACCCATTCCGCTTTGTTTCAACAATAAACTTACTAAACGTGACTCCGACATACCCAACTGGCGTCCTCGATGGCATTCATGCTCAGGCTTCTTCTACTAAACTAGTCAACGGAATCATTTCAACACAAATACAAAGCGAATGTGACTCTACATAAAACCACGCCATCCGAACACCAAGACAAACTAACGCCACTTACACAATACCACGCCATGCCTTCCTCGGGACCCATGACTGCGGCGAAAATATACCACACCGCCTCTCAAATAGGCCATTTCGTGGCCTCACAGAGTAAAACAAAGGGTGTTCACATTTGAACCAATTCTGGTGGGTCTCCCAATTAAAGAAAGAACTCGATGGTGCCTTTGTGCGCTTAAACGCTGCGGCTCTCTTCGCTCTGATCGAAGTCGACGGAATCATTCGAACTCAAACACACGGAAAGTGACTCTATATTACACGTAGCATGCCTTTTAGCGCTTCACGCCTGCATGTGACCCTTAACACCGCCACGTAACGCCCACGCCATCGCCGGCACAAGTCATCGTCATGCTATATTCATTTCACATCTGTGCTTCTAATAAAAGAAGCGCGACGTAATCAGTACAGAACCGTGGCTTTTAAAAACAAGGAACTTACGCTTTTAAACAACTCGACTCTCGAATCTCACAAACTAAACAGCTAGCGTTAACATCTAAACCCATTCTGCTTTTTTCCATGATAAACGTACAAACGTGACTATGCTAATAACGAAACCATGCCCCATGGGATTCACCCACGACGCGCTCATTTTTCTCAACGAGTTAACGGAAACATTTTGAACACAAATACAGGCGAACGTGAATCTATATAAAACCACACCATGAATCTGTGGGATGCAAGCCCGGTTCGTGACTCAAACACTGCAATACGTAAAGCCACGAACGCACACGCCTTCATCTGTATACAAGTCATTATAATACTAGGTTCACAAACTGCGGATGCAGAGACTTCACGCCCTGCATCATAAGTCATGGCGCTTTAATTACAATGATACCGAAACCAAAATACATTTTGTTAACAAGCAAGTCGACAAATAAATTTCACAAAACAAGGTAAGAAACTCCACTCCATCGCTTAATAACACCGATGCACACAACAGCCTGTGGACATCCGCAGTATACCTAGTCTCCACCGACCTTGTTGCTGGTTTGCTCCCTACTAGCTTCATCAATCTCCTTCTTCGCGCCTTCATATTCTCGCTATGTCGCTCATAACAAGTGTCGATTCCTGCAACGACTCAGATGTGCTCTTCAAGGAGAGTTTCGCCTCAAGCCGTAATTTCTACGATCCCGCATTCGCTTTCTCCAAATCTTCCTTTGCTTCCTCGCAAAGCTTCTTCCACGCCAGAGGGTGATCTCCAAGAGCTGCTTGTACGCTTTTGTCACCCTTTGAATTGAAACCAAAGTATTCATCTCATCGACCAGTCATTGAGAGTAACTAACAAGGACCTCACAGCACTTGCCGTCATGCCACCTACCACCATTCCCTTCTCTCGAGCCACAACTGCTCCCCAATTCTACAAAGCAGGGACTTCGCTCAAGACCATGACGCAGACTAACCCTACCTCCAATTGATCAGAATCAGATCAACAAGACACACCCACATCAAATTAGGGAGTTAATGACCACAATAATTCAGGTTTCACAAACTAAATCAAAGCAGCCGAAGAAAGAAAACGAATGAAGGAGAAGCAAAAAAGGGTGAACTTACGACGAGGAACCTCATGAGTCGGGATCTCCTCCCCGCGACAGGCACGGCGAACCGAGTAGTCTCCTTCGCCTGTGCCATGGCGGAGATGGTCGAATAGTGATGAGCAAGAGGAATGGAAGGCCTGCGCGGATGAAGGAGGAGTAGAATGTGGCTAGGGTTTCGAGATTCGGCCCATCCGCTTTAAATAGCCGGGCGCTCGCCTCGGGCGACGAGCCAGAGCGCAGCATCAACGAGGAGACGCCTCACCGTCCTAGGTTTCGGAGCGGTGCCACATGGCGCTTCACTCCCGAGGTACGAAGAGTCGCCTGCCGAATCAAGGTTTCCGCGATAAACGCACAAATGTGACTCTTGGTAAATCATAACCATGCTCTTCGCTGCTGCACTGGATGTGCCTATCGCTATGTAACGGTTCAATGGAATCATTTAAAACACGAAAACAACATAACATGACTTCTTCACAATACCACGCCACTACTCGACCCACCACCGCACGGAATACACCACAAAGAGCTTCTCTCGAATAAGCCATTCCGCGCCTCACCGAAAGTAAACAAGTGAGTGTTCACACCTGAACCCTTTCCGCAGGGTTTCCGCAATCAAAGAAACGAACGTGACTGTGGGTAAGACCAAACGGTGCCTTCACGATGGGTTCCCATCTGATCGAGTCAACGGAATTATTCGGAACACAAACACAAACGAGCGTGACTCTACATAATACCACACCATGCCCGTACCTCTCCCATCTAATCGAGTCCACGCCTCTATCGAGTAATATACGAAACATCAAGAAAGAAGCATGACTGTGCTTTTGAAAACAAGGAAACAAGCTTTTAAAAACAGCGTCTCTCACATACGCCATTTGGTACCTCACAGATTCAACAGTAAGTGTTGGTGTCTCAACCCATTCCGCTGGGTTAAAGAAACGAACTTGACTGTGTGTAATGCAAAGCTATGCCTCTGTGGGCTCACCAACCGTGCCTCTCCTTCTGATCGATTCGACGCAAGCACTCGGAACAGAAATACAGGGGAGCGTGACTCCATATTATATGGCAACATGCCTCTAGCGCTTGATGCCCGTGGCTCGGACCCTTAACATTACTACTTAACGCTCACGCCATTGTCAAGACACAACTCATGTCATTGGCTGGTATAGAATCAGCTGTATTCACTTCACCCCCTGCTTCTAATGAAAGAAGCGTGATTTAACTCAAGATGTAACTGCGGCTTTTAAAAACAAGGAAATTACGCTTAAACAACTCGACTTTTAATCGCCACTCACAAAGTAAACAGCTAGCGCAACATCTAAAACCCATTCGCTTTTTTCCATGATAAACGTATTTAACGTGACTATGTGAAAGACGCAAACCATGTGCCCATGGGATTCGCTCAAGATACATGCCTATTTTTCCAACGAGTCAACTAAATTATTTTGAACACAAATACAGCGAACGTGACTTCATATAAACCACACCATGAATTTGGGGTGCAAGCCCGTCCGTGACCAAGCATCGCAACACAAAAGCCACGAACGACACGCCTACATCAAGACGCAAGTCATTACAATACTAGGTTCACAAATCAGGTTGCAGAGACTTCACGTCCCGGCATCATAAGTAATGGCGCTTAATTACAATGATACTCAAACCAAAATACATTTAGTTTATAAAGCACGAGCTCAAATAAATTTCACAAGACAAGGTAACAAACTCCACTCCATCCGCTATCAAGACCAGACGCGACGAAGAGCCGTGGACGCCAGATATCTAGTCCCCACCGACCTTCTTGCTGGTTTGCTCCTCGCACATTTCATCAATCTCTCCTTTAGTGCCTTCATATTCTCGCCATGTTGCTTCATAGCTGCGCCAATTCCTGCAACGATCGGTGTGCTTTTCGAGAGATTGCTCATAGCCGTAATTTCACGATCCTCGCATTGGCCTTCTCCAAATCTTCTCTTGTTTCCTCGTAGAACCGCTGCCACTCAGAGGTGACCTCCAAAGAACTCCTTGCACGCTCATTAACCTTGCAATGAAACCAAGGCATTCATCCCATCGACCAGTGTTAATGATAGTAGCTCCAATCGATCAGAATCAGATTAGCAAGACACACCAACATCAAATTAGGAGTCAGCTGACCACAATAATTCATGTTTCACAAACTAAATCAAAGCAGCCGAAAGAAAGAAAAAACGAATGAAGGAGAAGCAGAAATAGGGTGAACTTACAGACGAGGAACCCTTACGGGCCGGGATCTCCTCCGGCGATAGGGCGCGGCGTTCCGGAGTAGTCTCCTTCTACCCAGCCATGGCGGAGATGGTCAGTGAATAGAGATGAGCAAGAGGACTGGAAGGCCAGGCGGCGGACGAAGGGAGGAGTAGAATGTGGCTAGGGGTTTCAGACTCCGGCCCGTCCCGCTTTAATAGCCGGAGCCTTCGGCCTTAGGCGATTTAGAGCCGAGCAGCCACGGGAGGAGACGCCTGCCTGACCATTAGGTTTCGAGCGGCGCCATGTATGCGCTTCACTCCCGAGGTACTTAAGAGACGCCACAAACCGTTGGGTTTCCGTGAAAAATGCATGAATGTGACTCTTGGTAAATCATAACCATGCCTCTTCACGCTGCACGGATGTGCCTACCGTTGCGAACGGCTCAACAGAATCATTTGGAACACGAAAACAACATAACCTGACTCTTCACAATACCACACCGTCACTTCCTGGGACCCACCACCATGCAAAGAATACACTACAAAGAGCTTTCTCTCCTAACAAGCCATTCTCAGGCCTCACCGAGTAAATAGTGAGTGTTCACACCTGAACCCTTTCCGCTGGGTTTCCGCAATTAAAGAAACGAACATGACTGTGGGTAAAGACCAAACAGTGCCTTTCCGCTGGGTTTCCATCTGATCGAGTCAACGGAATTATTCGGAACACAAACACAGATGAGCGTGACTCTATATAATACCACACCATGCCCATACCTCTCCCATCTAATCGAGTGAACGTGACTGTGCCTAATGAAAAGCTATGCCTCTATGGGCTCACCGGCCATGCCTCTCCTTCTGATCGAGTCTTTATCGAGTAATATACGAAACATCAAGAAAGAAGCGCGACTATGCTTTTGAAAACAAGGAAACAATCTTTTAAAAACATAGTCAACAGTAAGTGTTGGCATCTCAACCCATTCTGCTGGGTTAAAGAAACGAACGGATCGTATGAATGAAAAGCAATGCCTCTATGGCTCACTCACCGCGGCTCTCTCCTTCCGATCGAAGTCTTTATCGAGTAATATACAAAACATCAACAAGGAAGCGGATCGTGCTTTTTGAAAACAAGGAAACAAGCTTTAAAAAACAGAAATCAATATGAAGTGTTGGCGCCTCAATCCATTCCGCTAAGTTAAAGAAACAAACGTGACTGCAGCATAATGAAAGCTATGCTCACCGCCATGCTCTCTCTTTCCGATCGAGTCGATGGAAGCACTTGAACAAAAACACAGGGGAGTGTGACTCCATATTATACGGCAACATGCCTCTTAGCGCTTCACGCCTCGCCTCGGACCTTAACAAGCACTACGAACGCCCACGCCATTGTCGTGACACAACTCATGTCACCGCCGTCGCAGTAATCGCGTTATATTCACTTCACACTCGTGATTCTAATAAAAGAAGCGCGACGCAACTCAGTATTAAAACCAGACGCACACAACAGCCAGGGAGGAACGCCAGTCAGATAAAACCGCGGCTTGCAAGGGACTACACTTCCGCCTTCATAGGGATCAGCTCCTGTGAAGGCACGCTCAGAACACACACAACCACTCCCCGCCTATCCATGTGAACGAAAGCAACCGGAATCATATGGACCACAACTACGACGACGTGGCAAAAACGCGCTCCCCGCGCCCAATGGCGTTCCCCGTGGAAGCACAACCGTGTTCCTATCGCTAACAAGAGACATCCATGCCCGAGCCTACTCATCTACAAGTACCAACGAATCTAAACAACATGACAACAATGCAACGATAAATGCTCTTACAGATTCATGTAAGTACAAAAAGCCCACATGCCCCAACACAACGAAAAACACGCCCAAGTTTCCTTCGCTTACACTCCAAAGAACGTTTGATCGGTCAGTGGGTGAGCGCATCCTCAATCTGCTTCTTCATCGCCTCATGACCTTCCTTCACAGCAGCATACGAATCCTCAACTAGGCTCTTGTACTTGACGAGGACCTCAGCCTTCTCATCCATAAGCTGCTCCACTTCACCCGACAGCTTCTGCACCAACGCATGGCTCTTCTCATACAGATTCTTCCAGCGGGTGGCCACCTGATCCTTCTGGTGGAGCTCTTTGAGAAGCTTCTCATTCTCACACAAAGATCGAAATATGAAACAAGTGGACTTCTCCACAGAGGCATTGCTCTCTCACCAATTAACCCTCCAAAGTAGCCGATGAACTCGCTGTAATTAGCTCATTGAGCACGTCGTCGCTGGCTAAGGAATTCGGTACTACTGAGGGAGTCCCGGATTAGGGGGTGTCCGGATAGCCGGACTACCATCATCAGCCGAACTATCATCGGCCGGACTATCATCATCGACCGGACTCCAAGACTATGAAGATACAAGATTGAAGACTTCGCCTGTCCGGATGGGACTTTCCTTGGCGTGAAGGCAAGCTTTACGATACGGATATGTAGATCTCTACCATTGTAACTAACTCTATGTAACCCTAGCCCTCTCCGTGTCTATATAAACCGGATGGCTCTAGTCCAGAGGACAACAACCTTACAATCATACCATAGGCTAGCTTCTAGGTTTAGCCTCCTGATCTCGTGGTAGATCCACTCTTGTAAACATCCACAATATCAATATCAATCAAGCAGGACGAGGGTTTTACCTCCATCAAGAGGGCCCAACTGGGTAAAACATCGTGTCCCTTGTCTCCTCGTTACCATCCGCCTAGACGCACAGTCGGGACCCCTACCCGAGATCCGCCGGTTTTGACACCGACATTGGTGCTTTCATTGAGAGTTCCTCTCGCCGCCGCCACCGATAGGAAGGATGCCTCCTCCCGCCTTCAAGGACGGTATTTTTGCCAAAGGAGCCTTGGCCGCCGCCAAACTATCCGGCTAGGTGGTTTTCTTATGATCGCCGTCCGCCACCGCTCGACAATGACCTCTCAAGTCGCCAAAAGCATTTTCACGCCAGCTCGAATTCGCCGAGCGGTTGGATCCAATAGAGCTCTCGATCAGAACGATCTCTTGATCGCATCGCCGCCATGGGAGTCGCCATGACTACAATCAGATTGGGCTTAAACCGATCCGAGAGAGATTAACTCTCCCTGTGTCACCCACCACGCTGCAGGTAGAGGAACAATGCGCGACGCTTCTCCCGTATTGAAAACTAGTCATGTCCGGCTCCCGAACCCCCATGCCGGATTCCCATGAGGGACGGACTTCGATCAAGATCAACTTAAAGTCGCATCGACTGCACTCGCTGGACAACGCCCAGCAATCCAAGCTTCCAGATTCGAAACTTCTCCCTTCGAGCCTTGAGATGGGTAGGGTTCCGACTTAATTCCACCCACCCACCTGCATATATGCGATCTATCTCTAATCCGCAAGAGCCCGCGAGACAAGACATCACTATCGGGCGATTCTCCCGGTTATGGACAGGATAAAGGACCGCCGAGGAAAACGAATCTCAATTTTTTGCAATAATTGCACGGATTTAGGATTCTGAACGCCGCCACCGTCGTGGAAATTACACGCCACGACCAAGGCCCATAGTACGAAAGTACTCAGGCGATGGAGAGTTTCCGACAACCAAAATAAGTTTTGGGACAATCCAGCCCCAATACAACCCTAGTCCGCAAATAAAAGGGTGCATTACACTCAGTGCACCAGATACAAAAACCAAAAAGCAAAGACCCCATAAAGGGCACGGAACTGCATTAGAGGGATGGCTTAGCGGCCCTCAGAAATTCACAAGATGTATAGGCGCCATCCCAACACATAATCTTCGAGCATGTTGATATTACGGCAGGTGGCCAAAAGTGGAGAGGAGCTTCTAGCCCCGGAAACCACTCCAACAACATCGGTACGGTATCAACAGTCTTCGAGACTTTCGTGATCAAATAATATGCGGAAACGAACAATCCGCAGCCTCACCAAGTCTACCAAGTAGCAACAACCAATCCATGGAGCGACACAACCATCACCTTCAACGCCAGCGATTTAACCTAAATTCGGACAGCCCAAGCTCCACCAAGACCGGTACTTAGTCCAATAGTGGACGGCCGACTTACAAAAGTCCTCATGGATGGTGGCAGCGGATTAAACCTCATCTACGAGGAAACCCTTAAAAATTGGAAATAGATCGAGCCGCATTGAGCGAAGCAAAGACAACCTTTAGAGGAATAATCCTTAGCCGGAGGCGCCATGCACAGAAAAAATCACACTCGATGTGATATTCGCCCACCGGACAATTACAGATCCGAAGAAGTCACGCTCCAAGTGGCCCTGCTCAACAAATGGATATCACGCTATATTAGGACGAGAGGCATTCACAATTTTTCGCCGCACTTATTACGGGTACATGAAGCTCAAAATGCCTCGGCCCGCGGAATAATCACTCTTGTTAGTGATCCGACATAGCACTCGCTACCAAAACAAGATAGCCGCATTAGCCTTAGAGGCACTATCCGGCCCTAGCGGCAGAGGAACTCACCGCACCGCGCTTCTACAAAGGAATAGGGACGGTGATACTCGATAAGAGATCCAAGTCCACCTCCTTTAAACCAGCAGATGAAACAAGAAAATTCCAGTCCACCCAACGGACTTACAAAGATGGCCTCCATCGGGCACAATTGAACCCTCGATGTAGACGCCAAGATCATGAGAATTCCTTCGAAAATTGGGACATTTTTGCTCGCACCCTCTGATATGCCCGAATCCCACGCAGATTGGCGTAATACAGCCTAAACATCCTAAAGGATTCAAGCCAGCTTAAACAGGCTCTTCGACAATTTTCCTAACCCAAAACAGGCAATGGGAGAAGAGCTAGCCAAACTATTGGAAGCCGGATTCATCGAGACATCACATCCGGATTGGCTAGCAAACCTGGTAATGGTACCAAAGAAGGACAACCTCGCGCCTATGCGCCGATTTCAAAGACCTAAATAAAGCCACAAAGTTCAATACGCATTTCAGATAATGTACACGACTCCAACAACGCAGCCGGTCAATACGAGGCCCTTTTACATGGTCTCCTGGATGGCAATTCCATGGGCATTCAACGCCTAGAGGTGCGCGATTCAAACCTCGCAATATCCCAAATAAACGGAGACTTTGACGCCAAAGATCCAAAATGGCAGCATACCGCAACGCTGTCCTAAAAATGTCAGCCCGTTCAAGGACTTGAATTCCATCACGTAACCCGATAATAACCAAGAAGCCGACGATTAGCACGATCGGGCGCCAAATGCGACGCTGTCCCTCCTAACATCTTCCCGAACGGCTCTTCAAGCCATCCGCATTATGGGAAGAGGAGTCCGAACTAACAAACCGAACAAGCCGCACTAACCGCGATTCAGCCGATGACAAAACACCTTCCGCCCACCTACATAATGGCAGTAATTTCCCGTGATGTAACCATTCTCGCCTACTTGCTTAGGCAGGAGCTTCCCGATGACCAAAATGAGGCCCGCTGCATTATCCGGCGATCTAAAGCCTACAAGGTCTATGAGGGAGAACTTTATAAGAAAAGCACAACCGGAGTCCTTCAAAGGTGTATCTCCAAGAGGAAGGGCGAAACCTCCCGGCTGAAATTCATGCCGACTAGGCGGACACCACGCCGCAGCTCGGGCCCTTGTAGGAAAGGCATTCCGACAGGATTTTATTGGCCGACGCCCGAAAGCAGATGCTCAGACTTAGTCCAAAGATGCGCCGGTTGTCGCCTCTTTGCTAATCAGAGCCACATGCCACCCACCGCCTCAAAACTATACCCATTACCCGCCGTCATGTCCTGGGGCTTGACATGGTTGGACCACTTAAAGGGGGGACCCACAAGCAAAGGTACCTATTGGTCATGGTGGATAAATTCACCAAATGGATAGAAGCCAAACCAGTTAAAACGGCAGATTCCGACCAGTGATAGACTTTATATCCGGGTAGTACACCGCTATGGTGTCCCCACAAAGATCATCACCGATAACGCACCTAACTTCACCGCCGATGAGGTTAAATCATGGTGCAAAAATATGGGCATCAAGCTCGATTACGCTCACCTATCATCCTCAAACCAACGGTCAAGTGGAACGAGCAAATGGTCTAATAATGAGCGCATCAAACCTGCAATAGTGCGGTCCCTCACGAAATCGACACGACCGGGTAGAGGAGCTCGACCAGACTGGGGCTGCGGACAACGCCTAACCGCATTACCGGATTCACACCATTTTTATGGTATACGCGCGCAGCAGTTTTGCCTGCGACATAATTCATGACTCACCTCGAAAGCGCATGTACGAAGAAAAGAGGCCGAGTTGATCGGCAGGACAGCTTGACGCATTGAGGAAGAACGCGACGTCCGCCAAGGCTCGCTCCGATTCTATCAGCCAGCAGGCTCAAGATATCACAGCAGCAGAAGTACGAGCCAAGACTTACAACGCTACGAACTGGTTCTACGCCGCCGGACAAGAAAAGGACAAGCTCAAGCCCAAATGGGAAGGCCCTTCATCATCGATCAAGTCCTGACCGCGGAGCGCATCAGATATTTAAATGCATCGGATAACCAACTCGAGCCGAACCCATGGAACGCAGCCCGCCCTCAAGATTCTATGTTTAGCGCCGACCGAGAGTTCGCCCCTTTCCCCGGCCCAAAATTTTTTTTTTTCTTCTTCAGCTGCCTTTTGTTTCTCTTTTTCGCCTCACCCTATTCATCCAAGCCTTAAAGGCCTACTTTATGCAATGTTCATGAAGAATTGATGTGCTATCCGCACTCATTATACCTGGGGCTTCTTTACCGTGCTTAATTATAAGGGCTTTATGCCCAGCACATGTGTCAAGCCTCCACATGTACCTTTTATTCACCATTATATGCATCGATATGACTTAAGTTTTGGCTGTTGGGTTGTTCGCCCTGTGCTTACCCCACGCTCCCGATTGTTCGGCTAGGAGGTAAAGGAGCACCTCTGCATTGTTACCGCCGGTCAGCCGGATGTGTACCTCAGACCGGGTGAAGCCGAAAGCTAGCATTCTTAAGGGAATATTCGTCGGTGACTTAAAAGACGATTTTTATCCAATTACTTATCTGCCCCATATGTTTTTCTGCTTTTTTCAGTCCCGACATGCACTTTAGGGCATGCCACCCCGTGAGGAAAGGAACCCTTAACGGAACTATTCTCCCCGGTAGATGTTTCTTACTACCCATGTAATATAACATAACTAGTTGGGCACTTGTCCGATAAAGCATCGATGACCCCACGCCTGGTCTCCATGCATACCCCGTTGTTTCATAACCGAGAAGGTATTCGACACACTCCGACTCTAGGGTCCGGAGGTCAAGTCGGCAAAGACAAACGATCTACAATCCGCTAGAAGGCATTTTATATGTCATTTTATAATACATTGTCGAATTGACTGATTGTATTCTTCCTCAATCCTGCCTAACAAAGTTGTCTAATTTATAGTCCTGTTGGGAAAATTTAGCGCCAACTCTACTTGGTCAGATACTAAACTCACAGGATCTCCTTCCCATCGTGCCCCACAGTCCGACTTCGCCATGTGGTTGGGATCCGCCTCTTGTACCGCTGCCTTTACCATGGCCTGTGCCTCCTCGCACCTTGGCGGCAGGTCAAATCTTCCATAAATGGAAGCGCCGCAGACTCGCAGCTTCTCCGCAAGCTCCCCAAGACCATCTGCACGAGAAGGCTGGCCATAACCTGGATGACGCTGCTCATTGCTCGTCAACTCGCTCGATCAGCTTGCAACAATTGAAGTTGATCACCCATCGACACGGCATCTCTCCGCAGGGCTACTTCGTGAGCATACCTGCACATATTCTCGTCAATTGACTTCCTCGCCAACTCTTCTTTTCAAAGGAGTTCGCCAAGAACTTACTATATATGCCGCGACGGCCGCTGATTCTCCTTAACGGAGCCCGACAGCTCCGCCCGAACGCCTTTCAGCTCTTCTCCAAGCTGGGCATGGGCATCCCGGAGCTTTTTCCTTTCATGTCGCACCTTATGCAAAGACCTCTCGCCGCCTTTAGTTGGCGCAGGTTCTCGCCTGTCCGGATCTTGTCCGTAGAACCTGCAACGCTTTTTTTTAGACTTGTGCAAAGGCCAAACGCTACTTATCTTTCTAAAATAATGCTACTACTGTGAGAGGTCCATGCTTCCTCCTCGCCGTAAAGTGCGGCCTCAAGTTGGGCCTTGCACTCTTGCAGCTCCCCGAGACAGTTGGGTATTCTTCTCGTAAGATCCTATTGTTTATATGATCCTTAAATCAGTTAATATAACTACTTTAAGTCTCGGGGCTAACGCATATATACCTATTAAATTCTTTACCAGATGTCTTTTACATACCGCCCGTGGCTCGTAAAACCATCTTGAGCACCATGAAGGTGCGCTGCCTCGTGTTAAAAGCATTCAACGCCTCGGGAGAAGCACGCGCCACGAATACTGCCCGGGCGGCGCCTGTGATTCATGGCACTTCCACCTCAAACTTGGTGGCGGATAGTCTGGTCGGCATCCTCCGTCGGAGGAACGCCCGCCGCGCTTTGCGCCGCCTCCTCCGACCAGGCACGGAGCCTGGCTGGTAGAGGTTGGATTGGCAACCCCACGCCAAGAACCGGCGGACGCTTATCCCTATAAAAGTCATGAGCACTCAAACGCTTCCTAGAACGTTGTTTCAAATAATGAATTGTGAATTACACTTTTGCGGCGACGCTTTCACCAAGGCCGGCCTCTTCCGCCTATCGGTCCGATCGCCTTTTGTTGGTCAGCCACCGCTGGCTTGGCTTCGCCTAGGGGCGCCTCCTCCACAGCGCCATCATATACGGTGGTCGAAATGAGCAAGGAAGGAATGACGGTGTCGTGGCTTCGTCGCAATCACCGGGAAGCCGGATATAGTCCGGGTAGTCGGCCGTTATGGCGATTTAAAGCATTGTCCATTCTGAGCTGGTGGAACACCCTGCCGATTAGCTCCACCTTTATGTCCGGATCCTCTCGAGGCCGGATCCCGGATCTCTCCGATCTCAAAGCTGCGGAGCCGGACTTAGCATGTCCTCCACGGTTCGGCACAGCTTCTTGCGCCGAAGAAGAACACAATATAAGAAACTTAAGTTTCAAAAGGCACGGGTCGGCACGAGAGTGTTTGCTTACCCAAGGCCGGGATTATTCATGGAGAACCCATTTAACGGTTCGTCTCAAGGAAATCCTCCTTCTCCCCTTATACAGGCCGGACAGATCGCCACCAGTCTTCGGCCGAATCCGCCCTTTGCGCCATGACGGGTGGCATCGCCCTCCCCGCTGAAATCCCACATGGGTGACCTCAGACAGTGGCTGCACCTCACAGAATGCATGTTGCCATGACTCATCATGGTCAACCCGCATGGGCCAAGAATCTTATTCGCCCATCAAATAATGGACGCCTTGTCTTCCTCCGCTTGGGGCTCATGACGCCAACTAAGGTGTTTCTTCAGAGGAGCATTGCAGAACTCCGGAGGCCGATCCGAACAGGGTCCGCAGCGGAGCATCTTCTATATAAAACCATTCAAGGCCAGCCTTCGGTGTTTTCTTAGGGGTTCCGATGGATATCCGTCCCGCAACGCGCCATATTTCGCGCGCCGCCACTTGATATATGGACCCTCGTGAGAGCGGGTACAAGGCGTAACAACCTCTTCCACAACACAAGTGGGGCTCGACGCCAGGAATAGCTCAGAAGAGCTACGAACCCGCAATATGCAGGATTGAGGCGGGCGTGAGGTGATGAAGTCGAGTCCGAGAACTCTGTGAGCCCGCTGGAGGAATGGATGTACAGGAAATCCGAGCCCCTTATCGATAGGGGACGGCATACCCGCCCCCTTCATTGGGATTTGGGATAACCTCCGCTTGCTTCCCACCTTGTAGGTGGCCAGCCCGGCTCGAATCGAACCATGAAGGCCGGAGGGAGATATCCCCATTTGAGCTCCACCAGCTCATTGTGCGGAATGTAGCATCTCCTCCAATCTCTCCGCAAAGGGCTGAGCGCGAGAAGAGGAGCCGCTGATGACAGGCATGATGGAATGGATTCTTGGTCAAAAGCGCCCGATGAGTATTTATGGAGGAAGATGGTGATTTGGATCTGGATTCTGCCTCCCTTATAGGCAGATTATTCGCACAACTAGGGGTAAAACATAAAAGACACTCGGCTTTTCACGTCAAGGCGACGCTGCGGAAGAAGGCCATTATTGGGCGTGGAAGCCGAGACGCGCAACATTGATAAGGAAGCTGGACACCGCTCGCAGGTACATAGAACTTGAAGGAGAACCCGCTTTGCAACGCCAAGACTACACACACGCTGGACTTATCGCCATTGAAGCCTGGTTCGGGGCTACCGAGGAGTCCCGATTAGGGGTGTCCGGATAGCCGACTACCATCATCACCGAACTATCATCGGCCGGACTATCATCATCGACGGACTCCAAGACTATGAAGATACAAGATTGAAGACTTCGCCGCGTCCGGATGGGACTTTCCTTGGCGTGGAAGGCAAGCTTACGACACGGATATGTAGATCTCCTACCATTGTAACCGACTCTATGTAACCCTAGCCCTCTCCGAGTCTATATAAACGGATGGCTCTAGTCCGAGGACAACAACCCTTACAATCATACCATAGGCTAGCTTCTAGGGTTTAGCCTCCTTGATCTCGTGGTAGATCCACTCTTGTAAACATCCACAATATCAATATCAATCAAGCAGGACTTAGGGTTTTACCTCCATCAAGAGGGCCCAACTCGGTAAAACATCGTGTCCCTTGTCTCCTCGTTACCATCCGCCTAGACGCACGCCGACCCCTACCCGAGATCCGCCGGTTTTGACACCGACAACTACCATCTTGCCGAGATTGTCTCCATAGCGAATGCGCTTGTGGGAGGATTCGCCTCCACGCGAGAGATCGCTCGACACCTCGGCAACGGGCAGATATTCGCCGCTGCCATACAAGCGAAGCGGCGGACCTCTCCCTTCTTTCTTCGGCTTTGGTCCTTGCTGCCTGGTTGCTTGAACACCCAGAACCCCTCTTACCTGCCATGGCGCAAGCAAGGAGCTACCAGCTAGAAAGAGGTGCCTATCTCTGGAGAATTGTGGACGTGGAGTGTTCCATGAGTAGGTACCTTTTTATAACACATGCACACCGGTAAGACGGTCAAACAGATTAACCGACGCCTCGAATTCTCACAATCTCTCTTAAATACCTTGAACTCTGCACGCCTGGGAAACACAAGTACTATCATTTCGTCTCTCCGTGCATTCGTCCACACTACAACCACTCAACTTTTTTCAAATGGTCCGATATATTCAATAAAAACATCTCAAACATGCTTAACTTACTATGTAACGTATGTCTCAGATTCCGTAGAAATTACTGTCGAATTCATACTATTATCCATTGCCATTTTTTTGAAATGGTATTTATATCAAAATCTTGCTATATCCGCGAATTAACTTGCACGCTTCTTGAGGTGACACCTTAGTGAAAACGTCTGTAACACACGCAGGCACGAACGTGATGCTCTTTAATAACAAACAGTGCCTCCCTGGAACGCACCACCGCGACACTCCACAAAAAAGGAACGAGTAGACAAGGCAAACATTTCCATACACAGCGTCAGGAGTGTGCCTGTTGCATTAGCAACACAATGCCAACTCGGCTTCACTTCCACGCACCTCACAGTGACTCGCGAGAGAAAATGCATGTAACACACGCGTGGACAAACGTGACTCTGGCTAATAACAATACTTGCCTCCGCCGTTTTCACGTCCATTCCTATCCAAGAGAACAAGTGAGCGGAATCATTTGGAAATACCAAAAGCATACAACCGTGGTAACTTGACTCTGACCAATGCGTTAACATGCTTCCCGTGAGTTCATGTCCATGCCTCTCCAAATGAAATGGCGAGCGGAATCGTTTGGAAAACAAAGAACCATGAAACGTGACTCTCTCTAATAACAAATAGTGCCTCCCCGGAACACACCACCGCGACTCTCCACAAAAAAGGAACGAGTTGACAAGGAAAACATTTCCATACACAGCGTCAGGAGTGTGCCTGTTGCATTAGCAACACAGTGCCAACTCGGCTTCACTTCCACGCACCTCACAGTGACTCGCCAGAGAAAATGCATGTATGATACGTCTCCAACGTATCTATAATTTTTGATTGCTCCATGCTATATTATCTACTGTTTTGGACTATATTGGGATTTAGTTTCCACTTTTATATTATTTTTGGGACTAAGCTATTAACCGGAGGCCCAGCCCAAACTTGCTATTTTTTGCCTATTTCAGTGTTTCGGAGAAACAGAATATCAAACGAGTCCAAACGGAATGAAACCTCCAGGAACGTGATTTTGTCACCAAACGGGATCCAGGAGACTTGGACCCTACTCCAAGGAACAAAAGAGGCGGTCACGAGGGTGGGGGCGCGCTTCAGGGCGTGCCCCCCCCCTGTGGGCCCCATGTTGCTCCAATCGATGTACTCCTTCCTCCTATATATACCCACGCACTTCAAACGATCGACACGGAGCCAAAACCTAATTCCACCGCCGCAACCTTATGTACCCACGAGATCCCATCTTGGGGCCTATTCCGAGCTCTCGCCAGAGATGGCCATCACGGAGGGCTTCTACATCATCATAGCCTCTCCGATGAAGTGTGAGTAGTTTACCTCAGACCTTCGGGTCCATAGTTATTAGCTAGTGGCTTCTTCTCTTTTTGGATCTCAATACAATGTTCTCCCTCTCTCGTGGAGATCTATTCGATGTAATCTTCTTTTTGCGTGTGTTTGTTGAGATCGATGAATTGTGGGTTTATGATCAAGTCTATCTATGAATAATATTTGAATCTTCTCTCAATTCTTTTATGTATGATTGGTTATCTTTGCAAGTCTCTTCAATTATCAGTTTGGTTTGGCCTACTAGATTGGTTTTCTTGTCATGGGAGAAGTGCTTAGCTTTTGGTTCAATCTTTATGTGTCCTTTCCCAAAGGATGTATGGGCAGCAAGGCACGATTGTATTGTTGCCATCGAGGATAACAAGATGGGGTTTTTATCATATTGCATGAAACTATCCTCTACATCATGTCATCTTGCTTACATGCTATTTATTTTTTAACTTAATACTCTAGATGCATGCTGGATAGCGGTCGATGAGTGGAGTAATAGTAGTAGATGCAGCAGTGAGTCGGTTCACGCTTTCTGGACGTGATGCCTATATACATGATCATACTTAGATATTCTCAACTATGCTCGCCTCACAATTGCTCAATAGTAATTTGTTCACCCAATCGTGAGAATACTTATGCTCTTGAGAGAAGCCACTAGCTAAACCTATGGCCCCGGTCTATTCTCATCATATCAATCTCCATCACTTTATTATTGCTTTGCTTTTTACTTTGCCTTTACTTTTCACTTTGCATCTCTATACCAAAATACCAAAATATTATCTATCATCTCTATCGATCTCACTCCCGAAGTGATCGTGAAGGGATTGACAACCCTAATTATGCTCAATGCGCTGAGCTATTGTTTTGTGTAGGTACAAGGACTTCATGGTAGCCTCCTACCGGATTGATACCTTGGTTCTCAAAACTGAGGGAAATACTTATGCTACTTTGCTGCATGATCCTCTCCTCTTCGGGGAAATCCAATGCAGTGCTCAAGAGGTAGCAATGTAACACACGCGTCGACAAACATGACTCTGGCTAATAACAATACTTGCCTCCGCCGTTTTCACGTCCATTCCTCTCCAAGAGAACGAGTGAGTGGAATCATTTGGAAATACCAAAAGCATACAACCGTGGTAACTTGACTCTGACCAATGCGTTAACCTGCTTCCCATGAGTTCATGTCCATGCCTCTCCAAATGAACTGGCGAAAGGAATCGCTTGGGAACACAAAGAACCATGAAACGTGACTCTCTAATAACAAACAAGGCTCCTCGAACGCACTCACCGCGACTCTCCACAAAAAAGGTATGAGTTGACAAGGAAAACATTTCCATACACAGCGCCAGATTGTGCTCTTGCATTAGCAACACAAAGGCTAACTCGGCTTCACTTCCACGCACTCACAAAGGACTCGCCACGTAAAATGCATGTAACACACGCGCGGACAAACGTGACTGCTAATAACAATACTTGCTCTCTGCTGCTTTCACGCCCATTCCTCTCGCAAGAGAACGAAGCGAGCGAATCATTTGGAAATACCAAAAGCATACAACCGTGGTAACTTGACTCACTCAATGCGTTAACATGCTTCCCGTGAGTTCATGTCCATGCCTCTCCAAATGAATGGCGAAGCGGAATCTTTTGGAACACAAAGAACCATGAACGTAACTCTGAGTAACGCCAAGCCATGCCCCTGTGGATCACACAACAACACTAAAATAAAAAAATGCTAACATCCCGCCGACTAACAGTTAAGATGGCAAGCAGAAAACAAGCTCATGGAAGTACACAGAAAGTTGCACCAATCTTGATGTCCAAACGGACGGTTGAAGATTCGAGACGCTTCGCCATTTCCATAGGAGGGTGAGCACTGGTGGCCTCACTTCCATGCGCCTCACCGTGGAATGTCATATAAAATGTTTGTAACATGCGCAGGCACGAACGTGACTCTGGGTAACACCAAACCATGCCCACGTGGATGTCACCACACTAAAATAACAAAATGCTCCCGCAGTTGAGCAAGCAAGGAAAAAACAAGCCCATCGAAGCCCACAGAAAGTTACACCAATCTTGATGTCCAAACGGACGGTCGAAGATTCGCGACGGTTCGACCATTTCCCTCTCTCCCTCCACTACTTTCTTCCTTTTGCTTTCGCACCGAAAATCTCGAACACTTCACCAGTTCCCCTCTCTCGAACACCCTCCTCTCTCCTTCTGCCTGCATTGTCTAATCCAGCAGACCACCCAAAAATCCAAATCGCATTCGCCTCACCCACCAGCCGCCATCCACTTTGAGATACAGACAGTCGGTGGGTGCCTGTGAAAGCATCAAAACCTCTCTCCAAGCGGCGGCGATCGACAAAGAACGACCATGCTCGCGCCAGAGGTACCAACAGAGAGCAAGCAAAAAGCAATGATGGATGCGATTTAATCCCTAACCGCCACATTAAAATCATGCTTCCAAAAGTCTGTTTAGACTTTTCTAGCAAAATTGAAATAAGGTAGACACGCGTGCAATAGGATGCTACCCCTATCCGCCACAGAAATCTGCTCGCAAGATATTTGCCTAAAACATACTGCGCATGCCAGAACTATCTAGGATACCACTCTAGATTCAAACCATCAGAGCATCCTTAAATTCAAAACCTGGTATTTACAGGAGATTCTATATATCTGTTGATTGTATCTGTTTCAAATTATGTGCCTCTCTCATATCAACATCTGTGCTCCAATAATAGATCTAGTTGTGTGCTTATAGCATGAAATAATCTATGCCTCTCCCACAATGCCGTTTTTTTGTCCACGGGATGCATCTCCTCTTTTTGCTGTGAAATTAAATTTTGCTTCTACTCCTGCTAACTCCTGGGCATTTTTACGCAGCAAGGAATGGTAATAAGGAAAACAGGGTACCTGCAGAATAGCCTGCCGCGCAGCAAGGTATGAAAAAAGGCTCACACAATCCATATAACAAAAACTATGTAGCAGCAGCAGTAAGTTAAACACTTACGTCCATGCAATCCTGGGAAATTACACTTTGATGAAATATTTCACACACTATGTGTATTTGATGCGGAGCGTCCTTCGGTCATCCCCATGGACCTTCCATCAACTATCCAAGCTCCAAGTGGACCCATGAAAAGAGCAAGAACTCGTGCTATTCAATCTGAGGTGACATCTCCTATTCGATTTCCTTTTCCTTCCAAAGGAGACATGGCTACTACCTAAGTCCGAGACACTATGCGTGATCAGTACAACGCTCAAGCCAAGGAACCCGGAGCTGACGAAGAAACGACATGCGCCAATCCTTCCGAACAGCCCGGAACTTCCGCCACCACTGAACTTCCGCCTCGAACTTCCGGCCGCCCGAGCTTTCGCCCCGACAACATCGACCAGCCCGCATGCCAACATTCTCGTTAGCCCGAACCCGCCTGCATTCTGCCCCTGAACTTCCGCCCGCCGACCTTCCGCCCCTAAGCCAGCCCAGCCCACCCGGCCAACTCTCGGCTTAGGCCGGACCTCGCTCGATTTTCCGGGCGCCTTTAACTTCCGCCTAGCCTGAACTTCCGCCCTGCCATGAAGCAGACACCGGCCGAGGCCCGTGTACCTTTCATCCCGTGAACTATAAATACTCTCCCACCACCTCCTAGTTAGGGTTAGCATTGGTTTTAGCTCATCTTTGGTGTGAGAGCCCTTGCTCATCCACTTGGTACTTCTCCTCGAGTTCACGACCTCTTCGAGAAGATCCCCAAGCGGATTCAAGACCCCTCTAGGGTGGACCCCATCAAGACCTCCTCAAGGAGAAGATCGGTTACTCGTGTATCTTTCCTTTGTTGATTTTGAATCTTGTGCTACCTTATGTGTTCGGTGATCTAGCCCTTGTGTAATCAAACTTGTTGGTTTAGCTGCCTCTTTGTGTTTTCCTTGTGTTCTTCCGCCTGCTCGTGTTTCCGTGAGGATCCCTCCAAATGTGAAAGATCTCCGATTAGGTTCCACCCACATCATCTTGGTATCATGAGCCACGTTGATCACGTTTTTGGAGCCCCTACCCGTGTTTTCTAGCTTGATTTTGTTGGTTTCGTCCTAAATCCGAAAATTCCCCACCAAAAATAGCCCCAAATTTTTTTGTGATTTGTTGGTGTGATAAAGTTTTGTTGGATTTGATCCGTGGATTTGCTTTGCTTCGAGTGGATCTAGCATCCCTACCCTTCTTCCCTTCTAATTCCTTCTTTTTCCCTTAGAATTTGGGTTTTTCCCCAATTTTTCCGCCAAACCCTCGATCCCAAATCCCTGTTTTGGCAGAATCCGACCATCGAACTTCCGCCCAGCCAGAACTTCCGCCTTCGACCTTCCGCCCAGCCCGAACTTCTCGACCCCGGACCTTCCGCCTTGCCCGGAACTTCCGCCTAGATAGAAAGGTCGCGATCTTCAAGGACCCCGCTTCTTCAAAGATCTTCACCACGCTAGCCGCATCTTCGCCAACGCATCAAGACCGTGCATCACATCATTGTCCACATTCGCATCCGTTTGGAACCTCAACTGTAAGCAAGGACGGTAATCTCGACGACATCTTTGTCCAAACCTTGCCATTGCATTGTTAAACATCGTAGCCATCTTTTGCGTTGCTTACCCATCGAGACTAGCCATTGAGTATTGCAGGCAACATGACTTGTGCACATTAGTGATCATACTCCATAGCATACATACCATACCACCGTGGTGCATATCTTGGAATCCATTTGTGTGTCACAAAGTTGTCATAGCATACACAATTGCTATCTTGGTTCGTGAAGTTTTGCATGAGAAAATAGCTCAAAAGTGAAATAGCCACCCAAGCTTTTAAGCAAAGAGGAAAGATAAGCAAAGAGCTTATGAGCAAGAACCATAGCATCATACCACATTAAGATTGTCATATTGGATCATCTTGGATCATAGTACCGAAATAACATACATATAGCATACGTGGGATAGAGATAGTTGCATTTTGCCTAGTAGGTTGTGCACAAGTTCCGTATCCACCTATTATGCAATCGTGTTAGCGTCTCTCTAGTATTGTGCAACAAGAGCATTTTCGTGGATTCCACATTTAGGCTCACTTTTGGTTTGCACAATCCCACTTATCTATTTGCGTGTGTGTTTCCGTGTACCCCTACTTGCTTGGTCAACTTGTTGCATTTGCAAATTAGTGAATCTTTTCCAACATTATTGAATCTCACTTACAATTGCATCAAATTTTGTGCCACCATCCTCACCAAGCTCCACCATAAGCTTTTATTTGTGTAGGTGTGAGAACCGACAAGGATTGGTACCAATAGTGCTATTTCATTGTCCGCATTTGAGTGAACTTGATTCATCATCAACATCGGTCAAAGGTACATTGGTATAAGTTCTTCTCCTTCTACCACTCACATCTTTTGCTTGGAATGATGGATAGGCCAAGTACCTCTACCAACCCACTCTTCATCGAGCAAGACGACGACATGTCATCATACGTCACCAAGAGCCACCTCTTTGGTGCACAACGAGCGCTACATCAAGAGCAGCAAGCAATGAGCGACCAGATCGACAACCTCACCAAAGGACTTGCACTCTCCGAGCAGCGCATAAGAGACTACTTCGATAACAAGTTCGACGCAAGACAAACAAGAGAATGATGCAAGAATGGACGAGATCCGCGCTTGATGAGGAACCGACATCATTCCACTTCACATCATCAAGACGGAGCCGCCGAGTCGACACTGACGACACCTTCTACAACTCAAGTACACCATCATCGAACACTCTTCGACGAGCCGCACGCCAAGACCGCCATGCATCTCGCAACCCGCTACATGACAAGCATTCACAAGAGCAACTCGATGAGCAAGTCCTCGCCTCAATCAAACCAAGCCGCTTTGCCCAAGCTCAAGAACGACAACGACTAAGGCGCAAGAGGAAGAACGAAAGGCCTACATCAAGAGGAACAAGACGCCGGGGCTCAATGTCTTCAACAACAACAATGAGAAGCGCAAGCTCTTGAGGCGCAACGTGCCCTTCAAGAATCAAGTCGAGCCATAGCCAACCGCAATCGCGAACGTCGCAATAAAGAGGAAGCCCTTCGAGAAGAAATCCAAGAGAGGAACTACCAACCACGTGTGCAACGTCAAGTTCCTCAAGCTCCTCAACAAGCTCCTCAAGCTCCACCTGAACCTCAAGTTCAACAAGAGCAAGTTGATCATGGACTTCCTCCACACCAAGAGCAACAAGAAGAAGATTGTCATCCACGTCAAGGGCGTCATCATCCTCGACCACAACAAAATGAAGAGCACCAATATGGAAAGCTCAAATTCACCATGCCCAAGTTCAATGGAAGCAATGACCTCAAGAGTACCTCTCATGGGCATTGAAGGTCGACAAAATCGCTCGCTTGCATAACTATGAGGAAGAGAAGAAGATCGCTATGGCCTCACTTGAGTTCCAAGACTATGTGCTCATATGGTGGGAACAAATCATTGAGCGACGACAAGCAAGAGGTGAACCTCCACTCACCACTTGGGCTCAAATGAAGGATGTCATGAGAGCACGTTTTGTGCCAACCTACTACAACCGCGACCTCTTCAAGAAACTCCAACTTCTCAAACAAGGAACAAAGAGTGTTGAAGAATACTACAAGGAAATGGAGATAGCCATGATTCGAGCCAATGTGAAGGAAGATGATGAGCAAACAATGGCACGTTTCTTGAATGGACTCAATCATCCCATCAATAAGATCGCCGACTTCCAACCCTACTCCTCTCTCATTGAACTCGTGCATCAAGCTACAAACGCAGAACGTCAAGTGCAAGATTGTCAGGACCCCGATTCCAAGTCACATAGATCTAGCCGGTAACACCTCATATCACTTTGCGGCCTCACGCACGGTATTCCCATGGGTGTCGCCTTACCATGGCCCAGGACTGTTTGCGCCTTTTGGCTCACGTATATGATAGAGTTGCTAGCATCCATATGACAGAGAACCCGGGCCGACATGGCTAGTCGTGAACCCAAAGCGCACTAACCCATGGGGACAGGCATGCATGAATCACATCGAGCATGTCGGTCATCAACGATGAATCCGCTGTAGCACTAAACTACAGGACTCCGTAACCCGGTTGTAGCAGGCTAGGCAGGACTCGGATGTCACCGCGTGACATTTCCAAGGGATGTATACAGAACGGCGTGAAACACATGCCGCCAGGCCAGTGTCCAGAGCAGAGTGCTGGGCTAGCAGGACTCGTGAACTGGTCAGAAGCGACTACTATCGCCAGAAGCACTAGACTACATTTCCCATATGAGAGGTTGCCAAGGATAAACAACTAGATTGTCGATCCCACACATACCAAGCATTTCAAACATACACACAATATGCTCGATATGTGTAAATACAACAAGGCATCACAACATAACTCTACGACTCAAGTATTTATTCATTAGGCCCGAGGAGCGAGATATTACAAACATGGGTCTCATGACCCAACACTCAGAGCATACAAGTCAAAGCACAAGCGAAGCTTAACATGTCCGAGTACGACATCTACAAATGAAAAAGGCTGAGAAGCCCGACTATCTACCAGATCTCCGCCGAGGGCACAAGATCGTAGCTGAGGTAACAAGCTAAACATCAAGTCCAAGCGAACTACTAGCGAGACCGACGCCTCTCGCAAAACATAAAATAGCAAACGTGAGTACAAACGTACTCAAAGAAGACTTACATCGTAACTATCTACATATGAATCATTATCAACAAAGGGGTGGTGGAGTTTGACCGCAGCAAGCCAGCTTTGACTCGTGGCTATCCCGAACTACGATCGCAAGTAACTCTTTTGAGGTGGCGCACACGAGTCCACATATTCACCATATCAATACACCACTATGGATCCGCTCCCGCCTACCCACGAGAACGCCATCCATAGCACTCACACTTATCTTGCGTAGTTTTAGAGTATCCACTTTCATTTGTCTATGAACTATGCAAGGGTCCAAGTTTCCATATCCGAGGAACCGCTATTCAATAGATAATGCTAACCCCGCAGGAGTGTACTTCTTCACACACGCTCGCCACTTATCGCCTCAGACACGCCATGTACCTCGCAACCTTCAAGCGAAGCCGGGCGAGGGAGTCAGCCACGACCGACTAACCACACAAGTCTCTCGTCCAGGTTTATCGCCTATTCGGTTCCATCCGCAAGGAGATCCGCCGGGTGTCGCCACGGCCCCAAACGATGTGTACAGGTTCCAAGCCCACCAAACGGGCGGCGCTTGGCATACCCGCCACGGTGTTTAGTCTGTCCTAAGCCCACCTGCACGGGTGCCACTTGGTAGACTACTAACACTACCTACAAACACCGTAAACTAGTTGCAACTCCCGGACAGAGATCATGTTGATTAATAAGTCGAGAGGGTCGAGTTACCGAACCCAATGTGTGGTAGTAACTGCTCATGGATCACAAACACGTAACTCAGTTCCTCGAGGGCGGTTGTAATGAGACAACCCACCATGTACTCCTACATGGCCTCTCACCGCTACATTTACCAAATCGTGTTCACACACTTAGCTCACACACAGTAGGACATGTTCACCACTTTCCAATTCATTCCCGATGAATCAGACCTGACTCAACTCTAAGCAATAGAAGGCATGACAAACAAGCATGAATGAGTAGGCATAACAGGGCTCAAACAACTCCTACTCATGCTAGTGGGTTTCATCTAATTATTGTGGAATGACAGGTCATGCAGAGGATAAAGGGGTTCAGCTACCGCAGCAAGTAACACATGAGTTGTTGTTGTCCTAATGCAGTAAAAGAGAGCAGAAGAGAGAGAGTGGGTTTGTATCGAAATGAACAAGGGGGTTTTGCTTGCCTGGCACTTCTGAAGATATTATAGTTCTTCATCGGTGTCATCGAACTCATCGTCGGAACCACGTCTATCGAGAGGGGACAAACACCGGCAACTGAGAAAGAACACAATCAATGCAATGCCACAATATGATGCATGATCATGACATGGCAATATGCTGTGATTTGAGCTAATGCATCTAGCTATGATTTAAATGAAGTTGGTTTGAATACAAGATTCAAATTCAAACTCCACATGTAATTATTTAAATGCCATTCATTTCATTTGTCCTAGACAGTAGCCATAAGTTGTTCTAACATGCATGAAAATGGTACAGATGGATAGATTGGATTTTTCTGATCATTTTTCATATATAATTTATCTCATTTGGAGTTACAATTGAATTTATATGAATTTTTGAAGTTATACTATTTTCTCGAATTTTCTGAATAAGAATAAATCCAGCAAAAAGCATTACTGCGTCAGCATGACGTCAGCGTGACGTCATCGGGTCAACGGAGCCGGGTCCAGGTCAAACCTGATGTGTCGGGTCCACGCGTCAGTGACTAACTAACTAATCTAAATTAATTAGTGTTAAACTACTACTAACTAAAAATGTCAAGGAGTAATTAGACTTAATTAAAAACTAAACTAGGATTAGTCAGCCTGGGGCCACTTGTCGCTGACCTCGGGAGGTCAAACACCAGGTCAACAGGTTTAACCAGCCGGCGGCTGCCGCCGGTGGCAACAGCGCGACGGAGGGCTCGGTTCGCTTCTCCCGGCGCCCAAACGAGCGGCGGAGGGCACCTGCTGGAGCCGGAGCTCGCCAAGATCCAACGCAGCAAGCAGCAGCGGTTAGAGGGCCGAGCTCGTCGAACGAGCCTCGGGCGCGGCCGCGATCGGGCGCAAGTGGCACGGCGGCACGGTGCACAGAGAAGAAAACAGAGAGGGGAGGACGGGCGAAGCTCACGGCGATCTTGTTGAGTGGACGGCGAGCTCAGGGAGGCCTCGAGGCACTGGGCATCGAGGGGAATCTCCGTGATGGCGGTCGGGACGAGCCTGTGAGGGCAGAGGGCGCCTGCGGCCGAGTGGCGGAGCGAGGAGGTCGAGGACGCCGAGGCGGAGCTCATGAACTCGCTGAGGGGCGAGGGAATGGCTCAGGCGCAGCAACGGCGAAGCGGCGGCAGCGGCTGCGTCAAAGGCAAGGGAAGAGAGCCAGGGAGGGGATGGGGATGAGAGAGAGAGAGAGAGTCGGGCTGGCGCGTGGCATCTCCTGAGGTGTCCGCAAGCAGGCAGAGAGGAGGTGGCTGGGCAGGCTGTGCAACAAGAAGCGACCACACGCACAAGGCCCTCCCCCGGCAGGAGCTTGAGGACGGTGGCGCCTGTGGCTGGTTACTGGGCTGGCCAACCGCCAGCGAGGTGGGCTTTGTGGGCGCTGTAAGTTCCTCGTGAGTCTCTCGCTCTTTTCCTTTCTTTCTTTTCTAATTCGACATTTGTTTCTTGACTTAGTAAAATGGCTAGGCACTTTCAAAAATCATGCCACTAATCGAGGTCACTGCTTGGAATATTTCCAACAAGAATATTTCAGTTTAGGATTAATTGACATTTAAAATATTTATAGTATTTAAATGCCCAAAGTCAACTACAATAAGATTTAATTCAAGGACCCCAATTGACCTAGAAAATGTGCAATATTTTTGGCAGAGGTTCAAGACCAAACCAAAGATGATGAACATTTTGGGAAGGCATTTTGGGTTCATCAAGATATTTTATTTGAACCTAGTTGAATTCTTTCTCGATGCTAGGGTTTGGTCAATCCCCATTTCAACTTAAATAGAATTTAAACATGATGCAACAAGATGCAAAACACCAGCAGTACCGTGGTTAGGATGTGACAACTCACCCCATCGAACAAGAATCTTGTCCCGAGATTCGTGACGGAGGTAAGAAGATAGAGGGCACAAAACTATCACAATCTTCTCGATCCAATTGCCCTTCTCAAGATGTTGATTCATTCCATCATCTTGTTCTTGACGCCTTTGCTTTCGAGATCTTCACTTGACACGACAACAGTAAAGAGAGGGAAACCCTACAGGATTTAATCTTCTTGAAGATCGAGCAACTCAAGATCAGCTCATGGAGTGAGACGAAGAACATCTCTTGAGTTGAGACACCAAACACACATTAGGAATGATGGAAAAGAAACGGATGACGAAGGTCTGTTGGTAGGCAACCATTCCACGCTTAAGTAAAATGGTGCACGGTTTCAAAGTAGCAAGGAGATGATTGCCATGATTCCATAACGGACACCTTAGGAAAGGTGACTCAGAGAGTTATTCCCTTAAGTGGCAAAAGGAGTTACTTTTGATTCAGAGATCATTGACACTCTTTATACCAGCCTAAGGCAATTCACAACAATCGCTTACGGAGTACAAAGGGATGGCATACACGGACTAGAATGGATGATGTGGACTACCTTGTTGAAGACAACGCAAAGGATGATTTTACTTGCGCGTGCTCTCAAGAACTTGAGAATTTCCATATTCACCAAGGTTCTATCAACATCCATGTCAAGGATCCTGGCAACACAACATACTACCATGATGAATAGTGATGGACGATGCAGATGCATAGGAAGATAACACCTCCTCGATTTCACCTTAGCGAGGCCAAGGAAACAAAATCGATGATCGATCGAGAGACATTTAGCACTTCGCTTCTAATGTTCTCCTTGATGTACTGGTTACCACCGGCATGCTTTAAAGCATCAACATAGCCATTAAGTAGTGGTCGGACTTCAGAATACAAAGGATCCATAAGAAATAACTTCTGGAGTAAATCCTACGAAATCCTTATGGGGAGGTGGCCAACTTTCTCAATTAAGATACTACGATAATAGGTCTCTCGGCTGGGTGTGTTGGCCACGACATGCACTTACCGGGTTATAGAGAGACCATTAGTATAGTTCTTGGGAAACGTTCCAACCATCATATCTGCCTGAGATTCAGATCTAGTTGGGGTTAGGACATTCCGCACCCATCAAGTCTAGAAAGAAAATGGAAGTTTGCAACACAAATCGATGAGATGGCGCTATGAGATTCTCGAGGAATGAACTAATATAGCAAGCTCCAAAACATGAGCGGTTTTGCTACAACATGTGAACACGCTGTCCTGCATAAGCATGACCACATAGTAGTCTTATAATAAAATACTACCGAAGTTCGTTGGGAACCATCATCGAGGATAACGGAATCTTGTGCATGATCTAGAATTAGCACAACATGCTCATTTTCCTTGAGCAAATCAATCATCGGGCTTGGTGTGCTAGGAACTCATATGGAGTGGAGGTAATTAATCTACCAAACCATAGAATACTTCGCACGTGCATAACTGATTTGGGATGATTCCAAGGGAAACAAAACAAACCTTTCTCAAATTCATGACGGCAACTTACACCTAAAGCACATGAATTCGAGGAAGTCACTTCTTCCATCCAAGCATAAGCTTCATGAACGGAACACGAAGGCATTGCTTACAAAGTTTCCAACACTAGGTTGATGCTCAACATGAATCATGGGGGAGACAAAATGCTGCTGATGGGCTCTACAACAACTCATCGGAATTTCCTTATCACCGGACTTCCACCATCATGTGAACACAGTGATAGCATTGATCAGACCAAAAGATGTAATGGTGTATGCTCAAGGGATCAACCACAAGTAAGACAACATTACGAACATAGTTGGTTCTGATTTGACTTGACAATAGCCCATACTCAAGTCAAAGTTCTGACAAGGCAATAGATCCAACAACTGATCACGAGGACCAATCAATGGAGATATCATCTTTCTTCAACACACACACGCACAGAAGATATCCCTTAGAGATGAACTAAGTTAAGCAAAGCTTTATCTTCCAACTCTCCAGGTTGTTGTCTAGCTCAACCAACTAGTTCACGGATATCCAACATAGAGTCTTGGAGAATGGGTGGTTTAGAGGAAAACCAATATGATCACGAACTCAACATAGCGGTCAGGTGACAACCTGGTAACACTTCCAAGAAGATATTTGGAAAGTCACGAACCACCGATATATTACTAAGCTCGAGAACAATCTTGCTTTTCAGGCAAGACGATATGATCAAATGAGTGAGGACTTGACAAGATCCTAACTCATCAATCAAGTGCACCGTAAATAAGGACTAGGTAGCACGATCAATCTTAGGATGATGATTTAATAACCAACACGCTAAGAATGAGGATATTGTCCATTAACTACCAAGCAACGAGGTTGCTAGGAGTATCAATTTCACACATCACAGTTCACTTGTCGGCATTCCGGTTACAACAACACGGAACCGAGGAATGAATAATGATAGCGAGAAGTATCACTACGCCAAGAATTCATGAGAAATGGTGCAATTCTCATGACAATCCTGCATAAAGGGGTAATACTCCGAGGTAGAATGTAATCAAACCTGGATTGGCATTTTGATCTCATGAATACAACTGCTTTGACCCAATCCTAGAAATGGACAAGGTAATCGAGTTTGTTTCTCCTAGTCATTCCGTAATAGAATGGCTCGACGGACCACAGTGGATAATAGGCATCGATAAACACGACAGCATACATACCCTTGACTATCAATTGATAGACGGGTCGAATACAACTAAGGGGGAACAACTCGAGGAACATATAACTTTCTCGAGTTGTGGATGCATAGGTTAGTATGTCGAATCAAGTTCAACAGGTTTCTTCCGGATAACCTATGCGTATGGGTAGAACCGAAGAGTCGCAATATGGAATGGAGTACTCTCAAGAGCACCTCGGCTGTGATCCTTCGGTTTAGCGAGGAACTTCGCCATAGACGGTTCATAGTATTTGGAAGAAGGAAATACCACGGACCTCGAGGACTATCGCAGTTACTAATATCCTAAAGGAACTAGCAAACACTATCAACATGAGGTAAGTAGGGTGAATCTCGGTTCGAAACCCAGAGTAGAATGCCTACTACTAAGTGGCATCACGGGATGCTTTCGAGAATGATGGCCGTAATCATCACATCGGGAACACAAAACATGGCTAGATTACTAGATGACTCTCAAACACCTAGGGTCATAGTACTAACTCCAACATATATGTCGAGGCAATAGGGTACCTCAACTCACCGATTAGTGTGCTTAATCCGCCCAAAAGGACATCAGAACGGGAGGAAGGGATTTGCAAATGCATCAGATGGTTTAGAAACCTGGGATGACTCGGACAGCATAACGACTGTAAATGCTCAAAAAGATTTGAGACATCATGCAAAATGGTGGCATAGCCACTTAACAACATCATATCAAGGTTCCGAGATCAACAGTTAACATGTAGAAATAGTAGGAACTGAACTAAGGCTTGAAACCAACAATCTTAAAAGTCTATGGATTAGTAACACGCCATCCCGATAGAAAGATGAGAAGCCTAGTTCTTAAACCCCGAGAAGAGAAGAGGATGACTCAGATTAGAAGGCCATGAGGTATAAGGAGTAAAAGAGCCTTACGCTCCTTCCACAATCAATTCCCTTATATAATCAAGCATTACTAGACACAACTTCACCAGTTTGGCTTGGTAATCCTACAGCAACAAAGCTCGATACCAACGCTGTCAGACCCCCATTCCAAGTCACATCGATCTAGCCGGTAACACCTCATAACACTTTGCGCCTCACGCACGGTATTCCCACGGTGTCGACACCATGGCCCGGACCGTTTATGCTTTTGGCTCACGATATGATAGTGTTGCTAGCATCCATATGACGAGAACCCGGCCGACATGGCTAGTCGTGAACCCAAAGCGCACTAACCCATGGGGACAGCATACATGAATCACATCGAGCATGTCGGTCATCAACGTATGAATCCGGGCTGTAGCACTGGCTAACAGGACTCCGAACCCGGCAGAAAGCAGGTTAGGCAGGACTCGGATGTCACCGTGTGACATTTCAAGGAACGGACACAGAACGGCGAAACACATGCCGCCAACAGTGTCCAGAAAGTAGTGTGGGCTAGCGGTGACTCGTGAACCGGCAGAAGCGACTACTATCGCCAGAAGCACTAGACTACATTTCCCCATATGAGAGGCTGCCAAGGATAAACAACTAGATTGTCGGATCCCACACATACCAAGCATTTCAAACATACACACAATATGCTCGATATGTGTAAATACAACAAGGCATCACAACATAACTCTACGACTCAAGTATTTATTCATTAGGCCCGAGGAGCGAGATATTACAAACATGGGTCTCATGACCCAACACTCGAGCATACAAGTCAAAGCACAAGCGAAGCTTAACATGTCCGAGTACGTACATCTACAAATGAAAAAGGCCGAGAAGCCCGACTATATACCAGATCCTCGCCAGGCACAAGATCGTAGCTGAGGTAACAAGCTAAACGTCAAGTCCAAGCGAACTACTAGCGAGGCTGACGCCTCTCGCAAAACATAAAATAAGCAAACGTGAGTACAAACGTACTCAGCAAGACTTACATTAGAACTATCTACATATGCATCATTGTCAACAAAGGGGTGGTGGAGTTTGACCGCAGCAAGCCAGCTTTGACTCGGTGGCTATCCTGAACTACGATCGCAAGTAACTCTTTGAGGTGGCACACGAGTCCACATATTCACCATATCAATACACCACTATGGATCCGCTCCCGCTCACCTACGAGAACGCCATCCATAGCACTCACGCTATCTTGCGAGTTTTAGAGTATCCACTTTCACTTGTCTATGAACTATGCAAGGGTCCAAGTTTCCATATCCGAGGAATCCGCTATTCAATAGATAATGATAACCCTGCAGGGTGTACTTCTTCACACTCTCTCGCCACTTATCGCCTCAGACACGCCATGTACCTCGCAACCTTGAAGCGAAGCCGGGCGAGGAGTCGGCCACGACCGACTAACCACACAAGTCTCTCGTCCAGTGTTTATCGCCTATTCGGTTCCATCCACAAGGAGATCCGCCGGGTGTCGCCACGGCCCCAAACGATGTGTGTGGTTCCAAGCCCACCAAACGGGCGCGCTGGCATACCCGCCATGGTGCCTAGTCTGTCCTAAGCCCACCTGCATCGGGCAACTTGGTAGACTACTAACACTACCTACAAACACCAGAAACTAGTTGCAACTCCTGGACAAAGATCATGTTGATTAATAAGTCGAGAGGGGTCGAGTTACCGGAACCCAATGTGTGGTAGTAACTGTTCATGGATCACAAACAGAGAACTCAGTTCCTGAGGGCGGCTGCAATGAGAAAACCCACCATGTACTCCTACATGGCCTCTCACCGCTACCTTTACCAAATCATGTTCACACACTTAGCTCACACACAGTAGGACATGTTCACCACTTTCCAATTCATTCCTGATGAATCAGACCTGACACAACTCTAAGCAATAGCAGGCATGACAAACAAGCATGAATGATTAGGCACAACAGGGCTCAAACAACTCCTACTCATGCTAGTAGGTTTCATCTAATTACTGTGGAATGACAGGTCATGCAGAGGATAAAGGGGTTCAGCTACCGCAGCAAGTAACACATGAGTCGTTTTTGTCCTAATGCAGTAAAAGAGAGCAGAGCGAGAGAGTGGGTTTGTATCGAAATGAACAATGGGGTTTTGCTTGCTTGGCACTTCTGAAGATATTATAGTTCTTCATCGGTGTCATCGAACTCATCGTCGGAACCACGTCTATCGAGAGGGGACAAACACCGGCAACTGAGAAAGAACACAATCAATGCAATGCCACAATATGATGCATGATCATGACATGGCAATATGCTGTGATTTGAGCTAATGCATCTAGCTATGATTTAAATGAAGTTGGTTTGAATACAAGATTCAAATTCAAACTCCACATATAATTATTTAAATGCCATTCATTTCATTTGTCCTATACAGTAGCCATAAGTTGTTCTAACATGCATGAAAATGGTACAGATGGATAGATTGGATTTTTCTGATCATTTTTCATATATAATTTATCTCATTTGGAGTTACGTTGAATTTATATGAATTTTTGAAGTTATACTATTTTCTCGAATTTTCTCAATAAGAATAAATCCAGAAAAAGCATTATCATACAAGATGACGCCGCAGTGACGCCATCGGGTCAACGGAGCCGGTCCAGGTCAAACCTGATGTGTCGAGTCCACACGCCGCTGACTAACTAACTAATCTAAATTAATTAGTGTTAAACTACTACTAACTAAAAATGTCAAGGAGTAATTAGACTTAATTAAAAACTAAACTAGGATTAGTCGGGGCCATGTGCCCACTTGTCGCCAACCCCGGGAGGTCAAACCCAGGTCATCAGGGCTCAACCAGCCGGCGGCTCGTCGCCGGTGGCAACAGCGCGACGGAGGGCTCGGGTTCGCTTCTCCGCGCCTCAACGAGCGGCGGAGGGCACCCTGGGAGTCGAGTCGCCAGATCCAACGCAGCAAGCAGCAAGTGGTTAGGCGGCCTGAGCTCGCTGAACGAGCCTGGGCGGCGATCGGGCGCAAGTGGCGCGGCGGCTACGGTGCACAGAGAAGAAAACAGAGAGGGGGAGGATGGGCAGAAGCTCACGGCGATCTTCTTGGAGTGGACGGCGATCTCAGGGAGGCCTGAGGCACTCGGGGCGTCGAGGGGAATCTCCGGTGACGGCGGTTGGGGACGAGCTCGGTGAGGGCAGAGGGGCGCGCCTGGCGTCGAGTGGTGGAGCGAGGAGGTCGAGGACGTCGAGGCGGAGCTCATGAACTCGTCAGAGGGGCGAGGGAATGGCTCAGGGCGCAGCAACGGCGAGCGGCGGCGGCGGCGGGCTGCTCAAAAGGCGTGCAAGGAAGAGAGCTGTGGAGGGATGGGGACGAGAGAGCGAGAGAGAGTCGGGCTGGCGCGTGGCATCTCCTGAGGTGTCCGGCAAGAAGGCGAGAGGAGGTGGCTGGGCGCTGCTCTGCTGCACAAGGCGACCACACGCTGCCCTCCCGGCAGGAGCTTGAGGACGGTGGCGCTTAGTGGCTGGGCTGGCTGGCCAACCGCCAGCCTGTGGGCTTTGTGAGCCGTAAGTTCCCGTGAGTCTCTCTTTTTCCTTTTCTTTCTTTTCTAATTCGACATTTGTTTCTTGACTTAGTAAAATGGCTAGGCACTTTCAAAATCATGCCACTAATCGAGGTCACTGCTTGGAATATTTCCAACAGAAAATATTTTAGTTTAGGATTAATTGACATTTAAAATATTTATAGTATTTAAATGCCCAAAGTCAACTACAATAAGATTTAATTCAGTGACCCCCAATTGACCTAGAAAATGTGCAATATTTTTGGCAGAGGTTCAAGACCAAACCAAAGATGATGAACATTTTTGGGAGGGCATTTTGGGTTCACTGAAGATATTTTTATTTGAACCTAGTTGAATTCTTTTTGATGCTAGGGTTTGGTCAATCCCCATTTCAACTTAAATAGAATTTAAACATGATGCAACAAGATGCAAAACACCAGGCAGTACCAGAAGATAGGGATGTGACAAAGATGACTTCAAGTATGCCAAGTACTCGTCCAAGACGTACGGCTTCTCCAACAACCAATCTTCAACAACTCCTCCAACATCTACATCAACCAAACCTTCTACAAGCAACGACGACAAGACAAGTTACAAGAAAACTTCGGCAAGTTCAAGTCGTCTTCCTCCTACTACAAGCAACTTCAAGCCGGGTGCTTCATCATCTACTCCAAACGATGAGACCGTCAAGACAAGCTCCTTCAAGTGTTTCACTTGCGGCGGCCGAGGCCACAAGTCCTATGAATGCACCAACAAGCGCACCATGATCCTCAACGACGATGGCACCTATGACTCCATGAGTGAAGAGGAGATGGAAGCTCTTGAGCAAGTGGCCATGCACCGGCAAGTGAACGAAGATGAAGATGATCAAGTCTTTTGTGATGAGGATTCGAGCCCCGCTCTTGTGGTCTCCAAGGTCTTGACTCTTCAACATCAACAAGAAGACGACCAAAGATGCCACATCTTCCACACAAAGGCCGGCATCAATGGGAGATACGTCAAGGTCATCATCGCGGAGGTAGTTGCCACAACTTGGCAAGTGAACAACTATGCTCCAAGCTTTAATTGGTCAAGAGGAAGCACCCGCACCCATACAAGGTTCAATGGTAAGTGACTCCGGCACTATACGAGTCGAGCATACGGTCCAAGTCTCCTTCAAAATCGGTGCATATGAGGACACTTTGGAGTGTGATGTGGTCCCAATGACCGTTTGCCACCTCCTTCTTGGTCGACCATGGCAATTTGACTGTGGTGTCTTCCACAACGGGCGTACCAATCACTATAACTTCAAGATGAAAGGGAAGGAATATGTGCTACGACCTATGTCTCCTAGTCAAGTGTTAGCCGACAAGCAAGCCACTCATCATGGAGAAAAGAGTGAGAAAGTGATCCACCAAAAAGTGAGTGAGAGCCACAAGCCAAACTTGAGCGCCTCTTCGCCTAGAGAGAAAAACCTCATCCTATTTGCCACCAAAAGTGAGATGAGAGAAGTGTGTGAGAACCCATCTAGTGTGATGCACTTTGTCCTTGTGTGCAAGGATGGACAGCCAACAACTAACACCTCTCATGAGCTACCTTTAGTGTTTAAATCTCTTTTGCAGGAATTCCAAGATGTTTTCCCCGATGAGCTACCTCCGGGTCTACCTCCTCTACGAGGCATTGAACATCGGATCGACCTCATCCCCGGAGCACCACTTCCAAACAAAGCTCCATACCGAGTGTCGGTGTCAAAACAGGCGGATCTCGGGTAGGGGGTCCCGAACTGTGCGTCTAGGCGGATGGTAACAGGAGACAAGGGACACGATGTTTTACCCAGGTTCGGGCCCTCTTGATGGAGGTAAAACCCACGCCCCGCTTGATTAATATCGATGATGTGTGTTACAAGAGTAGATCTACCACGAGATCAAAGAGGCTAAACCCTAGAAGCTAGCCTATGGTATGATTGTTGTTCGTCCCCACGGACTAAAACCCTCCGGTTTATATAGACACCGGATAGGGTTAGGGTTACACAGTAGTCGGTTACAATGGTAGGAGATCTACATATCCAGATCGCCAAGCTTGCCTTCCACGCCAAGGAAAGTCCCATCCGGACACGGGACGAACTCTTCAATCTTGTATCTTCATAGTATTGAGTCCGCCGATGATGATAGTTCGCTATCCGACACCCCTAGTCCGAACTCCTCAAGAGTCCCCGAACCAGGCTTCAATGACGATTTAGTCCGGCGCGCATATTTTCTTCGCATTGCAAGGCGGGTTCTTCCTCCGAATAATTTATAGAAGATTGTGAACACCAGGATAGTGTCCGCTCGCAAAACAAGTTCCACATAACACCGTAGAGAGAATAATTTTGCACAGATCTGCTGACGATTCCGCGGCGTGACATCACACCACGGCCAGGCTTTTATATGAATCGCTTTTTATTGTTCCGCCAGCGTGTTTAGCGAGGCGGTTTCTTGGCGCGCCTTATCAAAGCGTAGATCGTGCCCCTTATTCCGGGATTCTCATCAATACGGACGGGTAACCCAACTGCGTCTGCTGGCCTGCCTTCTCTATCAAAGGCGAGTCCTAATCGACCATGGGTGGGCTCTGGTATTCAACCTCTTTATAGTGAGACCAAGGCCCTCTTCTTTTACACCTCCATCGAAGTTCGCCAAGGCCGAGTTCCAACACCCAAAGCTTCGATTCAGCGCTCGGACTTTCGACGATGTCCGCCCGACCAGCACGGCCGATGGATGTCTTCCTCCATCACGTAAGAAGATGTGCTAAAGCTACGAGACGCTGTGTATCTAACCGGCGAGATCTCGATAAGCTGCCTGCCCGTGGCAGGCACTCCCACTCCCGAGCCCGGCGAGAACGTGGTATTCGTGGTCCCACTTCCTTCGGGTTTAGGCTTCCGACGGATCCCTTTGTGCGGGGCTCATGTTTTATTATGGGCTTGATTTCCATGACTTGAATCTGAGTCCATCCTCCATATCTCGTCATTCATTGTTGTATGTGAGGCCTTCCTCCATATTACCCCCACTTTGGATTGTGGCTCAAAACCTTCAAGGTGGAGCCAAAGACGATCAAGGGCAGCAAGCAGAGTACGGAGGGGCGGTCATAAGCAAATGTGCTGATGCTCCGTGGGTCCCGAGGGCTCTTTTCAAGAGGATCTTGGTGTGTGGCAACGGGAGGGTTTTATATTACCGCCTCCTGTGGGCACCAAATGGGCGGCGCCCCGCCTTTCGCCAGTCCACCACAGCGGCTGGCGCCATGGGTCAACAGGCTCGACTGGGGCCATCCAAGGATGTTCCCTGCTGCAGGCCAGATTCGAGATCTCCAGAAAGAGGGATCAATCTGGTTGCAGTGGCGCAGGTTATGGTGATCCGCGCCTTCAGCCCTGCAGAACGCTGCCCTCCGCCTGTGGGAATTAATCCGAGGGACCACGAGCTCTCCAAAATTTTATGGGTACGACGCCTGGGGAGATGTATAAACTGTTCTTCGGATCACAAGAGAAGTGTCCGACTTGACCGAGGACGCAGGACTAAGCTGCAATCGCCAGATACTCAAGTAAGTAGTCCCAGAACCGACAAGCTGTTCATTCATTTATTTTATATATATGCCCTTTAAAGGAACCGCTTTTGAACAGGAGGATAGCCAAGGCAAAGTTGATAAGGTGTCCGCTCCGCCCCAAAGACCACGCCGGATCCCATGTTGACCAAGATGTTGAAGGTCGCGCTTTTGAAGAAGGCGAAGGAGGAGCGGGGAGCAACTGCCTCAAAGGAGGCTATCAAGGAAGGAGGGATTAAGAGTCCCACCTTCCGAGGAGAGAAGAGGACCGCTTGTAAGATCCGAGGTCAAGGCCTCAAAGAAAGGAAGGAATCTTCGGCAGAGAGTCCGCGCTGGGAAGTAACCCAGCCGCATTATTTCCCCAAGGGATCAGCCTCCAATGAGCCGTAAGTAGAAATAAGGGTCTTGTAAATAAGGAGCATCCCTGATTTATTTATGAAGATAACCAAATTGTACCTTGTAGTTCGGATCTCAGCCCTTCTCAGCAGAGCTCGCCTTCGGGGATCTTCTTCCGAGATGATGGAGAGCGAACGCCCCACGTGTCGCACCATGTGAAGCGGACGACCCGGAGGTGTCGCCGCAGAGGGTTCCCCAAGTCCAGCGGGCCGGAAGGTCCGCGCCAAGTGGTGTGCGGCCGAGGAGTCAAGGATCTGCCGGGCGAAGCGGTTATTCAAAAGATCACCGTGTTTAATGGGTACGGTGATTGAAAGAATTGCATCCGCAGAGAGCGGATTGCACGATGCCGCCGTAAGCTTACCGATGGGGTTTGAGGTATGCAAGAAATAATGTACCTTTTGACAGTTGTGTATATAAATGCGCCATGTATAGATAGTAGCCTCGAGACTCGGTATGTTGTCAAAATTGACGACGCGTCGAGGATCAAATTTCGTTTAACATATCGCCGCCCTAAACAAGTGGCGAGCGCCCAGAGGCCAGCCGGATCGATGAATATGCCGAACTAAAGCGGCAGCTTGATGAGGCGGATGCGACATCGCTGGTCAATAAACGGTTTGACGAGTCACAATGTATGCGCATTTCTATGCGGACACCTGGTAAAGGAGCTTGACGCCCATGTTTGACTAATCATATGCTTAATGCAGATGGTGACGCCGTGGGAGAGCTGCGGCAGAACTTGCCCGAGCGAAAGAGCAAGCCAGAATTAGTAATGCGGCCGCTTTAAAGGCGTCAAGAGCTAGAAGTTGAACGGGCTGCTCATCGCCGGGTTAAAGAGGAGATGGCCGATATGGCCAAAAGTTAAGGAGTACTACCGATCGCTGCGAGGTTCTTGAAAAGAGCGCTGCCGGAATAAGAGGGCTCAAGAAGGCCGCCACGAATCCAAGAGTGCCCAATCGACTTTGAGAGCTGCCAAGGAGGAGCTGCGTCAAAGCCGTGGCAATTGCAGCTGGAAAACCGCTTTCGCATGGAGGAAATATACGGATCCAAAGTATGCTCGCTAGATAAGTTGTGGAGTTCGTGAGGATGCTTATCTAGACTTGGTGGCGAGCGCCAGGACGCTGTTGAGCACTTCCGGGCCGTAAGGGGCATGTAAGGGAAGAGCTATATTGGTTGCAATTCCATAGTCCGAGCGCCCTCCGCCGCTGATCGATCGGTTGGCCGAATGGGCCGAGCTGAATCGATTGTCCGGATTTGCCATGAAGCATGTCTTGACTCACTTGTGGCCGGACGGACCCCACCAAGAGCTATTTTGGTTTAGTGCAGCAGCTTGAGCGGTGCTGCCAGACGACGCGATGAAGCGATCGGCATGTATTGAGGAGCGCTGATGGCTCTTGCCCGTGTCAAGACATACCGGGCAGAGATGAAGGCCACCGACGTTGCATCCTAGGATTCGACAAAGGTCGAGTACCGCCGAGCACTACTTTGAAGAAGTCTCCGCCGGCGCCATTTAATAGAGACGCAGTGCTCAAGGATATTATGTTTAAATGACATGTATGATTTGTGAAAACGGTGTTTCAATGTAATATAAGTGCTTTTTATACTTGTGCGCTCAAGTAGTAAACTACTCCTGTGCGGCCGCTTATGTATATGTGTATATAACCTGAAAGATGGCAGTCCTTGGTTTAGCCCCACGCACATAGTGCGGGTGTTTGCAAAAAGTGATTTTTCACACTTAATCCAACGCCTTGGTCCTCTTAAGGAGGTGATAGCATAGCAAACCAAGCAACCGGACTATAATGCTTTATCACTTTCACTTAGCCATAGGAGTTCGAGGGTGGGCTACTATATAGCCTCGGGGCACCGCACTCTCCGAATTCGGGTGCGTGAGTGCTCGATCAAAACCGTCCTTCGTTAATGCGAGGAATTCTAAACATTCCTGTGAGTCATCGAGTGGTTGACCACTCTCGCTATATCATGACAGCCGCCGCTTCTCTACTAAGGTGCTCGCTCGCCAACCGGGCACAATCGCAGAGTTCTCCGGTGCCGTGTTAGCCGTGAAAACGGAACGTAAGGCAGCAAAACACAGGAGCCGCAACCCAACATTTGACCAAAGACATGATTCGAGCTGATGCATATAAGGCCTAATCTCGAGACAATCAATACTCCCTAAGGTATTCGGTCTTTATGAAAATGGGCAGAATAATGCCCTAAGCCCCGGTGTCCGTGCACGCAAAATTCTGGTGCGCCAATGCCAAAGCACCAGCCTCCTCCTCGTTATATTAAGGAACCGGGGATGTATATCAACAAGAGATAGTGAAAAAGGTTTACGCAGGTCTTAATCTGAAAAGAATCCTTGCAACGGTCCCTACCGCACGCCTGCGCATGTGTCTCCGCTGTGTCGTGATCCTCGACGGGTGTAGCACGTTGTTCATCTGTAAAAGAGAGGAACTTAGTTCAAAAGAAAAGGATCGTATGTAAAATGTACTTAATATTAAATAAACGAAGTATGGTTCAAGAAGTGAATAAGATGGAGCTTTATTGTCTCTTGTTATACATGCATGCGCCCTCGTATGGGGGTATTCCGCAGTAGGCGCCGGACTCGCCTAGCCGTGTCCGGGTTTGAATGACCAATTCAGTTCTTTTGCCTAGCAGAGCCGGATAGCTGGGGCTGTCAAGGCAGTCTCCTGCTTTTCCCGCTCTCGAGTAACACTTAATACTTCCTTTTAAAGAGATGATTCCGTGGACCGGCATTTTAAGTGTTTAGAGATGCATAATGCGGTATTGCGTTAAAGCGGGCGAAAGCTTCAAGGCCCCAATAGTGCTTGATGGCTACTTTTAAACGGGTGACATGGAAGAGTAACTTTTCGCGACGGAAGTTGTTTGACGAACCAAACACAACTTCTAGCAAGATGGAGCCCGTGCAGAGGGCGATGGGCGGGCAGTACTCCTTTAAAGGAGGTGTTGCTACGGCGAATTTTGGTTGGTTTATCCCCATCCTCATGGATTGTGTCCCGATATATCAGGTTTATGTCATCGCCGCCATCCATGAGGACATGTAAATTGAACTCACGATCGAGGATCCAATATCAAGGCAGTCCATCCTGCTCCGGATGTATCGAATAGTCCTCGATGGTCGAAGGTCATTGGTTTTGATAACCAATGTGCGGCGCGCTTTTAGTGGGCGCCGCCTGTTTTTTCCCTTTGATCACGTGAAGTGAGTTTACTGTTTTAACCTTTGTGGGAAATTCTTTTGTTTTCCGGGCTCGCTTGTGGTGCTCGCCATCATTTTCCTTGGTGTGTCGAGCCCTTGTGTTCGCATTAAGTCGGCCGGACTGCTTGAAGACCCAACAATCTCGTGGGTATGGTTTGCGTGCTTCCCGAGGTACCATGTATTTGACATACCTGTCCGTAATCTTGTTTAGGTTGGATAGCTCATCACCGTTATCCTTTAGGGCAGTGTTTTGTTGTTCGCCGAGAGCTTTTAAATCCGCGCCGACCGCTGTACTATTTGGGCCATTTTCTTTATTCCGCGCTGATCTTTTCTGCGCCGTGATTTCCCATTTCCATCCCTGGTTTCAGATGTACTGGTCGCTGGTATCGTGATCTAGCCAGCCAGCTGTCCTCTCCTGCAAAAGCGGTCATGAGGCTTGTTAATGTGGCCATTGTTCTTGGATTTTCTTGGCCGAGGTGTCTGGCGAGCCATTCGCCTCTGGACGTTGTGTTTGAAAGCTGCTAAGGCTTCAAGCGTCCGGACAAGAGACTATTTGGTTCTTTTTAGTAAGGAACCTGTTCCAGCATTTTCGGCTGACTCTCCGGCTGTTGAGTTTGACTTAGATCGTCCAGATCCGGAGGGCGGACATAAGTCCCCTAAAATTTGCCCGAATGCGCCCCCGAGCTCTTCCCAGCTTCCAATGGTATTTTCGGGAGGCTCTAAGCCAATGCCGAGCTGGCCCTTTGAGTTTAAGGGTAAGTATTTTATGGCATGGAGATCGCCTCTAGCCATGTGTATGTGGAGGATGTAATCCTCATCCGCACTCTGTGGTCTGTTGTTCCGTCAGATGCCTCTATGTTTACGGGTTTGAATCCCGCTGAAATTATGATCCAGACCTCATCGGTGAAACATAGTGTGCGCACCCCTATATTTGGGTGTGCCGTGATCTTCGGATTTTGGCATATTGCATTGTTTTGATGAGCCTCGCTTGGCCCGTGGATGGACCTAACTAGGCCATCCTCTTGATGTGAATCTTATGCGGATCGTGATATTGGCTTGTGTGCGCGCCATTCACCGCTTCTTTTTCGCTGGGTCGCCCATCCGACCGGTGGCCTTCTTACTTTTTAATTGTGGGGCTCAAGGCCTCCTCGTCAATTCGGCAGTAGATTTCTTTTCGGTAGTTTTTGTTCGCGATCGTCGCCGCATTTGTTCATGGGTGCTGAATATTTTGCTCCATCTGATCCTCGGTGCATCTTCGCTGTTTTGAGCTTCCGCTCGCTTTTTCAGGCTGCGCACAAAGGGCGACGAGCCTTTTCTCGGAGGTTATTTTGCTCCAATGGTTTGTCCGGCGTGAGGTCGTCCCGGACTGTTGTCTTCGCCGGGACAGATTGTTTATCCAAGTTGTCTTGTTCGGACGATTGCTCGATAGCTTGTTCGTTGTCCACCGTTCGCCTGCTCTATGGCTGGGTCTTTGTTGAGGCGGACTTTGTTCGGCGCTTACGCTGCCGCTTTGACTGCTTTTCGAGGGATTTATCCTTCAGAAGCGCCCCGTTGTTCCTCGCCTTCATTTCCTTTAGGTGTATCCACCATGTATACATCATGGATGAGGTTGTCCAGCCCCATAGGTGCTGGTTCATTGTTGTCTCCTACATCGCCGCCCATACCGCCGATGTCTTCGGAGTCGAAATCGAGCACGCCGTGTAAGCTTTCGGCGCGGTTATGAAGTGGGTGGTGGGTGGGCTTTGAATTTCTTCGCCGTCGCATCCCAACCGCCCCGACCGCAGTCCGCTAGGGCTCTTCGGATAAAGAGAGAAACTTTAGTGTATTCAGATGTTGCCAAAGGGCGAGTGCCGAAGATGTCCGCGTCGTGAACTCCATAACGGGCGCCCAATCGGATTCGATTGGCAAGGGCGCGGAGGGTTCGGAGTCCGGAAAGGAGTCCGCTTCCGGAGTCAAGGTCTTTGCAAAGGACAGGGATGGAGTTCGCCTCGTCACCGAGAGATTGAAGCCCCGAGGCGGTGTCCAACCACTGCCTTCGATCGGGGAATCCGCCCGGATTAAGGGTCGGAGCGGATTCGGTGCGCCTCCGTGGCACCGCTCGCTGCAGAGCCAGATCATGCCCATCAAGACAAGGCGGCGCTGCTTGGTTGCGGCTCGAATCCGTCAAGATCAAGTCTCCGCGATGTCGGCCGATAGTTTAAATCTTCCAAATCTGACCTAACGCCAGGGGCGTAGCTTTTGATCTGCTACAGATGGCCAAGCAAATTGGCCCGCAGTGCAAAGCCTCCGAACACGAAGATCTGTCGTTGTTGATGATCAAGGAGCCATCGGTCCTATTGGTGACGCATACGAGGAACTCTCAATGAAAGCAGCAATGTCGGTGTCAAACCGCGGATCTCGGTAGGGGGTCCCGAATCTGTGCGCCTAGGCGGATGGTAACAGAGACAAGGGACACGATGTTTTACCCAGGTTCGCCCTCTTGATGGAGGTAAAACCCACGCCCCGCTTGATTAATATCGATGATGTGTGTTACAAGAGTAGATCTACCACGAGATCAAAGAGGCTAAACCCTAGAAGCTAGCCTATGGTATGATTGTTGTTCGTCCTATGGACTAAAACCCTCCGGTTTATATAGACACCGGATAGGGTTAGGGTTACACAGAGTCGGTTACAATGGTAGGAGATCTACATATCCGTATCGCCAAGCTTACCTTCCACGCCAATGAAAGTCCCATCCGAACACGGGACGAAGTCTTCAATCTTGTATCTTCATAGTCTTGGAGTCCGGCCGATGATGATAGTTCGGCTATCCGGACACCCCCTAGGCCGGAACTCCCTCACCGAGTGAATCCTGAAGAAACAAAGGAGATTCAAAGGCAAGTACAACAACTAATCGACAATGGTCATGTATGTGAAAGCTTAAGCCCTTGTGCCGTTCCGGTTATACTTGTGCCTAAACCCGATGGAAGTTTCCGCTTGTGTTCCGATTGTAGACCTATAAATGCTATTACCGTTCGCTATAGGCATCCCATTCCTCGCTTAGATGATATACTTGATGAACTTAGTGGAGCCAACTTTTTCTCAAAAATTGATCTTAAAAGTTGCTATTATCAAATTCGCATACAAGAGGGTGATGAATGGAAAACTGCTTTCAAAACCAAATTTGGCTTGTATGAGTGGTTAGTGATGCCTATGGGTCTATCGGAGGCTCCTGCAGACTTTCGCAAGGCCTTATGCATCATGTCCTTCGCCTTATATTGGAGTCTTTGTTGTGGTTTACTTCGACGATATTCTTGTGTTTAGCAAAACCATGAAAGAACATCTTGATCATGTTAGGGCTGTTTTGCAAACCCTTCGCAAGGAAAGTCTTTATGCAAACATGAAAAAAATGCACATTTGACATTGACAAAGTGGTTTTCTTGGGTTTTGTTGTATCCTCAAAGGGTGTCCATGTTGATGAATCTAAAATTGAAGCAATTAAAACTTGGCCCCAACCCACCAATTTGCAACAAGTGCGTAGCTTTCTTGGTCTTATGGTTTTTATCGTCGCTTAGAAAAAATTTAGCACAATTGCCGCTCCTTTGCATGCCTTGAGTAAGAAGAATACTCCTTTTGTTTGGGGATCCTTGCAATCCACCGCTTTTGATGAGCTCAAGTCTTTGCTTACTCATGCTCTGATTCTTGCTTTGCCCAATTTTGACAAAACTTTTGAGGTTCATCGTGATGCAAGTGGTACCGAAATTGGCAGAGTTTTGATGCAAGAAAAACGAGCCATTGCTTACTTTAGTGAAAAACTCACCGGTGCTCAACTTAACTATCCTATCTCTGACAAGGAATTATATGCTCTAGTGCGTGTGCAACATGTTTGGGAACATTACCTTAGACCTCATGAGTTTGTCATCCATACCGATCATGAAACGCTTAAGTACTTAAAAGGACAAACTAAGTTGAACAAGCGTCATGCCAAATGGAGTGAATTTATTGAATCTTTTCCTTATGTCATCAAGTACATTAAGGGTAAGGAAAATGTAGTTGCCAATGCACTTTCCCGCATATGCACGCTTGTCACTAAACTTGAGTTGAATGTTACAGGCTTTGAGCACATAAAAGACTCGTATGCTAACGACCCATCTTTTGCTATTCCTTATGCTAAGTGTTCGACGCATACTTCTTGGGAACAATATTATATCAAGGATGGTTATCTTATGAGAGCTAACAAACTATGCATTCCCGAGTCTTCTCTTCGTTTGCTCCTTTTGCAAGAAGCTCATGGAGGCGCACTCATGGGACACTTTGGACGCGACAAGACATTCGCCACGCTCTCCAAGAACTACTTTTGGCCCAGGATGTTACACGACGTCTCACTCTTCACCAACCGATGCTCTACATGTCACAAAGCTAAGTCTAAAGCTCAATCTCATGGTCTTTACATGCCTCTTCCTATTCCTTATCAACCTTGGGAAGAAATTAGCATGGATTTTGTACTTGGTTTGCCTAGAACTCAAAATGGAAAGGATTCTGTGTTTGTTGTTGTGGATAGATTTTCTAAGATGGCACATTTCATTCCTTGCAACAAGATAGACGATGCTTCACATATTGCAAATCTCTTTGTAGGAAATATTACACTCCATGGAGTACCAAAGACAATCGCTCCGATCGTGACGCCAAGTTCTTGAGTTACTTTTGAAGACCCTATGAGCCAAGCTCGAATCAAGCTCTTGTTCTCATCAAGATACCATCCTCAAACCGACGGCCAAACGAAGGTGACGAACCGCACACTCTCCACCCTACTTCGCCTTGATCAAGAAGAACATCAAGGAGCGGAGGCATGTCTACCCATCGCCGAAAGCACGCCTACAATCGCAAGAAGACACTCGACTACCGGCAAGTCCCCCTTCGAGGTCGTCTATGGCTTCAACCCATTGTCACCATTGGACATTCTACCACTTCCTCTACAAGAGCGCACCAACATGGATGCGAGTGCATGGGCAAGCTACATCAAAAAGATGCATGAAGATACAAGAGACACAATCGAGCGCCAAGTACAACGACTAGAGACCAAGATCAACGTCAACAAGCAACCCATGGTCTTCAACATCGGTGATCTAGTGTGGCTACACCTTCGCAAGGACCGCTTCCCCCACGAGCGCAAGTCCAAGCTTCTCCCTAGAGCCGACGGACCTTTCAAGGTGCTAGCACGCTACAACGACAACGCCTACAAGATCGACCTACCTCGAGACAAATACAATGTGAGCGACATCTTCAACGTCAAGGACCTCGCGCCATACCATGGTGATGAAGAATCTGATCTGAGGTCGGATCTTCCACTAGGGGGGGAGATGATGCGGAGCGTCCTTCGGTCATCCCCATGGACCTTCCATCAACTATCCAAGCTCCAAGTGGACCCATGACAAGAGCAAGAGCTCGTGCTATTCAATCCGAGGTGACATCACTCCTATTCGATTTCCCTTTTCCTTCCAGTGAGACATGGCTACTACCTAAGTCCAAGACACTATGCGTGTTCAGTACAACGCTCAAGCCAAGGAACCCGAGTGAAGAAGAAACGACAGCGCTAACTTCGACAGCCCGAACTTCCGCCACCACCAAACTTCCGCCCCGAACTTCCGGCCGCCCGAGCTTCCGCCCCGACGACATCGACCAGCCCGCATGCTAACATTCTCGTTAGCCCGAACCAGCTCGAATCCGCCCGAGCTTCCCCCCGAACTTCCGGCCGCCCGACCTTCCGCCCCTAAGCCAGCCCAGCTCCACCCGCGCCAACTCTTGGCTTAGGCCGGACCCTGCCCGGACCTTCCGGTGCCCGGAACTTCCAGCCTAGCCCGAAACTTCCGGCCCTGCCTGCGAGCAGCCACCTGGGCCGAGGCCCGTGTACCTTTTCGTCCCATAAACTATAAATACTCTCCCACCTCCTCCTAGTTAGGGTTAGCATTGGTTTTAGCTCATCTTTGGTGTGAGAGCCCTTGCTCATCCACTTGGTACTTCTCCTGGAATTCACGACCTCTTCGGAGAATATCCCCCAAGCGGATTCAAGACCCCCTCTAGGGTGGACCCCATCAAGACCTCCTCATGGAGAAGATCGGTTACTCGTGTATCTTTCCTTTGTTGATTTTGAATCTTGTGCTACCTTATGTGCTCGGTGATCTAGCCCTTGTGTAATCGAAACTTGTCGGTTTAGTGTTCCTCTTTTGTGTTTTCCCTTGTGTTCTTCCGCCCGTTCGTCGTGTTTCCCCCGTAGGATCCCCTCCAAACATGAAAGATCTCCGATTAGGGTTCCACCCTACATCAGTATTATTATTCATTTGATAGCATTTTATCTTACCCTCTAAACCATATATTTATTGCTCCAATTTACAGAATATCATTTGTAGTGTTTTTTCCCTATAAACAAAGACTTCCCCTCACTGATATGGACTTGACAGTAGCCATACTGCTCACACCTGACCCTAATTTCTATCACTGATTGGCTAAACCAAGAGTTAGGAGGAAGACTTGATATAACAAGAAAACAATGGATTGATTGCCTTTTTAGCTCAGGAAATGAAAGAAAAGGGCTATCTTATGAATCTATGTAGATTAGGTTTCAGATTCTTTTTGTGCAGTCGTGGAAGACATGGTTTTAAAACTATATCCCATTTATTTTGATTTTGCTACGTAATCCTTTTGTTACATAATCATCGTGCAGGTGGCGGAGGTGCATGAGGAGATATTGAAACGATTTTGTCTGAACTTAATAGTGCATATAAAAAAACACTCATCTCTCCTGACCCGTCAGAAAAAAGAACGAAGTGGAACAGACAACGAAGCATCCGAGCAAGTTCCAGCACCAACTTCGAGCAGGGAACTACAAAAAGAGAGGCCATCAGAAACCAAGACTGTTGTTCCTCCTAGAGCAAAAAGACAAAAGATAAAGGACAAAACTCAACTCATCAGCGAAAGTGCTACCTTACAGCAGCAGCCAAGACCTCTAATGGTGCTCCCGCCAGCAGTTACAGGGGTCAAGAATGAACTAACTAAAACCAAGAAGAAAAACAAAAGACAACGGTTGGAAGAAGACGAGGATGATTGTAAGTGCATCTAGTGCCACCCCTAGTAGGTTTTGGAGTATTGACGACAAATGTGGTTGAGGGACTAATGCGTTTGTGAGAATTGCAGGATAACGCAGGTAGTGTCCCCCATTGATTCGGTTTACCTATCGGAGATGACCCCTAAAAATGTATGAAGACATTGACGACAATGGTGGCATGTGAAGATATTCACATTGAAGACTATGACATGAGAAGACATTGAGTGAAGACTATGGAGCGCGAAAACTGTGTCGTTTCGCTGTTTCCTTTTCTTCTTTGTTGAGTCATAGGAACCACCATACTATTAAGTGGGGTCCAAGTGATCATAGTCAGAATGACTGAAGTGATGCTCAACCCAAATCCTATGTCTTCGAGCAAAGACAATGAGAGCAAATCTTATCGAGAGTGGATGAGTCGCTTTGCTTGTAGCCCAAGTAAAGTTGCCGTGTGTTTGAAATCGACCGTTGGAACACGTGTCGGCCTTAGTGACCCAAGGTCATTTCGACATATCAGGTCGTGTTGCCTAGTGGCTATAAATAGCCCACCCCTACACCATAAATTGGTGGCTGCTCAGAGTTAGTGCACGGCTTTTGTCGCTTGAGAGCAACCCACCTCAAGCCTTTGAGAGAGAAAATCTTGCAGGACGAAGCCCAAACTCCCGTGAGCCAAAGAGTGTTAGGCATCATCAAGTCTTTCGTCTATGTGACCTGAAGACTTATTACACTTGAGGACCGTGAATCCTCCAGCCTGGTTAGGCGTCGTGTTCGAGCATCCAAGAGTCATTGTGGATTGCCGTGAACGCAGATCTGGAAGGTTCGGAAGTCTACCTTGAAGACTTACCAGAGTGATTGGGCGAGGACTGTGTGTACTTAGCTCAAGGGGAATAAGGTGAAGATGCGGTCTTCGAGTTGAATCTCAGCCTCCCTAACCAGATGTACAATTGTCACAAAGAATCGAACTGGTCCAACAAACTCGTGTCTTCAACAAGTGACCGGTTCTATCTTCTCCCTCTCCTTACTTAGAGTTTGTCTTCGTGCAGTCATTGCCTATTTGTCATACCTGTTTGACTTCATTGCTTGACTACAACTGTTGATTGGCTTCTCACTATCTTCCATCCTGATCCTACTACCAAGCTACTATTAGTCTTGTACTTTCACGTTATTGCATACTTGACTATGGTTTGCTTGTTGTAGTTTATCTTCCGCTGCATATCAATTAGGTCATTTCTATTGTTTGTCTTTGAAACATCCGTGTTTTTAAGACTTTCCTAAAAATCGCCTATTCACCCCCTCTAGTCGATAACTAGCACTTTCAATTGGTATCAGAGCGAGGTACTCCCTTGTTCTGTGTGATTTGGTTTAACCACCTGGAGTTTTAGCTATGTCGACTGCAAGGATAATCAAAGTCTCCGCTACTTGCCCCGTGTTTGATGGAACTGACTATCCCTACTGGAAGAATAAGATGTTCATGCATCTTGAAGCCATTGATGTCGACCTCTGGTATGTCGTCAAGAACGGCGCTCCCAAAACGGTGAAGGTGTCACCCTCGCCGATGTCAAGAAGTTCATTCAACCAGACTCTACCGCACGTAACATCATCTCGTGGTCATCTAACCAAAGGACAAGATGGCCGTGTGAGCGCCTGAAACGCCGGTTAGTCTGGACTGGCTATCCAAGGTCAACGGCGCCTCAACCCGAGAGATCAAAGGATCGTGTTCTTCGCAACCTCTTCAACCGCTTCAAGAGAAACGACAATGAAAATGTCTAGCTCACGTTTGATCGCCTCACTGACATCACAAATGAGCTTCATGCTCTCGGCGCCACTGAGATCACCAAGCATGAAATCGTCAAGACACTACTGAGATCACTTGACAGCTCTTTTGACACCCTTGCCCTCATGATACAAGAACGCCCTGACTTCAAGACACTCCATCCGTCGGATATACTTGAGAGGCTCAACACACATGAGTTCCAGCTTTCTGAGAAAATAGATATCTATGGTCCTAACTATGGCCGAACTCGCGCTTTGAAGGAAAAAGTTGTTTCCTCATCCAAGAAGAATCATCATGGTTCCGATGATCCCAAGACATTGGAAAGGAACTTGCTATGCTTGTGAAGAAGTTCAAGAAGTTCACTAGGAAGAAAGGCTTCGTAAAGTCTTCACGATCCAGCTCAAGAAATGATGAAGCTTCCACCATGACAACAAGAAGAGAACATGTCACAAGTGCAACAAAACTGACACTACATCTCTCAAAGGTCCATAGTGGGACAATGAGAAGAAGAAGAACAAGAAGAGAAAGGAATATGATTCTCGATGACAAGAAGAAGAAGAAATCTTCAAAGTCATCTTCCAAGTCCTCATCTAAGTCTTCATCTCATAAGAAGAGCTCATCCGCAAGGCTCGTGTTTTGTTGGCAAGGAAATGGATTCAGAGGAGGAGTCTGCTTCGAGGAGGTGGAGGTGGAGTCCAAGAGGAGTCCGACCGGCGCTGTAAGTCCGGCTTTAGCCACAGCCTATGTTGCCAAGTCCATCTTCAACATCAAGACAATGACTTCCACACCAACGCCAAGCCGATGACAAGGACGACCCTGCTCCCACCTATCGCTTCATGGCACGTGGTGCCAAGGTAAAATCACGTGATGCTTACTTTCAAACATCAAGTGAAGATGACTCGATTGTGAATCCAAACCCAGCTACAAAACACTTGCTAAAATTGCAACCGAACAACAAAGAGCTATGGAACATACTCAAAACTGCTAGATAAAAGCGATGACCTGTTGGACGCGGAAATGACACATTCACAGTCCTTAGTTGAAGACATTAAAATCTTCATGCTAAGTACCAAGAACTTGAAAGTCGCCATGAAACGCCTCAACTACTCATGAAAACTCTCCTATGATTATCTTCAAAGGAAGCAAGAGCTTGAGAAATTGAGAGCGGCTCATGAAGATCTTCAAAAGAGAATGAGTCACTTCAAGACTCAACAGATCAGTTCCGCCAGATGGATTTGAACCACCATGTCTAAAATGTCCCGAGCGTGATATCGCTACCTCTATCGCTGAATGTTCAACTGCTGCTCTCGTTGCATTGTCTTCAACTACTAATGTGATAACTAACCCTCTCATGGAGGATACCACTCGCTATTGCTGATGAAAATGCTAGGTTGAAGACATTGCTTGAAACAGGATGTATAAAAGTCCGAAGGTCATCGACACTTTATGATGTCCTCAAAAGAAAATTCTGAACCAAAACCCTACGAAAGAGGGTGTTGGGTTCGAGAGGAAAATGAATGTCGATGGTTCCTACCGAAGCCCGAGCAAGATCCCAAAACCACATGGGTTGCTGCAAAGGGACCTTCAAAGGATCTATCCACCTTATCCGCTTTACCTGTGCTAACCCTATTATCATTGATGAATCCTTTGATGCAAACTATAAGCTGTTCAAGAATCGAGAATGGTGAAGTGTTTGCTAGGTATATTGGTACTAATCGCAGGAATGGACCACCTATGAAGAAGATCTGGGTTCCCAAAAGCTGTCTTGAGAATCTTCCGTGAATGTCATCATGACACCACCGGGAAGAAGACAAACCCTGCACCTAAGGCATCATATGGTCCAAAGGCTTCATACGCATGAGGACTCACCGAGTCACCCTAACGCCAATGTTTTGCAGGAAACCGTACTCAAATTTATGAATATGAGCGTGTGTCTTCAAACCGCTATGTTCATAGAACTAATAACTTTTCTGCTTATTCATATGAGTATCATTCATATCCTGCAAGGCTATTTGCTAGGGATCCAAAGTCAAGTTCTCGATGCTGCACTTAGACTCATTGCTTCTAAGCCACCCTCAAGATGTGAGTGGTTAAGAAGAATTAACTTTCTTTTGCAGGAAAGGGTCACCACCAAAATCAAAGGCGCTCGATGATATTGTCAGGACCTAAAACATCTTGTAGGGCACAAGATCAAATGCCCAAATGGTCTCACTATGTATTCTGTTCTGAATTGTTTGCCATTCATCCTATCAGTCCTAATCTTGATTTAAGCTTCAATAATCCACTTGCCCGTCAAATGTTTATGCTTCACAATGCTCTTGGTGAAGCCTATCCCTAACTGCATCAGAGGGTATGACACCTCATGCTTCGTAATGGATTATGGACAGTGGATGCACTAATCATATGACTGGTGATCAAGTCTTCTCATGGACTCAACCTTACGCCCATCGTAAAAGAGTCACATCACATTTGGCCGACACCGGTAAAAGCAAGGTATTGGGTCTAGGTAGAGTTGCAATCTCAAAGGATCAACACATGGATAAAGTGATGCTTGTTGAATCCTTTGGTTTCAACTTGATGTCCGCCTCAATGCTTTGTGACTTGAACATGATTGTGATATTCGGAAAATATCGCTGCCTTTGTACTAATGGAATCGACAAGTCTCTAGTCTTTGAAGGGTATAGGAAAGATGATCTATACATGGTAGATTTCTCATCAGGTCCACAACTTGTCGTATGTCTTCTTGCAAAAGCTTCGAATGTTGGCTCGCATCGGAGGCTAGGGCATGTCAGCATGAGGAACTTACACACACTCGCCAAGAAGAAGCACGCCATAGGCATCAAGGTGTCAAGTTCAAGAAGGATCATTTGTGTGGTGCTCAAGGTCGGAAAGATGACTAGGCAAAGTGAAAGTGCTAGTTATCGACTAGAGGGGGTGAATAGGAGATTTTTAGGAAAGTCTTCAAAACACGGATGTTTCGAAGACAAACAATAGAAATGACCTAATTGATATGCAGCGGAAGATAAACTACAACAAGCAAACCATAGTCAAGTATGCAATAACGTGAAAGTACAAGACTAATAGCAGCTTGGTAGTAGGATCAAGATGGAAGATAGTCAGAAGCCAAACAACTAAAGTAGTCACGCAATAAAGTCAAACATGTATGACAAATAGGCAATGACTTCACGAAGACAAACTCTAAGTAAGGAGAGGTTGAAGATAGAACGAGTCACTTGTTGAAGACACAGGATTTGTTGGACCAGTTCCAGCTTGTTTGTGACAACTGACATCCGGTTAGGGAGGCTGAGATTCAACTCAAGACCGCGTCTTCACCTTATTCCCTTGAGCTAAGGACACACAGTCCTCGCCTAATCACTCTGTAAGTCTTCAAGGTAGACTTCCGAACCTTCACAGATCAAGTTCACCGCAATCCACAAGGACTCTTGGATGCTCAGAACGCGACGCCTAACCGGCCGGAGGATTCACAGTCCTCAAGTGTAATAAGTATTCAGGTCACATGCATGTAAAGACTTCAAAGATGCCTAACACTCTTTGGCTCGGTGTTTGGGCTTCATCCTCGCAAGGATTTCTCTCTCTCTCAAAGGCTTCGAGGTGGGTTGCTCTCAAACAACAAAACCGTGCACTAACTCTGAGCAGCCACCAATTTATTGTGTAGGGGTGGGCTATTTATAGCCACTAGGCAACCCGACCTGATATGTCCGAAATGACCTTGGGTCACTAAGGAACCGACACGTGTTCCAACGGTCGATTTCAAACACACACGTAAACTTTACTTGGGCTACAAGCAAAGCTGACTCATCCAAAGACCTTTGGATAAGATTTGCTCTCATTGTCTTCGTCAAGACATAGGATTTGGGTTGAGCATCACTTCACCATTCGACTTTGATCACTTGGACCCCACTTAACAAAGACGGTGGTTCCTATGACTCAACAAAGAAGAAAAGGAAACAATGAAACGACACGCCTTCAAGGCCCATAGTCTTCACTCAATGTCTTCTCATTTCATAGTCTTCAATGTGAATATCTTCACATGCCACCATTGTCGCCAATGTCTTCATACATTTTAGGGTCATCTCCGTAGGTAAACCGAATCAATGGGGACACTACCATGCGTTATCCCGCAATTCTCACAAACGATTAGTCCTCAACCACATTTGTCGTCAATACTCCAAAACCAACTAGGGTGGCACTAGATGCACTTACAATCTCCCCTTTTTGTGATTGATGACAAACTGGTTGAAGTTTTCAACGGGGATAAAGTATGTGAAATTGTAAAGGATAGGGAATTGTCTTCATAAGTGGCAAAGTCTCCCCCTGAAGATGTGCATATATGTAGTTTGCTTTTGGAATGCAAACGCACATGGCAGGTTGTACTTGTGGAGATCTTCTTCAACTTATGAAGATAATTCATCATGCATGAAATGATATAACTAAGAGAATGACATGCATAATGAAAAATGGACGTCTGCAGAATGATCTAAGTGCGAAGTTATCATCGCACATGCGAAATTTATCATCGCACCACAAAAAGCAAATAAGTAGCAGATTAACCATCGAGTTTAAGTGTTACAACTCAAAGAACCAAATGTATCAAAAGCGAGAGTTGTAAACACTGGCAAAATATTATGCAACCGCCTTATGAACCCGCTTGAAGACTATCAAACTCATATGCTTCTCCCCTTTGTCAAGAAGGACCAAAAGGTTTGAAGACATAGAGCATCTACTCGCTTTCATCAAGAGAAGGTGAAGCAGCAGGGTTGTCGTGGTTGTTTGGCGGTGCGATTTAACTTGGTGCAGTGTCGATCGCGCAGTAAGTAGGGGCGTGAAGTAGCATCGGCTTCATCATCGATCACTCGCATTCACCGCTGCAGCGGAGGAAGAATAGTCGAGTCTTCAAGTGAGGGAGTTCGTTATCGACTGCATTCCATGGAGGAGTGGAGTCAAACTTGAAGCGCTCAAAGAAGCCATCGCCTTGAAGATCTCGCTTCAAGACCGAGCAGTGTCAAACTCTTCCATGATCGCCGACAGGTCTCATGAGTGACAAAAGCATTCTTGGTGGCAAGATTTCAATGCGATTGACGCCCACCAAGAGGCTTTGCATCCGCCGCTTGAGCCAGGAGTGATGCTTATCTTGTTTCTCGATGCGCAAAGGCGACAAGAAGTTCTCGATCATTTAGGACGCGAGAGCTTCCGAGGCCTTTGTGCAATAGTGCTCTCGAGCTTCAGCTTTGCACGGTGAGGCGTATTTAGTGTTCCCAGCCAGAGGATAGACACGAGATACTGCTTGGACGCCTTCCATGGGTTGAGAGAAGCTATGGTGATCTGCATTCTAAAGACAAAGTGGCGTTTTGGCAGGCTCAGGGTATATGGCTTCAACTGACATATCAACATCTGGTAGAAAGATCAGATGATTTCGAGCAGAAGGCTGAGTTGATAGCAGAGTGCATCTTGATGAGGCGCATGACCCATGGAGCATAAAATTTCAGACCAAAAAGATCAGATCCAGACGCAGCCAATTGCCGGATGAAGAATTCTTGCGTATTGAAGCTGATGCCATTGAGGATGTAAAAGACCAATGTCTTCATGGCTCCTTCAAGTTTTGCAGATGAGGAATGCCCTTTGATAGGCCATAGAGTTCGCCTGATGATGTGATATATTGTACGAGGCAGATACTCAAGGTCATCAACAAAGAATTCCTGAGGGTATTCAACGTCATGTGGAAGAGGCTTCATCATGCTCAACATCTGACTCATGTTGGGTTCTGGCTTATGAAAGATGCTCTCCAGTGCATCGCGGTGGAGTTGACAACCAGGTTCAAACAGCTCTCCGGAGTGGGTAGGCTGTGAGCTCAATGACGCCAAGAGCTTTGGCTTCATGATTAACATTTCCGTCATCCACTCGAGAACCCATGTCTTCGTGATCTCGTAGTAGCCATGATGTGGAGGGTAGCATAGAATTGAAGCATAAGTTCTTCATTCCAATGTTCTTTGTCTGTTACGAAGCCGTGCAGACCTGCATCACGAAAGCAATCAAGTGCTTCTTCTAAGCACGGCAGTCCGGCAATGGCTTCAGTGTCGATGCGCATATGAGGGAAAATGTGCGCTTAATCATACAGAACGCAGGAGTAATAGCTTCATTGCTGATAGCTCCAGAAACAATCAGATGATATCCTTAGCCTTGTGTAGGGGTTCTTTGCTCTGTCAAAGGAAGTGTTGTGGGCTTTGAAGCCATTTGCATTGAAAGACCCTGTAGAGGTGGCAGTGCCTGGGAACCTTGGCAGTCGTGGCTTTGGTTTCTGGACCAGAGGCCTATGCGCAATATGATATTCAAACTGAGGACCAGAGGCATGAGGCGGAGGGACCAGAACTAGCCATCTTACTGTGATTAGCTGACCATAGTTGTATGCTTGCTCAATTGTGTAGGGCCTTGGTGGCGGAACTGGAGCAAGGGCAACAATCGAGGCTTCAGCTGCTCAAAGAGATGCTTGAGAGCAGTTGCCTCATTGGCTTCAGCACACTTGGTGCAGGCTCCACATTTGCTTCAGCCATGACTGTGTCATTGGCGTCATTGGTGTTGGAGGTGGCTGCCTCAATGTTTTCAACCTCCACTTGAGGAGCTGGAGGGTCGGGCACTGGCACATTGATATCAGGAATAACTTCTTCAATAACAGGGGTGTAGGGACACGCTCTTCTTCTTCTTGGGTGTCTTCGGCCGATGCAGCGGATTGTCTTCAAAGAACTTTGACTTCGACTCGGAGACATTCACAGCTTGGAGTGGCTTCTGAAAACACTTGACGTGTAACAAGTTGGTGGTGCACTTCTCCTTCTGGAACGCTCGAGAGAGGTACTTGAGGCCTTTGACCTTTGCGAAGCCTGCGAAATGTTGGCGACGCCTTTGGAGATGGGGTTGCCTGGGCCTCAAAGTCTTCCTCTTTTTGTTGTTGTTGTTCTTGGGGAGTGACTTGTTGTTGGGGAGTACTGGGGGAGTCTTGTTGTTGCGGGCGATCAGCCCATGAAGCATCCTGAGCAATTGGCGTCAGAGGACGACCAATGCTGATGATTTCGCTGTTCGTATGAAGAGGCGATGATACCACATTGTATTCAATTTGAGGAAGAACTTCATCATCTTCAACATTGTCATGGTGACCAATGTTTTCAGCAGTGATGGGATCAACTGCTGGAATCTCTTCAGCTTCAGGAGCCTCTGTGGAAGAAGGCTCATGAACAGTCATTCGTAGTTCTTGGGTTTCTGATGCAGGTCGAACCATTGAGATAGGTTCAACAACTAAGGGCTCTGTGGAAGCAGCCCGATTCTTCTTGGTTTTGCGCTTCTTCTTGGAGGGAGCAACATCAGAGGCTTCAGGATTTTTTCTTTTTCTGGCTTCAGCCTCAAAGAGCCCTCGCCTTCTTCTGCTCGAAGCGGTTGACTGACCTTTGGCTTCGAGCTACCATGCTGCTTGGGAAGACTATGCGGGGTTCTTCCTCCCTTGAAGGTGCAGCTTGGTCAGTTGAAGTCTTCTTTTTCTTTGCAGCCATTCTGGGGTCAATGCCAGGACGGCCAAGAGCCTTGCGCTTCTCAGACTCATTGTAGGCTAGCACACACTTGTCAGCCAGACTCTTCATGCGCTCATGAGATCCTCTGGCTTCTTTGCGCTTCTTGAGAAAGGCTTCTTTGAGGTCGTGCAGCATGACCTTGAAGTTTTTGACATCTTGCACGCTGAGTGCAGCCATATGCTTCTTGAACTGAGCCTTCTCATAGTCAATCTTATGCTTCAGTTCAACAATGCGCTAAGCAAGAGCTAGCTCAGAAGCAATGGCTCCATTGAAGGAGACGCTGAGGCCAATAGGAAGTTGCAGATCTTCAAAGCTGATGTTTGGGGTGTCAAACCACTCATCAATGAGTAATGGATGATTGCCACATCAAAGAGAGGCAAATTGTTGAAAATTTCTGCTCCTTCCTTGCTCTTGATTAGTTGCTCAAGTGCATCATCTACAAGATCTTCATCGCTGGACAGGTCAATGTGCTCTTCGCGCAAAATGGCAGCAGGAGTCAGTGTAAGGTCAGTATTCTTGACAATTTTCTTTTTCTACTCCGTCTTCTTGGAGATACGGGATTGATCTTCGACCGCATAATCGGCTTCGTGGAGGTGCAAGAGCTGGGCTTCACACGTGAAGCTTTTGGAGGAGCAGCTGACTTTCAAGCCTTGACTTTCTTTTGCTTCTGCGGCTTTGGAGCCGGAGCAGGAGCAGGAGCTTCATCAGAGTCAGCATCGTCATCAGAGTGATCCACTTGTGCACCTTGGACCGCAATGTGAGTGATGAGGCCATCAAGGTTGTAGAAGGGACCGATGACATTGGGTTCAGCATCACGTGAGCCATCAGCACGGGGAGTAGAGGGACCAGGGTTGAAGTCTAATCCCAATGACTTCTTGTTTTCCTTGGCCGAAGCCTTTGCGTGCTGGAAGTTGCACTTGAAGAGATTATCGTCACGACACAGAGCAATGACGTTGGGTCGGCATTCTCAGACTGAGGTCCACGGACCGTACAAGGATAGAAACCCTGTGCAATAGCTTAAGCCCTGTTCTTGGGTGGAAGGCCTCGAAAGAGAATATCACCCCAAGGGCTTTTGATAGCATTCTCCTCGGCGTATTCCTGGGTCACGAAATTGTACTTGAACCATTGTTCAGCCTAATATCGATTTAATCCATTGGATTCGCGTCTTGCGCTGATTGTAATTCTCTTCGGATCTGTCTTGTAAAGCTCTGCGAGGTCATCAGCGAGATCTTTTGAGGTTCCCCACGACGCTGTGCGCCGCCTTCCTAATCGATTTATCTGCAGCCATGACCTTCAAGCCGAATGGCTTCAATACGTTCAAAGGCTTCAAAGGCTTGCGTTTGTTGGACAAACAGGAACTGGCTTCGGGAGAGTTAATTTGATGCTGTAAGAATTCTGCAAACGAATGCAGACTATGAGAACCAAGGGATTCTCCCACGGACATGTACCTGTGACAGCATTAGAGATGCGAGGGAAGGGGAAGAGGTCATATGCATTCTCAAAAGATTTTGAAGATAAATCGGTTTGAAGACATTGACCTCATGATGCAAAGACATTCACTTATACGCTCAGAGTTGGTTCCAGATTTGTACGAATCTGTGAATAAGTACAAGTGAGGAATCTAACTAGTTGTGAAGCTTAAGTGAATATACTAGGCAGTATGAGATGCAGACAGAATAGATCTAACATTGTATAGGCAGAAACCAATTTTGGTAAGTAGGATGGAACTTTGAGGATCAAAAAGATGGTAAAAAATAGAGTTATATTTACCACTCGAAGAACTGCTAGACAGGAAGAAAGGAGACCGAGCAGTTCAATCCACCGTGCCCTAACTTGGCGATGGAGGACACCTACGGCGGCGGCGGAGAGGAAGATGTCCGCGGCCGGCGTGAGGACGGCGTCGGAGAAATCGCGGCAGCTAAGCGCTTCGTCGTCGGCATCGTCGAGAGCTAGCGGTAGCGCTAGGGTTTTGACGAGGTGGAGAGGTGGAAGAAGGTTTTCTTTACCGCAGGGGACATGTACTTATAAGGAGGTGTGCGGCTCAGCACAATTACTCAGGTGCCCCTGGCGGTTCACATCTGAGGGGCACGTGGCAAGCATGCAACATACTCTGAGTTGTCCCACGTTTCCACGCCCGCCAGGTTTGTCGGATGGTCATTCCGGCTTCTCCGGATTTCAACAAAAAGGATGAATCATTTAAAACAGACTTAAAGTTTGTCTCTGTGTCTTCTGGCGACAAGGACGCAGAAGACATTCGGCAGCTTTCAATAGAATGCATATGATTTGGACAGATAGAGTTTGAGATAGAAAGCATAGAGAGATTAGGGTCCCATCACATTCACTTAGTTCAAAAGATTCAACTAGGAAGACATAGCTATAAGTGAATGTTGTAGAGGATATAATAATATATATCGAAAAGCAACCAAATCAACATAGTGAAGAAAATCATGAAGATAGGTTGAAGTTGAAGACAAATCAAATGCGAAGATATTGCGAAATAACGCCATGAGTGAACACTTCACATCGATAAATTTGGTGGTGGCGTTACCCACCATATAGGAAGTATTAGACCCGCACACGGCGCACAATTATCGTATGCGCTCAAGTCAAATTCCACGTTAATGTATTCACACTCAGAATGTAAGTCTTCATTGATTGAAGATATACTTTACTTCGTGTGTTGCACATCTAAGTCATCAACATGCATAAGTGTTAGGGTGTGTGCTTCATCACAGGACATTTGAGGATTCCAAGATATTTAGCTCACACCGTAACTTGCAAAACCTTTTCTCATCCAAGGGCTTTGTGAAGATATCTGCCAATTGCTCTTCAGTGTTGACGTGAATGATGTCAATATCTTTCTTCATGACATGATCCCTGAGAAAATGATGACAAGTTTCAATGTGCTTTGTCTTCGAGTGCTGGACTGGATTGTTGGCAATCTTGATGGCGCTTTCGTTGTCGCAGAAGAGAGGTACTTGTTTCAGATTGATTCCATAGTCCTTGAGAGTTTGCTTCATCCATAGAAGCTGAGCATAGCAAGATCCAGCAGCAATGTATTCAGATTCAGCAGTTTGAGAGTGAAACACAGCTTCGCTCTTTGGAAGACCAATAGACAAGTGATCGTCCCAGAAAGTGACATGTGCCTGATGTAGACTTGCGATCCACCTTGTCACCAGCATAATCAGCATCCGAAAATCCAACCAAATCAAATTTTGAGCCCTTTGGATACCACAATCCGAGTGTTGGGGTGTGAGCCAAATATCTAAGAATTCGCTTCACAGCTAAGTGATGCGATTCCTTTGGGGCCGCTTAGAATCGAGCACACATGCAAACACTAAGCATAATATCTGGCCTAGATGCACATAGGTAAATTAAGGAACCAATCATGGAGCGGTATACCTTTTGATCAAACTCTTTACCATTGTCGTCGGGACCTAGATGGTGTTTGGCTGGCATTTGCGTCGTGTATCCTTTGCAATCTTGCATTCCAAACTTCTTCAGACAATCTTGGAGGTATTTTTCTTGAGATATAAAGATGCATTCCTTTGTCGATTTAATTTGAAGACCAAGGAAGAACTTGAGCTCTCCCATCATGGACATCCGATATTGTTCTTGCATCATGTATCCAAATTCATCACTATACTTCGGTTGGTGCAGCCAAGATAATGTCATCCACATATATTTGGCATACAAACAGTTCACCATCATATGTCTTCGTGAAGAGTGTGGGATCAAGGGATCCAGGTTTGAAGCCTTTGCTCTTCAGGAAGTCTTTGATCATATCATACCAGGCGCGAGGAGCTTGTTTGAGGCCATACAGTGCTTTATTTAGCTTGCACACCATATCAGGATGTTTTGGATCTTCAAAGCCAGGTGGTTGAGCGACATATACTTCTTCTTCAATCTTGCCATTGAGAAATGCACTCTTCACATCCATTTGATATAACAAGATGTTGTGGTGGTTAGCATAGGGTAGTAGTATGCGAATAGCTTCAAGCCTAGCTACAGGAGCAAATGTTTCATCGAAGTCAATTCCTTCAACTTGAGTATATCCTTGAGCCACAAGACGTGCTTTGTTTCTGACGACTTGACTATGCTCATCTTGCTTGTTTCGGTATATCCATTTTGTGCCGATAATGTTATGCTTGCGAGGGTTGGGACGCTTGACAAGTTCCCAAACATTGTTCAGCTTGAACTGTTGAAGTTCTTCTTGCATAGCTTGTATCCATTCTGGTTCCATAAAGGCTTCAGCAACTTTCTTGGGTTCTGATATTGACACAAAAGAAAAGTGCCCACAGAAATTTGCTAGCTGTGTTGCTCTTGAGCGAGTAAGCGGACAAGGTGCATTGATGCTATCGATTATCTTCTCAATCTGTACTTCATTTGCAACTCGAGGATGAACTGGACGAAGACTTTGCTCTTGCTGATCATTGTCATCATTGGGAGGATTGTCTTCAGACTGAGCATTGTCTTCAGGTTGGTTAGGTGCAGAAATGATAAGTTCTTCTTCAGGCTGTGCTTCAGAAGGCATGATTTCACTAGTTCCCATCAGCTTGATAGATTCGCTGGGCGGAGCTTCGTCTAGTGTACTTGGCAGCAGCTCTCTTTGTGAACCATTGGTTTCATCAAATCGCACGACCACAGTTGACGATTTTGTAGTTATAGAGGTTGAAGACTCTGTAGGAGTGCGAGTCCTTTCCGTAACCAAGCATGAAGCCTTCGTGAGCTTTGGGTTCAAATTTTGACTTGTGATGGGGATCCATGATGCAGCACTTAGCCCCAAATACTCTGAAGTAGCTGACATTTGGCTTCTTGCCAGTAAGGAGCTCATAGGATGTTTTGTTCAGAAGCTTATGGATGTAAACACGGTTGATGACGTGACATGCTGTATCACTAGCTTCAGGCCAGAACTTTCTTGGTCTCTTGTACTCGTCGAGCATTGTTCGAGCCATCTCAATGTGGGTTCTGTTCTTGCGCTCCACGATGCCATTTTGCTGAGGTGTGTATATGGAGCAGAGAACTCATGAGTGATTCCCATGGTATCCAGATAAAGATCAAGTCCGGTGTTCTTGAATTCAGTGCCGTTGTCACTTCTGATATGCTTGATCTTGACGCCATAATTGTTCATTGCTCTATTGGCGAAGCGTCTGAAGACATCTTTCACTTCAGTCTTGTAGAGAATTATGTGCACCCATGTGTATCTTGAGTAGTCATCAACAATGATGAAGCCATAGAGACAAGCAGTTGTTGTGAGGGTAGAGTAGTGAGTAGGGCCAAACAAATCCATGTGTAACAGCTCGAAGGGTTGAGCTGTCGTCATGATTGTCTTCGAGGGGTGCTTTGCCCTAGTCATCTTTCCAGCTTCGCAGGAACCACACAAATGATCCTTCTTGAACTTGACACCTTCGATGCCTATGACATGCTTCTTCTTGGCAAGTGTGTGTAAGTTCCTCATGCCAGCATGCCCCAGCCTCCGATGCTAGAGCCAGCATTCTGAAGCTTTTGCAAGAAGACATACGGCAAGTTGTGGACCTGCTGAGAAATCTACCATGTATAGATCATCTTTCCTATACCCTTCAAAGACTAGAGACTTGTCAGATTCCATTAGTACAAGGCAACGATATTTTCCAAATATCACAATCATGTTCAAGTCACAAAGCATTGAGACAGACATCAAGTTGAAACCAAGGTATTCAACAAGCATCACTTTATCCATGTGTTGATCCTTTGAGATTGCAACTCTACCTAGACCCAATACCTTGCTTTTACTAGTGTCAGCAAATGTGATGTGATTCTTGTCTGATGGACTTAAGGTTGAGTCCATGAGAAGACTTCTATCACCAGTCATATGATTAGTGCATCCACTGTCCATAATCCATTCTGAAGCATGAGGTGCCATACCCTACTGTACAATTAGGGGGATAGGCTTCACCAAGAGCATTGTGAAGCATAAACATTTGACGGGCAAGTGGATTATTGAAGCTTAAATCAAGATTAGGACTGATAGGATGAATGGCAAACAATTCAGAACAAAATACATAGTGAGACCATTTGGGCATTTGATCTTGTGCCCTACAAGATGTTTTAGGTCCCCAAATATCATCGACGCCTTTGATTTTCGGTGGAGACCCTTTCCTGCAAAAGAAAGTTAATTCTTCTTAACCACCCACATCTTCAGGGGTGGCTTAGAAGCAATGAGTCTAAGTGCAGCATCTGAGAACTTCGGCTTTGGATCCCTAGCAAATAGCCTTGCAGGAGATGAATGATACTCATATGAATAAGCAGAAAAGTTCTTAGTTCTATGAACATAGCGGTTTGAAGACACACGCTCATATTCATAAATTTAAGTACGGTTTCCCTGCAAAACATTGGCGTTAGGGTGACTCAGGTGAGTCCTCTGTCTGTATGAAGCCTTTGGACCATATGATGCCTTAGGTCTGGGGTTTGTCTTCTTCCCAGGTGGTGTCATTATGACATTCACTGGAAGATTCTCAAGACAGCTTTTGGGAACCCAGATCTTCTTCATAGGTGGTCCATTCCTGCAGTTAGTACAAATATACCTGGCAAACACTTCACCATTCTGATTCTTGAACAGCTTATAGTTTGCATCAAAGGATTCATCAATGATAATAGGGTTAGCACAAGTAAAGCCAGATAAGGTGGATGGATCCACTGAAGGTCCCTTTGCAGCAACCCATGTGGTTTTGGGATACTGCTCAGGCTTCCAGTAGGAACCATCGACATTCATTTTCCTGTCGAACCCAACACCCTCTTTCCTAGGGTTTTGGTTCAGAATCTGCTTTTTGAGGACATTGCAAAGTGTCTGATGCCCTTTCAGACTTTTATACATCCCTGTTTCAAGCAATGTCTTCAACCTAGCATTTTCATCAGCAATAGAAGTGGTATCCTCCGCAGAGGGGTTAGTTATCACATTAGTAGTTGAAGACAATGCAACAAGTGGCAGCAGCTTGAACATTCAACAATGAGAGTAGCGATATCACGCTCAAGACATTTTAGACATGGTGGTTCAAATCCATCCTGAGCGGGACTGATCTGTTGAGCGCGAAGTGACTCATTCTCTTTTTGAAGATCTTCATGAGCCGCTCTCAATTTCTCAAGCTCTTGCTTCCTTTGAAGATAATCATAGGAGAGCTTTTCATGAGTAGTTGAGAGCGTTTCATGACGACTTTCAAGTTCTTGGTAGTTAGCATGAATATTTTTAATGTCTTCAACTAAGGACTGTGAACGTGTCATTTCCGCGTCCAACAGGTCATCGCTTTTGTCTAGCAGTTTTTGAGTATGTTCCATAGCTCTTTGTTGTTCGGTTGCAATCTTAGCAAGTGTTTTGTAGCTGGGTTTGGATTCACAATCAGAGTCATCTTCACTTGATGTTTGAAAGTAAGCATCACATGATTTTACCTTGGCACCACGTGCCATGAAGCAGTAGGTGGGAGCAGGGTCGTCCTTGTCATCAGCTTCAACGTTGGTGTGGAAGTCATTGTCTTCAGTGTTGAAGATGGACTTGGCAACATAGGCTGTGGCTAAAGCCGGACTTAACGCGCCGGTCGGACTCCTCTTGGACTCCACCTCCACCTCCTCGTAAGCGGACACCTCCTCTGAATCCATTTCCTTGCCAACAAAAGCACGAGCCTTGCCAGATGAGCTCTTCTTATGAGATGAAGACTTAGATGAGGACTTGGAAGAAGACTTTGAAGATTTCTTCTTCTTGTCATCATCAGAATCATATTCCTTGCTCTTCTTCTTCTTCTTCTCATTGTCCCACTGTGGACACTCAGAGATGTAGTGTCCAGTTTTCTTGCACTTGTGACATGTTCTCTTCTTGTTGTCATGAGTGGAAGCTTCATCATTTCTTGAGATGGATCGTGAAGACTTTCTGAAGCCTTTCTTCCTAGTGAACTTCTGGAACTTCTTCACAAGCATAGCAAGTTCCTTTCCAATGTCTTAAGGATCATCATAACCGCAGTCAGATTCTTCTTCAGATGAGGAAACAACTTTTGCCTTCAAAGCGCGAGTTCGGCCATAGTTGGGACCATAGATATCTATTTTCTCGTAAAGTCGGAACTCATGTGTTTGAGCCTCTCAAGTATATCAGACGGATCGAGTGTCTTGAAGTCAAGGCGTTCTTGTATCATGAGGGCAAGGGTGTCAAAAGAGCTGTCAAGTGATCTCAGTAGTGTCTTGACGATTTCATGCTTGGTGATCTCAGTGGCGCCGAGAGCATGAAGCTCATTTGTGATGTCAGTGAGGCGATCAAACGTGAGCTGGACATTTTCATTGTCGTTTCTCTTGAAGCGGTTGAAGAGGTTGCGAAGAACACTGATCCTTTGATCTCTCTGGGTTGAGACGCCTTGGTTGAAATTGGATAGCCAGTCCCAGACTAGCTTCGACGTTTCCAGAGCACTCACACGGCCATACTGTCCTTTGGTTAGATGACCACAGATGATGTTTGAGGGAGTCCCGGATTAGGGGGTGTCCGGATAGCCGAACTATCACCGTTGGCCGGACTCCTCGACTATGAAGATACAAGATTGAAGACTTCGTCCCGTGTCCGGATGGGACTTTCCTTGGCGTGGAAGGCAAGCTTGGCGATACGGATATGTAGATCTCCTACCTTTGTAACCGACTCTGTGTAACCCTAACCTATCCGGTGTCTATATAAACCGGAGGGTTTTAGTCCGTAGGACGAACAACAATCATACCATAGGCTAGCTTCTAGGGTTTAGCCTCCTTGATCTCGTGGTAGATCTACTCTTGTACAACCCATATCATCAATATTAATCAAGCAGGAGTAGGGTATTACCTCCATGAGAGGGCCCGAACCTGGGTAAAAACATCGTGTCCCTTGTCTCCTGTTACCATCCGCCAAGACGCACAGTTCGGGACCCCCTACCCGAGATCCGCCGGTTTTGACACCGACATTGGTGCTTTCATTGAGAGTTCCTCTGTGTCATCGCCGTCAGGAAGGATGCCTCATCTCGTCTTTAAAGATGATACTATCGCCAAAGAAGCCTTGGCCACTGGTCAGACTCTTCGACTAGGTGGTTTTCTCATGACCGCCAGTTCGGCCGCCGCGCCGACGATGACTTCTCGAGCCATCGAAACCAATCTTCATGTTAATTCGGAACTTGTCAAACAGTTAGATCTGATCGATTTCTCCTCCATAAACGAGCTCTTGGATCGCATCGCCGCCCTGGGAGTCGCTACAGACTACGACCGGATCGGGCCTAAAACCGATCTGAGAGAAATCAACTCTCCCCAGGCTACCCATCATGTTGCTGTGATAGAGGAGCTATGCGGTGATTCTTCTTCTATCTTAAGGACTAGCTACGTCCGGATTCCCGATCCCTCCATGCCGGATTCCCGCAGAGGGACGGATGTCGATCAAGCCCTGAACTTAAAGTCAGGCGGCGGGTCGGATTCATTAGATAGCACTCAAAAATCTAAACTTCCGAGTTCAGAAACTTCTCGGCCGCTGAGTCCTAAATGGGCCGGGGTTCCGGATCTAGTTCCACCCGCCCACCCAAACATTAGCGATCTATCCCGAATTCGGCAAGAGCCCGCAGAAACAGTACATCATTACTGGGCCAGATTCCTCCTGGTTATGGACAGGATAAAGGACTGCTGAGAGGAGGACGCAATCTCACTTTTTGCAATAATTGCACGTACAAGGAATCCTAAACGCCATAAGTCGTCATAAATTACACGCTTTGCTGACTTGGTGACCATAGTACAAAAGTACTGTGTGATGGAGAGTGCTTGGAAAACCGAAAGTAAATTTTGGGATAATCCAGCCCCGAATACATCCCTAGTCCGAAATAAAAGGGTGCATCATCACCAAGCACCGGGTTAAACACCAAAAACCAAAACCCCTAAAGGGTGCGGAACCGTCTCGGAGGGTTAGCTAAACGGACCTGCAAAATTCATAGCACGAGGGCGCCACTCCAACTCATAGCCTTGAGCATGTTGGATACTACGGCGGGTGGCCAAAAGTGGCGAAGAGCTTCTAGCTTCGAATCCCAGCCCAAAGAACACCAAGACGGTGTTAACAGTCTTCAAGACTTTCGCATCAAATAACATGCGAAACGAACACTCCACAACCTTGCGAAGTCTACCAAGTAGCAACAATAAATCCATGGAGTGACACGGCTATTACCTTTAATGCCGTGATTTAACCCAAATTCGAACAGCCCGAGCACCACCGCATTGGTCCTCGGTCCAATAGTGGATTGCTTTACTTTACTAAGGTACTCATGGATGGCGCCAATGACTAAACCTCGCCTATCGAAACCCTCCAAAAATGGAAATAGACTGGAACCGCATTGAGCGAAGCAGCACAACCTTTAGAGGAATAATCCCTAGCCGGAAGCATGCTGCACAGAAAAATCACACCGGGCGTAGTGTTCGCTCACGGACAATTACAGGTCCGAGGAGGTCACATTTCAAGTGGCCCCTTTCAACAGCGGATATCACGCTTTATTAGGGCGAGAGGGATTCACAATTTTTCAAGCTATACCCCATTATGGGTACATGAAGCTTAAAATGCCCGGACCTAACGGAATCATCACTCTCGCTAGTGATCCGAATATAGAACTCCGCGCCGAAAACAAGACAGCCGCACTAGCCCTCGAGGCACTATCTTAAGCCCTAGAAGCCGAGGAACTCACTGCGATGCGCTCCACGGTGAACAGGGACGATGTGATACTTGATAAAAGATCCAAGTCCACCTCTTTTAAACCAGCGGATGAAATAGTCAAATTCCAAGTCCACCCAACGGACCCTCTGAGACGGCATCCATTGGGGCACAATTAAACCCCGATGTAGACGCCGCTTACGAGAATTTCTACGAGAAAATCGACATTTTCGCCGGCACCCTTCGGACATGCCAGAATCCCACGTCGGCTGGCCGAGCACAGCCTAAATATCCTAAAAGGATTCAAGCTACCAAACAGGCTCTTGGCGCTTTTCCGAATCAAGAGACAGGCCATGGGAGAGGAGCTAGCCAAACTTCGGAAGCCGGATTCATCGAGATATAAAACATCCGGACTGGCTAGCAAATCTGGTGATGGTACCAAAGAAGGACAAATCTCGCACCTATGTGTTGATTTCAAAGACCTTAATAAGGCTTGCCCAAAGGATCCCTTCCTCCCTCGAATTGATCAAATTATCGACACTACAGCAGGACACGACTCATTGTGCTTCCTCGATGTACATCTGCTACCACCAAATCAAGATGGCGGAGCCGCACAAGCTGCAACAACATTCATCACTCCATACGGCCCATTCTCGCTTCAACACAATGCCCTTCGGGCTCAAAACGCCGCGCAACATATCAGCGCATGATTCGTATATGTCCGCAAACCAGATCGGCAAAACAGTGGAAGCATATGTAGATGACGTGGTCGTCAAAACCAAGCATGTCGAAACTCTAGTAGACGACTTGAGGCTCACATTCGACAATCTTCGAAAATATGACATCAAGCTCAATCCGGAAAAATGCATCTTCGGCGTTCCAGCCGGAAAGCTCTGAGGCTTCATTGTGTCCGTAGAGGAATTGAAGCAAACCCAGCCAAGATCCGAGCTCTGTCACAATTGGATATTCCAAAAGACCTCAAACAAATACAAAATTGATTTGGATGCGAAGCGGCTCTAAGCCGCTTTATTTCCCGTTGGGAGAAAAAGCGTTACCCTTTACCGCCTCCTCGCCGCACCAACACTTCGAGTGGACGGATGCCGCCATGTCCGGACTCAAGAAATAAAAGCCATACCGGCAACAAACCCGGTCTGCCGCGCCAACATGGGCGAACCAATGCTATTATATATCGCCGCAACACATCAAGTTGTCAGTAGCGGTGCTCGTTGTCGAACGAGAAACGGACGGACACCGGTTCCCTCTTCAAAGACCGGTTTATTACGTGTCCACTGTCCTCACTGCATGCAAGTCCCGGTACCCACATTATCAAAAGATAGCATACGCGGTGTTCATGGCATCCCGGAAGCTGCGACACTAATTTGAAGAGTGTTCGATAACGGTAGCCTCCAAAGTACCTCTTAACGACATTATAAACAACCGCGACGCGACGGGCCAGATTGCTAAATGGGCCATAGAGCTCCTTCCATTCGACATAACCTATAAGCCATGACGAGCTATCAAGTCGCAGGTTTTGGCCGACTTCATGGCCGAATGGACCAAAGCCGAACTCCCTAAAGAGTACGGCGCATACTCCAATTGGATCATGCACTTTGACGGCTCCAAAATGTTGGCCGGCCTGGGGGCTGGCGTCGTCCTGACGTCCCCAACCGGGGACACAGTCCAATACGTCCTTCAGATAATGTATACGGACTCCAACAACGCAGCCGAATACGAGGCCCTTCTGCACGGCCTCCGGATGGCAGTCTCCATGGGCATTAAACGCCTAGAGGTGCGCGGGGATTCGAACCTCGCGATATCTTAAATAAACGGAGACTTTGATGCCAAAGATCCAAAAATGGCAGCATACCGCAATGCGGTCCTAAAAATGTCAGCACGGTTCGAAGGGCATGGGACTTCGTCCTGTGTCCGTATGGGACTTTCCTTGGCATGGAAGGCAAGCTTGGCGATACGGATATTTAGATCTCCTACCTTTGTAACCGACTCTGTGTAACCCTAACCTATCCGGTGTCTATATAAACCGGAGGGTTTTAGTCCGTAGGACGAACAACAATCATACTATAGGTAGCTTCTAGGGTTTAGCCTCCTTGATCTCGTGGTAGATCTACTCTTGTACTACCCATATCATCAATATTAATCAAGCAGGAGTAGGGTATTACCTCCATCGAGAGGGCCCGAACCTGGGTAAAAACATCGTGTCCCTTGTCTCCTATTACCATCCGCCTAGACGCATAGTTTGGGACCCCCTACCCGAGATCCTCTAGTTTTGACACCGACAATGTTCTTTGCAGTAGAGTCTAGTTGAATGAACTTCTTGACATCAGCAGGGGTGACACCTTCACACTTTTTGGGAACGCCGTTCTTGACGACATACCAGAGGTCGACATCAATGGCTTCAAGATGCATGCGCATCTTATTCTTCCAGTAGGGATAGTCAGTTCCATCGAACACGGGGCAAGCAGCGGAGACTTTGATTATCCCTGCAGTCGACATAGCTAAATCTCCAGGTGGTTAAACCAAAGCACACAGAACAAGGGAGTACCTTGCTCTGGCACCAATTGAAAGTGCTAGTTATCGACTAGAGGGGGGTGAATAGGCGATTTTTAGGAAAGTCTTCAAAACACGGATGTTTTGAAGACAAACAATAGAAATGACCTAATTGATATGCAGCGGAAGATAAACTACAACAAGCAAACCATAGTCAAGTATGCAATAACGTGAAAGTACAAGACTAATAGCAGCTTGGTAGTAGGATCAAGATGGAAGATAGTGAGAAGCCAAACAACTAAAGTAGTCAAGCAATGAAGTCAAATAGGTATGACAAATAGGCAATGACTTCACGAAGACAAACTCTAAGTAAGGAGAGGGAGAAGATAGAAGCAGTCACTTGTTGAAGACACATGATTTGTTGGACCAGTTCCAGTTGCTGTGACAACTTTACATCTGGTTAGGGAGGCTGAGATTCAACTCAGAAGACCGCGTCTTCACCTTATTCCCCTTGAGCTAAGGACACACAGTCCTCGCCCAATCACTCTGATAAGTCTTCAAGGTAGACTTCCGAACCTTCACAGATCATGCTTCACCGGCAATCCACAATGACTCTTGGATACTCAGAACGCGACGCCTGACCGGCTGGAGGATTCACAGTCCTCAAGTGTAATAAGTCTTCAGGTCACACAGACAGAAAGACTTCAGTGATGCCTAACACTCTTTGGCTCTGGGAGTTTGGGCTTCGTCCTCGCAAGGATTTCTCTCTCTTAAAGGCTTCGAGGTGGGTTGCTCTCAAACGACAAAAGCCGTGCATTAACTCTGAGCAGCCACCAATTTATGGTGTAGGGGGTGGGCTATTTATAGCCACTAGGCAACCCGACCTAATATGTCTGAAATGACCTTGGGTCACTAAGGAACTGACACGTGTTCCAACGGTCAGATTACAAACACACACGGCAACTTTACTTCGGCTACAAGCAAAGCTGACTCATCCAGCTCTGGATAAGATTTGCTCTCATTGTCTTCGCTCGAAGACATAGGATTTGGGTTGAGCATCACTTGATCATTCTCGACTTTGATCACTTGGACCCCACTTAACAAAGACGGTGGTTCCTATGACTCAACAAAGAAGAAAAGGAAACAATAAACGACACGCCTTTCAAGGCCCATAGTCTTCACTCAATGTCTTCTCATGTCATAGTCTTCAATGTGAATATCTTCACATGCCACCATTGTCGCCAATGTCTTCATACATTTTAGGGTCATCTCCGGTAGGTAAACCGAATCAATGGGGGACACTACCTACGTTATCCTGCAATTCTCACAAACGCATTAGTCCCTCAACCACATTTGTCGTCAATACTCCAAAACCAACTAGGGGTGGCACTAGATGCACTTACACAAAGCACCCCTCGAAGACAATCATGACGACATCTCAACCCTTTGAGCTGTTACACATGGATTTGTTTGGCCCTACTCACTACTCTACCCTCACAACAACTGCTTGTCTGTATGGCTTCGTCATTGTTGATGACTACTCAAGATACACATGGGTGCACATAATTCTCTACAAGACTGAAGTGCAAGATGTCTTTAGACGCTTCACCAATAGAGCAATGAACAATTATGGCGTCAAGATCAAGCATATCAGAAGTGACAACGGCACTGAATTCAAGAACACCGGACTTGATCTTTATCTGGATACCATGGGAATCACTCATGAGTTCTCTGCTCCATACACACCTCTGCAAAATGGCATCGTAGAGCGCAAGAACATAACCCTCATTGAGATGGCTCGAACAATGCTCGACGAGTGCAAGACACCAAGAAAGTTCTGGCCTGAAGCTATTAATACAGCATGTCACGTCATCAACCGTGTTTACATCCATAAGCTTATGAACAAAACATCCTATGAGCTCCTTACTGGCAAGAACCAAATGTCAGCTACTTCAGAGTATTTGGGGCTAAGTGCTGGATCAAGGATCCCCATCACAAGTCAAAATTTGAACCCAAAGCTCACGAAGGCTTCATGCTTGGTTACGGAAAGGACTCGCACTCCTACAGAGTCTTCAACCTCTATCACTACAAAATCGTCGAAACTGTGGACGTGCGATTTGATGAAACCAATGGTTCACAAAGAGAGCTGCTGCCAAGTACACTAGACAAAGCTCCGCCAAATAATCTATCAAGCTGATGGGAACTAGTGAAATCATGCCTTCAAGCACAGCCTCAAGAAGAACTTATCATTTCGCACCTAACCAACTCAAGACAATGCTCACCAAGACAATCCTCCCAATGATGACAATGATCAGCAAGAGCAAAGTCTTCGTCCAGTTCATCCTCGAGTTGCAAATGAAGTACAGATTGAGAAGATAATCGATAGCATCAATGCACCTAGTCCGCTTACTCGCTCAAGAGCAACACAGCTAGCAAATTTCTGTGGGCACTTTTCTTTTGTGTCAAATATCAGAATCCAAGAAAGTTGCTGAAGCCTTTATGGAACCAGAATGGATACAAGCTATGCAAGAAGAACTTCAACAGTTCAAGCTGAACAATGTTTGGGAACTTGTTAAGGGTCCTGACCCTCGCAAGCATAACATTATCGGCACAAAATGGATATATCGAAACAAGCAAGATGAGCATGGTCAAGTCGTCAGAAACAAAGCACGTCTTGTGGCTCAAGGATATACTCAAGTTGAAGGAATTGACTTCGATGAAACATTTGCTCCTGTAGCTAGGCTTGAAGCTATTCGCATACTACTACCCTATGCTAACCACCACAACATCTTGCTATATCAAATGGATGTGAAGAGTGCATTTCTCAACGGCAAGATTGAATAAGAAGTATATGTCGCTCAACCACCTGGCTTTGAAGATCCATACATCCTGATATGGTGTACAAGCTAAATAAAGCACTGTATGGCCTCAAACAAGCTCCTCGCGCCTGGTATGATACGATCAAAGACTTCCTGAAGAGCAAAGGCTTCAAACCTGGATCCCTTGATCCCACACTCTTCACGAAGACATATGATGGTGAACTATTTGTATGCCAAATATATGTGGATGACATTATCTTCGGCTGCACCAACCAGAAGTATAGTGATGAATTTGGATACATGATGCAAGAACAATATCAGATGTACACGATGGGAGAGCACAAGTTATTCCTTGGTCTTCAAATTCATCAGCAAAGGAATGGCATCTTTATATCTCAAGAAAAATACCTCCAAGATTGTCTGAAGAAGTTTGGAATGCAAGATTGCAAAGGATACACGACGCAAATGCAGCCAAACACCATCTGGGTCCCGACGACAATGGTAAAGAGTTCGATCAAAAGGTATACCACTCCATGATTGGTTCCTTACTTTACCTATGTGCATCTAGGCCAGATATTATGCTTAGTGTTTGCATGTGTGTTCGATTCCAAGCGGCACCAAAGGAATCGCATCACTTAGCTGTGAAGCGAATTCTTCGATATTAGGCTCACACCCCAACACTCGGATTATGGTATCCAAAGGGCTCAAATTTTGATTTGGTTGGATTTTCGGATGCTGATTATGATGGTGACAAGGTGGATCGCATGTCTACATCAGGCACATGTCACTTTCTGGGACGATCACTTGTCAGTTGTTCTTCAAAGAAGCAGAACTGTGTATCACTCTCAACTGCCGAATCTGAATACATTGCTGCTGGATCTTGCTGTGCTCAGCTTCTATGGATGAAGCAAACTCTCAAGGACTATGGCATCACTCTGAAACAAGTACCTCTCTTCTGCGACAACGAAAGCGCCATCAAGATTGCCAACAATCCAGTCCAGCACTCGAAGACAAAGCACATTGAAATTCGTCATCATTTTCTCAGGGATCATGTCATGAAGAAAGATATTGACATCATTCACGTCAACTCAATTGGCAGATATCTTCACAAAGCCCTTGGATGAGAAAAGGTTTTGCATATTACGGTGTGAGCTAAATATCTTGGAATCCTCAAATGTCATGTGATCAAGCACACATCCTAACACTTATGCATGTTGATGACTTAGATGTGCAACACACGAAGTAAAGTATATCTTCAATCAATGAAGACTTACATTATGAGTGTGAATACATTAACGTGGAATTTGACTTCGGAACGCCACGATAATTGTGCGTCGTGTCTGGGTCTAATACTTCCTATACGGTGGGTAACGCCGCCACCAAATTTCTCTGTTTGAAGTGTTTCGCTCATCGCGTTATTTCTGCAATATCTTCGCATTTGATTTGTCTTCAACTTCAACCTATCTTCATGATTTTCTTCACTATGTTGATTTGGTTGCTTTCTGATATATATTGTTCTGTCCTCTACAACATTCACTTATAGCTATGTCTTCCTAGTTGAATCTTTTGAACTAAGTGAATGTGATCGGACCCTAATCTCTCCATGCTTTCTATCTCAAACTCTATCTGTCCAAATCATATGCATTCTATTGAAACTGTCGAATGTCTTCTCTGCGTCCTTGTCAGCAGAAGACACAGAGACAAACTTTAAGTCTGTTTTAAATGATTCATCCTTATTGTTGAAATCCGGAAAAGCCGGAACGACCATCCGACAAACTTGGCGGGCGTGGGAACGTGGGACAACTCAGAGTATGTTGCATGCTTGCCACGTGCCCCTCAGATGTGAACCGCCAGGGGCACTTGAGTAATTGTGCTGAGCCGCACACCTCCATATAAGTACATGTCCCCTGCGGTAAAGAAAACCTTCTTCCACCTCTCCACCTCGTCAAAACCCTAGCGCCACCGCTAGCTCTCGACGACGCCGGCGACGAAGCGCTTAGCTGCCGCGACTTCTCCGACGCCGTCCTCACGCCGGCCGCGGACATATTCCTCTCCGCCGCCGCCGTAGGTGTCCTCCGTCGCCAAGTTAGGGCACGATGGATTGAACTGCTCGGTCTCCTTTCTTCCCGTCTAGCAGTTCTTCGAATGGTAAATATAACTCTATTTTTTACCATCTTTTTGATCCTCAAAGTTCCATCCTACTTACCAAAATTGGTTTCTGCCTATACAATGTTAGATCTATTATGTCTGCACCTCATACTACCTTGTATATTCACTTAAGCTTCACAACTAGTTAGATTCCTCACTTGTACTTATTCACGGATTCGTACAAATCTGGAACCAACTCTCAGCGTATAAGTGAATGTCTTACATCATGAGGTCAATGTCTTCAAACTGATTTATCTTCAAAATCTTCCGAGAATGCATATGACCTCTTCCCCATCCTCGCATCTCTAATGCTGTCACAGTACATGTCCGTGGAGAATCCCTTGGTTCTCATAGTCCGCATTCGCTTGCAGAATTCTTACAAAGAACAAATTAACTCTCCCTAAGCCGCCTCGCTTCTCCAAAGAAACGCAAGCCTTTGAAGCCTTTGAACGTATTGAAGCCATTCAGTTTGAAGTTCATGGCTGCAGATAAATCAGTTAGGAAGGGCGGCAGACAGCGTCGTGGGGGAACCTCAAAAGATCTGCCTGATGACCTCGCAGAGCTTTACAAGACAGATCCCGAAGAAAATTACAATCAGCGCAAGACGCGAATCCAATAGATTCGTCGATATTGGGCTGAACAATGGTTCAAGTACAATTTCGTGACCCAGGAATACGCCGAGAAGAATGCTATCAAAAGCCCTTGGGGTGATATTCTCTTTCGAGGCCTTCCACCCAAGAACAGGGCTGAAGCTATTGCACAGGGTTTCTATCCTTGTATGGTCCGTGGACCTCAGCCTAAGAATGCCGACCCAACGTCATTGCTCTGGTGTCGTGACCATAGTCTCTTCAAGCGCAACTTCCAGCACGCAAAGGCTTCGGCAAAGGAAAACAAGAAGTCATTGGGATTAGACTTCAACCTGGTCCTCTCTCCCCGTCCGACGGCTCACGTGATGTCGAACCCAATGCCATCGGTCCCTTCTACAACCTTGATGGCCTCATCACTCACATTGCGGTCCAAGGTGCACAAGTGGATCACTCTGATGATGATGCTGGCTCTGATGAAGCTCCTGCTCCTGCTCCAAAGCCGCAGAAGCAAAAGAAAGTCAAGGCTTCAAAGTCAGCTGCTCCTCCAAAAGCTTCATGTGTGAAGCCAGCCATCGCACCTCCAAGCCAGCAGTGTGCGATCAAGATCAATCCCGTATCTCCAAGAAGACGGATAAGAAAAAGAAAATTGTCAAGAATACTGACCTTACACTGACTCCTGCTGCCATTTTGCGCGAAGAGCACATTGACCTGTCCAGCGATGAAGATCTTGCAGATGATGCACTTGACAACTAATCAAGAGCAAGGAAGAAGCAGAAATTTTCAACAATTTGCCTCTCTTTGATGTGGCAATCATCCATCACTTCAATGATGAGTGGTTTGACACCCCAAACATCAGCTTTGAAGATCTGCAACTTCCTATTGGCCTCAGCGTCTCCTTCAATGGAGCCATTGCTTCTGAGCTAGCTCTTGCTCAGTGCATTGTTGAACTGAAGCATAAGATTGACTATGAGAAGGCTCACCAAGAAGCATATGGCTGCACTCAGTGTGCAAGATGTCAAAACTTCAAGGTCATGCTGCACGACCTCAAAGAAGCCTTTCTCAAGAAGTGCGAAGAAGCCGAGGCTCGTGAGCGCATGAAGAGTCTGGCCGACAAGTGTGTGCTAGCCTACAATGAGGCCGAGAAGCGCAGGCTCTTGGCCATCCCGGCATTGACCCTTAATGGCTGCAAAGAAAAAGAAGACTTCAACCCACCAAGCTGCACCTTCAAGGCAGGAAGAACCCGATAGTCTTCCCAAGCAGCAGGACTAGCTCAAGCCAAAGGTTAGGTCAACCGCTTCAATGTAAGAAGACGAGGGCTCTTGAGGCTGAAGCGAAAAAGGAAACATCCCGAAGCCTCGATGCTGCTCCCTCCAAGAAGAAGCTCAAGACCAAGAAGAATCGGGCTGCTCCCACAGAGCCCTTGGTTGTTGAACCCATTTCAATGGTTCGCCCTGCATCAGAAACCCAAGAACTACGAATGACTGTTCATGAGCCTACTTCCACAGAGGCTCCTGAAGCTGAAGAGATTCCAGCAGTTGATCCCATCAGTGCTGAAAACATTGGTCACCATGAAAATGTTGAAGATGATGAAGTTCTTCCTCAAATTGAATACAATGTGGTATCATCTCCTGTTTGTACGAACAGCGAAATCATCAGCATTGGTCGTCCTCTGACGCCAATTGCTCAGGATGCTTCATGGGCTGATCGCCCGCAACAACAAGACTCCCCCAGTACTCCCCAACAACAAGTCACTCCCCAACAACAACAACAACAACAACAACAACAACAACAACAACAAAAAACAACAACAACAACAACAACAACAACAACAACAACAACAACAACAACAACAACAACAACAACAACAACAACAACAACAACAACAACAACAACAACAACAACAAGAGGAAGACTTTGAGGCCCAGGCAACCCCATCTCCAGCGTTGCCAGCATTTCGCAGGCTTCGCAAAGGTCAAAGGCCTCAAGTACATCTCTCGAGCGTTCCAGAAGGAGAAGTGCACCACCAACCTGTTGCACGTCAAGTGTTTTCAGAAGCCACTCCAACTGTGAATGTCTCCGAGTCTGAAGCCAAAGTTGCTGAAGACAATCCGGCTGCATCAGCCGAAGACACCCAAGAAGAAGAAGAACGTGTCCCTACACCCCCTGTTATTGAAGAAGTTATTCCTGATATCAACGTGCTAGTGCCCGACCCTCCAGCTCCTCAAGTGGAGGTTGAAAATATTGAGGCTGCCACCTCCAACACCAATGAAGCCAATGACACAGTCATGGCTGAAGCAAATGTGGAGCCTGCACCAAGTGTGCCTGAAGCCAATGAGGCAACTGCTCCTGAAGCATCTGCTGAGCAGCCTAAAGCCTTAGTTGTTGCCATCGCCCAGTTCGCCACCAAGGCCCTACACAATTGAGCAAGCATACAACTATGGTCACCGATCACAAGAAGATGGCGCTTCTGGTCCCTCCGCCTCATGCCTCGGGTCCTCGGTTTGAATATCATATTGCGCATAGGCCTCGGTCCGTAAACCAAAGCCACGATCGCGAAGGTTCCTGTGCACTTGCCACCTCTGTGGTCTTTCAATGCAAATGGCTTCAAAGCCCACAACACTTTCTTTGACAGAGCAAAGAACCCCTACACAAGGCCAAGGATATCATCTGACCGTTTCTGGAGCTATCAGCAACGAAGCTATTACTCCTGCGTTTTGTATGATCAAGGGCGCATTTTCCCTCATATGCGCATCGACACTGAAGCCATTGCCGGACTGCCGTGCTTAGAAGAAGCACTTGATTGCTTTCGTGATGCAGGTCTGCTCGGCTTCGTAAAATCAAAGAACATTGGAATGAAGAACTTATGCTTCAATTCTATGCTACCCTCCACATCCGCGGCTACTACAGAGATATGAAGACATGGGTTCTCGAGTGGATGACAGGAAATGTTCGTCATGAAGGCAAAGCTCTTGACGTCATTGAGCTCATAGGCCTACCCACTCCCGGAGAGCTGTTTGAACCTGGTTGTCAACTCCACCGCGATGCACTGGAGAGCATCTTTCATAAGCCAGAACCCAACATGAGTCAGATGTTGAGCATGATGAAGCCTCTGCCACATGACGCTGAATACCCTCAGGAATTCTTTGTTGATGACCTTGAGTATCTGCCTCGTACAATATATCACATCATCAAGCGAACTCTATGGCCTATCAAAGGGCATTCCTCATCTGCAAAACTTGAAGGAGCCATGAAGACAATGGTCTTTTACATCCTCAATGGCATCAGCTTCAATATGCAAGAATTCTTCATCCGGCAATTGGCTGCGTCTGGATCTGATCTTTTTGGTCTGAAATTTTATGCTCCATGGGTCATGCGCCTCATCAAGATACACTCTGCTATCAACTATCAGCCTTCTGCTCGAAATCATCTGATCTTTCTACCAGAGGTTGATATGTCAGTTGAAGCCATATACCCTGAGCCTGCCAAAACGCCACTTTGTCTTCAGAATGCAGATCACCATAGCTTCTCTCAACCCATGGAAGGCGTCCAAGCAAGATCTCGCTTTCTATCCTCGGATGGGAACACTCGTCGCCTCACCGCGCGCAAACCTGAAGCTACCGAGAGCACTATTGCACAAAGGCCTCGAAGCGCTCTCGCGTCCTAAATGATCGAGAACTTCTTGTCGCCTTGCATCGTAAACAAGATAAGCATCACTCCTGGCTCAAGCGACGGATGCAAAGCCTCTTGGTGGACGCCAATCGCATTCAAATCTTGCCACCAAGAATGCTTTTGTCACTCATGAGACCTGTCGGCGATCGTGGAAGAGTTTGACATCGCTTAGTGCTTTGAAGCAGATCTTCAAGACGATGGCTTCATCGAACGCTTCAAGTTTGACTCCACTCCTCCATGGAATGCAGTCCCACGATTTAACTCCATCACTTGAAGACTCGACTATTCTTCCTCCGCGGCAACGGTGAATGCCGAGTGATCGATGATGAAGCCGATGCTACTTCACCGCCCCTACGCCTCGCACGCGATCGACACCGCACCAAGTTCGCTCGCACCGCCAAACAACCACGACAACCCTGCTCCTTCACCTTCTCCCGATGAAAGCGAGTAGATGCTCTATGTCTTCAAACCTTTTGGTCCTTCTCGACAAAAGGGGAGAAGCATATGAGTTTGATAGTCTTCAAGCGGGTTCATAAGGGCGGTTGCATAATATTTTGCCTAGTGTTTACAACTCTCGCTTTTGATACATTTGGTTCTTTGAGTTGTAACACTTAAACTCGATGGTCGTCTGCTACTTATTTGCTTTACTGTGGTGCGATGATAAATTCCGCATGTGCGATGATAACTTACGCACTTAGATCATTCTGCAGACGTCCATTTTTCATTATGCATGTCATTATGTTAGTTATATCATTTCATGCATGATGAATTATCTTCATAAGTTGAAGAAGATCTCCACAAGTACAACCTGCCATGTGCATTTGCATTCCACAAGCAAACACTAGTAGAAAAAGGGGCTTTCGTCCAGGGCAGTTTAGCCCATTAGTCCCGGTTCAACCCAGAACCGGGACCAATGGAGCTATTTGCCCCGGTTCGTGAGCCCAGGGGGCCGGCCGGGCCACGTGGGCCATTGGTCCCGGTTCATCCGGACCTTTTGGTCCCGGTTGGTGGGATGAACCGGGACCAATGGTCCTGGCTCCTGGCCCACCACTATTGGTCCCGGTTCGTGGCATGAACGGGACCAAAGGCTTCCTTTAGTCCCGGCTCATGCCACGAACCGGGACCAATAGTGCTGCCTATATATACCCTCGCTCATGAAAGCAGAGCACTCCATTGCTCTGTTTTTCTCTTGCCGGGCGAGGGGGGCATTGTGGTGCTCTAGCTCACCTCCTATGCACATGAGGTGTTCATGAAATGCCCGAGCCACACTACTTAAGCTTTCTCCTCTCAAGCTCGACCTCCAACCTCCATTTTCCTCAATATTTGTCTAGGTTTAGCGGTTCGTCACGCCCGTCCCCTGCCTTCACCGCCAGAGAACACCACCGATCTCATCGCCAAGACCACCGTGGTGAGCCTCTTGTTCTTATCTTCTTTCCGAAAGGAAAAATATTCTTACTTGTATTATTTTCTTACTTTTATTATTGCATCTTATATAGTGCGATGGTTTTGGTATCCGCCTCGCGTCGCCCTCGTCCCGCTCTATGATTCGGATGTGGTATATATTATCTTTTCATAACTATTGGTTCATTTATTGTTTATGAAAATTATGCCACCAACGTGACATAGATTTTATTTATCTAGGAGGTTGTTGAACCGAAATTCCAACCGACCCTATTGTCGAGAGGTTAAATTTAGTTGAAGAAGAAAACAATTTCTTGAAGGAAAAATAAAAACTTGAGGAGGAGAAGATGATATTGGAGTTGCATGTTGCGGATGTCGCCGATGATCACAAGATCAAGATGGATGCAATGCGCTTGAAGATGAGAAAGATTAGAAAATATGCCATTCATACCGAGGCTTGGTATCATTATGCCGTTGGATCAGTTGTTACCTTGGTTGCGATTATGATCGATTTGTTTTCACATTGAAATGTTTTACATAGTTTCAATGTATGGTTTAATTAATTTAGATGCTCTGCAGAGCTTTATGTTGTTAGATGAGAACTATGTATGTACTTTGGTTTTATGTGATGATGAACTTCTATTAATTTGGTCACTTAATTATCTATTCATGATGTTCAGAATGATTTTTGACACACTTAATTATATATAATGCACGCAGATGAACCGCAATGGATGTACGGTGATGCACACACCTCCGAGTACATTAAGGGCGTGCATGCTTTTCTCAAGTGGCTGAGGCAAACAAGTAGAATGGTTTTATGTGTTGTCCATGCCCTATATGTGGAATACGAAGTCTTACTCGACCGGAAAATCCTTCACACCCACCGCTTTACAAGGGTTTCATGCCACACTATAATGTTTGGACGAGGCATGGAGAAATAGGGGTTATGATGGAAGACGGCGAGGAAGAAGAGTACGATGACAACTATGTGCCCCTGAATACGGTGATGCTATCGAACATCAAGATGCACTGCAGACGATGCACGATGGTGCTGCAACGGGCGAAGCTGCTGAAGATCAAGAGGAACCGCACGATGTGCCCCATGATGATGATCTCCGCCGGGTCATTGTCGATGCAAGGACACAATGCGAAAGTCAAAAGGAGAAGCTGAAGTTCGATCGCATGTTAGAGGATCACAAAAAAGGGTTGTACCCCAATTGCGAAGATGGCAACACAAAGCTCGGTACCGTACTCGAATTGCTGCAAAGGAAGGCGAGAATGTCAGGCTCGATAAAGGATTTGAGAAGCTACTCAAAATAATGAAGAAGAAGCTTCCAAAGGATAACGAATTGCCCGACAAAGACATACGCAGCAAAGAAGGTCGATGCCCTCTAGGATTGGAGGTGGAGAAGATACATGCATGCCCTAATGACTGCATCCTCTACCGTGGTGCCTACAGGATCTGAACGCATGCCCGGTATGTGGTGCATTGCGTATAAGATCGACGAGATGACCCCGTGATGTTGACGGCGAGCCTCCCAGAAGAGGGTTCTGCGAAGGTGATGTGGTATGCTCCTATAATACCACGGTTGAAACGTCTGCTCAGAAACGGAGAGCATGCCAAGTTGATGCGATGGCACGTTGAGGACCGTAAGAAAGACGGGAAGTTGAGAGCACCCGCTGACGGGTCGTAGTGGAGAAAAATCGAGAGAAAGTACTGGGATGAGTTTGCAAAGGACCCAAGGAACGTATGGTTTGCTTTAAGCGCGGATGGCATTAATCCTTTCGGGGAGCAGAGCAGCAATCACAGCACCTGGCCCGTGACTCTATGTATGTATAACCTTCCTCCTTGGATGTGCATGAAGCGGAAGTTCATTATGATGCCGCTTCTCATCCAAGGCCCTAAGCAACCCGGCAACAACATTGATGTGTACCTAAGGCCATTAGTTGAAGAACTTTTACAGCTGTGGAATGGAAACGGTGTACGTATGTGGGATGAGCACAAAAAGGAGGAATTTGACCTAAAGGCGTTGTTGTTCGTGACCATCAACGATTGGCCCGCTCTCAAGAACCTTCGGGACAGACAAACAAGGGATACCACGCATGCACGCACTGTTTACTTGACACCGATAGTATATACCTCGGAAGCTGCAGGAAGAATGTGTACCTGGGCCATCGTCGATTTCTTCCGATCAACCATCAATGTCGAAAGAAAGGCAAGCATTTCAAAGGCGGGCAGATCACCGGAAGAAGCCCTCCATGCGTACCGGTGATCACGTACTTGCTATGGTCAATGATTTACACGTAATCTTTGGAAAGGGTCCCGGCGGACTAGCTGTTCCGAATGACGCTGAGAATCACGCACCCATGTGGAAGAAGAAATCTATATTTTGGGACCTACCCTACTGGAAAGACCTAGAGGTCCGCTCTTCGATCGACGTGATGCACGTGACGAAGAACCTTTGCGTGAACCTGCTAGGCTTCTTGGGCGTGTATGGGAAGACAAAAGATACACATGAGGCACGAGAGGACCTGCAACACTTGCACGAAAAAAGAGGGCATGCCTCCGAGCAAAGATGAAGGTCCCGCCAGCTACGCCTTCTTTAAAGAAGAGAAAGAAATATTCTTTCAATGCCTGCTCGGTATGAAGGTCCCGACTGGCTTCTCGTCGAATATAAAGGGAATAATAAATATGCCAGAGAAAAAGTTCCAGAACCTAAAGTCTCATGACTGCCACGTGATTATGACGCAACTGCTTCCGGTTGCATTGAGGGGGCTTCTACCGGAAAACGTCCGATTTTTAAGTTGTTAGTAGATATCGATTTTAGGTTAGTGCATTTTATCACTGATTTTAGGTTAGTTGATCGATTTAGTGCATTTTATGTTTGTTGCATTTTAGGTTAGTGCATTTTATGTTAGTGGAGAGGAAAAAGTAAAATAAGGAAAAGGAAAATAAGTAGAGAAAGAAGTAGAAGAAGAAGGAGAAGACGAGGAGAGGAAGAAGAGAAAGAAGAAGAAAAAAAGAGGAGAAGAAGAAGGAATAGAGGAGCTTCTTCTCCTTTTTTCTCCTCTTTTTTTTTCTTCTTCTTCTTAATTTTTATCGGGAACGAGGGTGTCGAGGATCGCCGAGGGGTCGAGGGTCGGGAACTAGGGTAGAGGGTCGAGGGTCGTTAAGGGGTCAAGGGTCGAGGGTTCCTATAGTGTCAAAGTATTGAAGAAATCCATGGCTTCATCATTAGCCGGAAGTAACCATGGCATGATGGTACGAAGTCCTCCAAAGTTGTTCTGGAATGGAGTCCCGGATAGGATAATTTGCCTTTTTGCTGAACTTTGTACCAAAAAGCGAATTATCCTATCTAGGACTCCGTTCCAAAACAACTTTGAGAGCTTCTGCACCATCATGCACCTATTACTTTCGCCTAATGATGAAGACATGGTTTTGTTGAACTTTGACACTAGGCAACCTCCCGACCCTCGGCGATCTTCGACCCTTGACCTCGACCGCCGGCGATCCACGACCCTCTACCCTACATCACAGGCGCCGATGCCCACGCCACTTGTGGGACATAGATGTACTGTTCAACGCCGACCCCTCCCGATAGCTTCAACACGTGGGGGGTCGATATTACCCTCCTAGCTTGAAGCGCTTCTCGAGGCCACCCCTAACCCTTGAAGCGTTGTCGAGGCCACCCCAAACCCTAGAGAAGCAGCGTCGAGGCCACTAATATGATTCCTTATTGTGATTAGCTAGCTAGTTCTACGCTGGCACTAATATATCCATATCTGTCATGTTTGAATAATAATTGCCATGTTGTAAATATTTGTAGAAACTATGGACACCCCCGAGACGAAGCACAAGAAGCGTTGTTGAGGGACATAATCGCACAAGGAAGTGATGCCGCCTCTCGTTGATGTTTCTCAACGACAACGATGGTCTGGAAGGAGAGGGTGAAGAAGCAGCTGGCTATGATTTACATGGTCTGATGACCCAATGCCGGTGCAAGAAGGAGAGGGTGAAGAAGTAGACCGTGAGGACGGCTCGTGATCACCAAACCGAGTCCGCCAGGTATATATATATTAGTTAAGCCTGTGATGACTAGCTCTCGCCTTTGTTTTGGTATATATGTACACATATTAATTAACTCTCGCTTTTGTTCTTTTTCAAGCCCTCGGATCGAGCACAACTTCGTAAAGAGACGAGGCCCAAGAAAAGTTGAGCTTGGATGAAAAGTTTGAGATCATACAAATCGCACGCGACGGCCAACCGATTGAACCCTACCGACAAAGAAGGCATTTGTTGCTCAAGGGGGTTCGTTAGGGACAAGATCCCGATCAGCATCCACCAATGGTATAAGCCTAAGAACGAAGACCCCGAGGTGTCTTGTGTCAATGATATGCGTAAAATGATCTTTGACCGAGCTGAAGTCAAATTTTACCCTACCGCTAGAGGATGATCCGGAGAAGCTAGTAATAGAGCCATTAATCAAGTCTTTTGCTCTTAAGAAGATGGCAGAACTATTCAGGAATTGGAAGAAAGAACTCAATACGTATGTCGAAAAAATGAGACACCAGAATTCAAGGGAAAATATGAGAAGATCGAGATGATCGCCCGCATTTGTGGCCTACAAGACATTGGAAAAGAGTAAAAAGATGTCAGCGACAAACAAGAGAAATGCTGCGAAGAAGAAGCTTCACCATCGCACGGGTCGTGGCTACCTCGTAGTCCGCCTAAGTGGGCCAAGGCTGAGAATGATCTGCTTGATAAAGGGATTGAACCCGAGACAATGAACTGGCCAGACCGTTGCCGGACTTGGTTCATCGGGGCCGGCGGATCCTTGGACCCTATAACGGGGAAGTGCATTTGGACGGACGAACAATTGGACATACCACCAAGAGGCTTCAGCATTATATCGAAGCAGCGAAGCAAGGGAAGTTCGTTCCAGACAGGGAGAAGCACGAGCTCACAATGGCCCTCGAATCTCGAGCACCACGGACGGACACGAGGCACGCCAGCTCCGCTTCGTGGAAGGCTGGATTTCGACGCAGGGGTTACAAAACCCATGAGAGGAGGAAGAAACGGAGCAGAGCCTAATGCAAAGCGCTGCACGAAAGGGTAATGGGGCTAGAGGAACGAGAAGAGGAACGAGAAGCAGCAGATCACAACAAACGACATGCCAAGCTTCCCGGTTACCCCGCCATCTCAACCGAGAAGCAGCGTGGCTTCCACCGAGCTGCTTCAGCAGAGAGCAGCATGCCTTGACGGCTCCTGCCAGCTATCCGTGGATGCTATCACGGATGCTGAAAATTGCCACCTTATGGCGCAATGGAGCAATTTGAAGGTCAAGGCGGCTGTTGGCTCTGCTTATCCTACTAAACCCGACTCAACTTTTCACCGCCGCCGATTCCGTATGATATGCTAAGGTGATGGTCGATGAAATAACGGAGGATTTGAGGACCTCCGGCTTGACCACCCTACCGGTGAAGGGAGTATCGGCTGGGTTCGCTCAAGACTCCATGCCTATGGCGGAAGGATCTCATCAACCTTCCGAACTGGACGCCCGCCTCCTCCTCCTCCTCCGGCGAGTCAGGCACTCCGCCTCCACCGCCTCCTCCTCCGCGAGTGACGATCAGGAACTCGGCCGGCTCCTTCTCCGGCGCGGCGGCACTCCGTCTCCTTCTCCGCCTGCACCGGCGCGTCCGGCAGCCAGCCTCCTCCTTCTCCGCCTCGCCGGCAAGGGCGGAAGAGACCCGCCGCGCTCGCTGCTCCGGCGCGTCATAGTCCTTCTCCTCCGCCTCGTAAGCAAGGAAAGAAGACATCCGCCCATCTGCTCTGCCGGCGCCTAGCAAGACAGCCAAAGGTGGAGGAGATACAGATTCGGTCCTTCTCTCAAGACTCGGAGAAGTTACCGACGAGAGGAGCGAGGAGGAAAACGCGAAGATCGCGCAGACCAAGTGGATGACTAGTTTCAAGGGTTGAAAGCAAAGAGACATCCACCTCCGGAGGAGAAGGTAGATCCGTCAAAGCGAAGCGCACTCTGCTGCCCCGACAAAACCACCCAAGTCTCCGCCAAAGGCAACTATCAGCGCATTATTGGAAAGGCATTTGCCAAGCGGAGAGATCGGGAAGTACTGTCGCTGATCAAAGGATGAAAGAACGACGAGCTGGGAAACAAATTGCCCAGCTCGGCGAACAAGCAAAGCAATCGTGCCCCCGCTCAAGGTGCTCGCTAGCGACATCGCCGATCCGAGGATGGTGCCCGGTTATGGCAATCCTGCAGATTACCTGCCCGACGATGTACATTATGATTTCTTGGAGGTGCAGATACAAAGATACGAGTATGGGAAGCCTCTCACAAAGATGAAAGCTCTCTAACAACGATGATGCTAAGATTGCATGATTGGTACATGAAAACCTGCAAAGAGTCCGAGGGGAGGAATACTTTGTATGTGAGAGTTAAAAGGAGCATGACCTCCTTGGAATTGAACTGCTGCCTATTCCATTTGAGGAGTTCTATCAGTTTTTCAATCAATTGGCCCTCGATAAAGCAACGGTCACCTGCTACTGTTTGTAAGTAGTACTACTTCGTCATTAAGTATCTCTATATAACTCAGCTCTTTCATTGCATGTATTTATAAATATCCTCACTATATTATGCAGATTGAAGATCGCAGAAATGAAGAAAAACAAGTGGGTGATATTGGGTTCATTAACACATATCTCATAGATGCAAATGAGGTTAAATATCGTGTCGACGAAACCGAGGCCAACTTGCTACGATCGTTGGAAATAAATGAACACAAAATATAATACTCTTTCCTTACAACTACAAGTGAGTGTTACTGTCTTGTGGCATATTCGGTTTCCTTATTTAGTCCAGGTTAGTAATGTAATATTGATGAGTTATGCATGCGCAAGCAGGTTCCACTATATTCTCCTAGAGATTAAGCTTGAGCAGGAGTAGTAACTGTCTTAGACTCGAGACGAAAAGATCCCAAGGAGTATGCGGACATGACCGAAATGCTCGAGAAGTAAGTTAAATCGATCATTATCCACCATATCAGCAACTTTGTTCATTTCTGATATCAAGTAATTGTTTTCTTTGTATGGCAGGGCTTGGGAAAATTCACCAAAAAGCTCCGGGACTACCAAAGAAGCTGCAATTTAGACACCAAAGTAAGTACTATATAGTAGCATATTCCACGCGATCTCCTAGTGATTCAAGCGCTAGTTTCATCAATACCATTTAGCATGCTTGCTAATTATCAGTTTGATTGACCTCTGTTTCTTGTAAAGTGGTTGTGGCAGGAACAAGGAATGATTTCTGTGGATACTACGCTTATGCAGTCCATCCGCCACACGACCTGTGAGAGGGCTACTCCGACAAACAATATGAAGTGCGTAAATAAAAATATTCACAATTTTATTTTATTACCATCATTTGTGTTGAGTTTCATTCATTCATATATATATATATATATATATATATATATATATATATATATATATATATATATATATATATATATATATATATATGTATGTATGTATTGACCCCTTTCTTAAAATTAGATGTTTCGAAGTGGATGAACTCCTAGCACCAGATCGCATGCAGCAATTCAAGAGGAATTGGCGCATTCTTTCTTGACCATGTGATCGCTGAAGACGGAGAATACTATGTGGACCACGCGTCCGTATTGTAAAAGATAATTATTGTATATATGTAGCCGGTAGTGTCGGATAGATATACGAGAACTTGTTGTTCGACCAATCTCTCGGAGAAGGAGAGGTGGTCGATATCACTTCTCTCTGTATGCATATATGTTCAAGACGATCTTCTGCTTGCTTAATTACTAGCTAGCTAGCATGTCTAGTTAGTCCTCTCTATATGTATGTATAGTACGAAGCGCCGACCAAGCACGGACAAAAGAGATGACACTTTTCTCTATTAATTAGCTAGCTATAGCACAATATATGAAACACCTAAATTAACCCCCAAAACCCCCAAACCCCCCTTTTCAAAAAAAAAAAAAACCAGAGCTATAGAAATGTCGACGCTGGGATGCCTATTGGTCCCGGTTGGTGCCACCAATCGGGACCAAAGGCCCTCCCGCTGGGCTCGTGGACAAAGCCACGTGGAGGCCCATTAGTCCCGGTTTTGAATTGAACCGGGACTAAAGGGCCAGGGTATTAGTACCGACCCTTTAGTCCCGGTTCATGAACCGGGACTAAAGGCCCTCACCGACCGGGTCAACAGGCCCTTTTTCTACTAGTGAAACTACTTATATGCACATCTTCAGAGGGAGCCTTTGCCACTTATGAAGACAATTCCCTATCCTTTACAATTTCACATACTTTATCCCCGTTGAACACTTCAACCAGTTTGTCATCAATCACCGGAGATTGTAAGTGCATCTAGTGCCACCCCTAGTTGGTTTTGGAGTATTGACGACAAATGTGGTTGAGGGACTAATGCGTTTGTGAGAATTGCAGGATAACGCAGGTAGTGTCCCCCATTGATTCGGTTTACCTACCGGAGATGACCCCTAAAAATGTATGAAGACATTGACAACAATGGTGGCATGTGAAGATATTCACATTGAAGACTATGACATGAGAAGACATTGAGTGAAGACTATGGAGCGCGAAAACTGTGTCGTTTCATTGCTTCCTTTCTTCTTTGTTGAGTCATAGGAACCACCGCATCGTTAAGTGGGGTCCATGTGAACATAGTCGAATGATCAAGTGATGCTCAACCCAAATCCTATGTCTTCGAACGAAGACAATGAGAGGAAAACTTATCCAGAGCTGGATGAGTCAGCTTTGCTTGTACCCCAAGTAAAGTTGTCGTGTGTGTTTGAAATCGACCGTTGAACACGATCGTTCCTTAGTGACCCGTGGTCATTTCGACATATCAGGTCGGGTTGCCTAGTGGCTATAAATAGCCCACCCCTACACCATAAATTGGTGGCTGCTCAGAGTTAGTGCACGGCTTTTGTCGCTTGAGAGCAACCCACCTCAAGCCTTTGAGAGAGAGAAACTTTGCGAGGACGAAGCCCAAACACCCGAGCCAAAGAGTGTTAGGCATCATCAAGTCTTTCCGTCAGTGACCTGAAGACTTATTACACTTGAGGACTGTGAATCCTCCAAATTGTTAGGCGTCGCGCTCTGAGCATCCAAGAGTCATTGTGGATTGCCGGTGAACGCAGTCTGTGAAGGTTCGGAAGTCTACCTTGAAGACCTACCAGAGTGATTGGGAGAGGACTGTGTGTCCTTAGCTCAAGGGGAATAAGGTGAAGACGCGGTCTTCTGAGTTGAATCTCAGCCTCCCTAACAAGATGTACAGTTGTCACAGCAACTGGAACTGGTCCAACAAATCATGTGTCTTCAACAAGTGACTGGTTCTATCTTCTCCCTCTCCTTACTTAGAGTTTGTCTGCGTGAAGTCATTGCCTATTTGTCATACCTGTTTGACTTCATTGCTTGACTACATCTGTTGATTGGCTTCTCACTATCTTTCATCCTGATCCTACTACCAAGCTGCTATTAGTCTTGTACTTTCACGTTATTACATACTTGACTATGGTTTGCTTGTTGTAGTTTATCTTCCGCTGCATATCAATTAGGTCATTTCTATTGTTTGTCTTCGAAACATCCGTGTTTTGAAGACTTTCCTAAAAATCGCCTATTCACCCCCCCCCCCTCTAGTCGATAACTAGCACTTCCAATGATGCCAGCAAAGAGTCAGAGCGTGATGCTGCCGACGACGACGATTGCACAAAACATGATGATGATCTCATTCGTACAGAGGGCGATGACGCCGCAGGGGACAACTGTGGCGCCGCAGAGGACAGCAACAATGATGTAAAACACATTTTCTCCATAGATTTTTGCTACTCTTTTCACCCATGAAAACCAAACCATCCTCTATAACAAAACACTCTTTTTCTACACGGGTAAAACCAAGACAGAAGCGGACAAAGAGGATAAAGACAAGTGGAAAAGAATTGGCAGCACCAACGGATGATGAACATGAGGCAACAACAAATAAGGACAAATGTGAAATCAAGGTAGGAGCAGCATTTGATCAGGTCAATAGAGCATGGAACTTACTAGAAGAACGTCACCAACAAGATGTTAGGACGGCCGGGTTTGGAAGCATAGAGGAATGTCAAATAAAGCGCTCCATCTGCAAACTGCTTGCAACACACATCTACGACAACCTGGACACAGAAAGCATGACAATAACATTCGGTGAAGCTGATCAGTAGAAAGAAATCAAGATTACCAAGGAAGCTATACACAAGGTGTTTGGATACCCAAACGGCACGGAAAAGTCAGCACCAAGGCCAGCGAAGAGCCCAACTTCAATGAAAGAACTGATCACAGAACTTGTCCTCAAGAAAATGGATTTCCATCACGACGATCTGTTTAAAGAACTAGAAAAATTGGTGGAAGTAGATGACGAACAATCAAATAGGAAATCAGTTAAAATATTTTTCCTTATTTTTTTCCACAACGCTGTCTGTGGAACAACCTCCCCTACCTTCAGCAAACAAGCCATTATGGTCAAGGACTTGGACTATCCAGAAATGGCAAAGATGGATTTCTGCGAGGTAATCATCGAAAGTATTAAGGAAGGAGCCAAGATATGGCAGAAGCACAGGTTGTTGCCTCGGGAATAAAAGAACAAAAAGCATCTCAATGGTTTGGCACAGGGACCAGTAATAATGTACCTCGACTCCCTGCTGCTGCCGACCGATACAATAGAAATGCGCAAGATTGCAAAGACAATGGACAAGACATCATTACCGCGAGCAAACCACCTAAAAGAGAGTGAACTAAAGAAAATAGCTAGAGCAGACATGAAAAGGGACGGAAAAGAACGACCAGATGACTATGATTTTGGCAAGATAAATGTATAGCCATATTGAATATATATGCATTATCCCATATAAAAACGGTTTCCAGTCTAACCAATTCCATTCTGCCGAAACAATGCAGACATGGAAAGGAACAACAGAGAGGATCTTCTATGCCAACACAGCAACACCTTCAGATTCAATACAGATGATACCAAGACAACAACAGAGCACCAAAGAGACGACTAAGCTACTACCACCTCCAACCAAGCGCCAGGACAAAGCACATGTCAAGACGAGTGGAAGCAAGGAACCACCACGAGCACCAAAGACAGATCATATGAAATATTCGGAAGGATAGAAGAAATGTTGAAACAAGTACTCGACGAAACAAAATAGATACCGGGAATAAAGACCAGGGCTGGACACCAATGCAGCAAACAAGAGGAGGAATTAGATGAAAGCATGAAGAACTCAGTGGTGCAACAAACAACGACCCTGATTGATTCTCTTGAACAACTTAGAATTTTTCAGGACATTGTTTGCAGAGTGAGCTTACCAGAAGAGACGACGCTGAAGTTGCAGGATGGAGCAGACACAGGAGCCACAGCTGCACTTGTACATGGCAACCACACGAAAGAAGTCATAGCCACAACAGAACCAGGAGGGAGGAGAAAAAGGAAGAAGGAAGAACAAGACCAACAAAACAAACATGAAAGGAAGAAAAGAATAACAAAATCAAGGACACAGACCTCGAGAATTAGCCAGAGGGAGACAAAAGAACATAACAAGGTGCAAAAAGAGCAAAGCAAGGAGCACGTATCAACCAATACAGCAAGTGCCGAAGGACATCAAGAACAAGGTAGAAAAGTAGCTGCAGAAGCAGAGAATCAAGATGAGAAACAGGTAAATGAGAACAAATACATCATCCATGTGACTCGAAAGCGATGCTTTCAAACTTGAACTTAAAAAATCTGTCTTCGATTCTGTCAGGGACACGGCAACAGAACGCCACCGAAACATAAAGGCCAACAACAGCATGTCATCAAGAACACCGAGCAAAAGGATGGAAGCAATAGAACAAGCAACCCAACAACAGATGATGCTCCCTCAAGAGCGTCAACAGGAGCAGTACAAGAGACGAACAGGATCGGAGGTAGCAAAGACGTGAGTATAAAAAATCAGTCTCTTCTTTCTAAAAAGTCTATTCTCTCTAAACTAGAAACGGTCTTGAGTTAACTGACAAATCTGCAACAAAATATACACTCAGCTGGACAAGTATCATATCGACGCTCCCGCAAATGAGGCACGGGCTGATCTAGCATCGACCGTTAATAGCACGGCAAAAAAACAAGAAGAAAACAACAAAGAAGAGGTAAAACTTCCAAACCCACTTTGCCCAAATACCGTCAACTCATATTTTTCATCTATCAGGTATTACAAGCACAGCAAAGAGAAGAGGATGCCCATGCAAAACAGAAAGTTGATATAGAAGATCTTTTCAGCACAATAGCATTTCAGATGACTGATACAGGGGAGAAAGCCTCAGACACTCCACCTGGTGACACACCCAAGGCTGGTAAACAAAGCAAAGAAAAAGTGGACGCACAAATAGATATCCCAACCACCGGCGCAAAGGTAAAATTCAACAAGAACCATTTTCTCAAAATTTATAAGAAATGTACTGCCCAGCACAACCTGTCATAGTAATACAAGAATTACAAGCAATGAATCATGCTTTTCCTTTTTCATGAAACGCAAGAAACAAACGAGGACGGTCATGCCGAAGAACAGCAAGGAGTACAAACAGAACAAACCAAAAAACAAGGGCAAATGGCGACTAAAATGGTACCCAGTACGCCGACCAAAGAGCAGTCTTCACGTGACAAACACAACTGAGAAGACATGCCACCAGCATCGAAGACCAACGAGGTAAAGCTACACACACCTGCTCCTACAACGTTAAAACAAAAAAGTTATGCATGCACAGATGAAGTCCAAACTTATTTACATTTTTTGATTGAACAGAAGAAAGAAACAGATGAAGCAGAAGATGTGCCTCAAGAAGCAATACAAAGTGCTGCTACCGCTCAACAATGTACAAAAACTCCAGAAGACAGAGAAGAAGTGACAGGCACGGCACCAGAGAGATTGAATGTAGAGGTCAAGCTACAAAACCTCTTTCTATAGCATATAAAAAATGCACCCACCATAAAGAAACACAGACACATTTTAATTACTTTTTTGCGTTCCGAAAGATGCAAGAAACAGAGGAGAGCACCAATATTCCAGACCAACAAACACAACAACACAAGGGAATGGAACAAGCAGAAGATGTTCTTCCAACAACAGACAGCGTAACCGCCGTAGACCAAGCCAGAAAAACTTCGCTGTCCGGGCAAGAAATAACAGGGATGGCAACGTCGACGCAAAATATCGAAAAGGTTAAGTGAGATAAGCTGCTTTTAAGAAAATTAGAAATTTGAGTGAACAAAGACAGAAATGCAATCTCATTTACCTACCTCTATGTCTCAACAGCCACAAGACAAAAACGACGACACCACGAATGAACAAAACGAAAAAGATCCAAAGGAGCTCCAAAAACCTCCACTCATCGAAGAAAAGCTCGAAGAGGCAGCACCGGCGGAAACGACTGAAAAGGTGAAGCTACAAAAAAAAGTTCAAAGACACACTAAACATTTGAGTATTTTTCTTAGGGAACGGACACTGAACTACAATGAAAATAATGAGCATATTTAATTATTTTTTAACCACGTTTTTGCACGACAACGCAGAAACCTCAACAAGACACGCGCGTTTCTATGTAATGTAGTTAGAAATTGCATGTTCATGTTGAAAAGAGAACTATTTCGACAACAGTGCCTCTTGCATCATCAGAGGGTGCCAGTAAACTATAAACAACAATGCCTCTTCTTATTTGTACGACAGCAGTGACTCCCAAAACGAACCCTTACGCGTGACTCTAGAGACCACCCTCCCATGCCTCCAGAGGCGACATGGCCTTGTGCCACCAAAGCCTGGGTCACCATGCCTCCGGGCAATATCCACACACACACATGCCCTTACATGTGACTCTGGAGACCACCCTCCCGTGCCTCCAGAGGCGACATGGCCTTGTGCCACCAAAGCCTGGGTCACCATGCCTCTAGGCAATATCCACACACACACATACTAAGAGCGCCTCAACCGTGGCTAGCTCCTACGCACACGTGACTTCACATGCTTCAAACCCGTGCCTCCGGAGGCAACATACAATTGCCTTCGTAGTATGCACACATGTGCATGCACGCACAAACCTATATATCCTCAACAAAGCCTAGCTCTTAAGCAGATGTGACTGCACATGCTTCAAACCCGTGCCTTTACAAACAAAGCAGCTTGCCTTTTGCACGACTTGCTATATAAAAATTAAATGAGCCGAAGGCGATCAGGAGGTTCCCTCGCGCTGGAGGCGCCGTGACACACCGTGACGGACAACGCGCCGCATGAACCAACATGCTGCACGACCAACACGCACTTCGACCCATGCCCCCCCTTCAAGATGTTTATGAAAACTAAACGAGCCGAAGGCGAGCAGGAGGTTGCCTCGCGCCGGAGGCGCCGTGTCACACCGTGACGGACAACGCGCAGCACGAACCAGCACGCTGTATGACCAACACACACTTTGACCCATGCCCCCCCTTCAAGATGTTTATGAAAACTAAACGAGCCGAAGGCGAGCAGGAGGTTCCCTCGCGCCAGAGGCGCCGTGTCACACCGTGACGGACAACGCGCCGCGGAACCAAAGACGCCGCACGACCAACACACACTTCACCCATGACCCCTTCAAGATGTTTATGAAAACTAAACGAGCCGAAGGCGAGCAGGAGGTTCCCTCGCGCCGGTGGCGCCGTGTCACACCACGAGGGACAACGCGCCGCACGAACCAGCACGCTGCACGACCAACACACACTTCGACCCATGCCCCCCCCCCCTCCTTCAAGATGTTTATGAAAACTGAACGAGCCGAAGGCGAGCAGGAGGTTCCCTCGCGCCGAGGCGTCGTGTCACACCACGAGGGACAATGCGCCGCATGAACCAGCACGCTGCACGACCAACACACACTTCACCCATGCCCCCTCAAGATGTTTATGAAAACTAAACGAGCCGAAGGCGAGCAGGAGGTTCCCTCGCGCCGGAGGCGCCGTGTCACACCACAAGGGACAACGCTCGCATGAACCAGCACGCTGCACGACCAACACACACTTCGACCTATGCTCCCCCTTCAAAATGTTTATGAAAATTAAACGAGCCGAAGGCGAGCAGGAGGTGCCTTCGCGCCGGAGGCACTTTTCTTCAATTTAGTAAAGTTATACACCCGTGCCTCTCCTAGTGTTCACCTGTGCCTATAAAGAACTCACACGATTGAACGATTCTGGAGACTGCCGTTTTACATTAAAAAGTTGCTTTTTTCCTTTACTTGAAAGGTCACATTTGATAGTGTTGGTAGTCCCCGCCCGTAACTACCCCATAAATCTCCATTACCTGGAAATATAAATGGGAACGAAAAGGGAAACGAGAAAGAGAAACAGGGAACCAACCGCGAGAACTGGTATTTTCTTTGTGTTTTCGCGCGGAAAGGGAAATCGGAAAATTCTGGTAGTTCGAGGGTCAAACTGCAAAATGCACCAAACCACAAATCAAAAAGAGAAAACTGGGAACCAACCGCGCAACTGGTTTTCACTTGCGGGAGCGCTCCGCGCGCGACACTTGTCACGCGCGGAGTGCTCCCGAACCGCTCGTTACGAGCGCTCCGAAGGAGCGCTCATTAACTAGTTGCTCCCACGAAACCAGCCCACTTAATTTGTTGCGCACATAGTGGGGAAAATACTATTTGCCGCACTGGGCGCCATATAGTCGGGGCCTTCGCGCAGGGCGCCGAAGGCTTGGCCGGCCATTTTTTTTACTTATTATTTTCATTTTTATGTCCTGTTTATTTTTTTCCATTGAACTTTTTTCTGCTTTTTTAAATATATTTTTCAGAATTTCAATTTTGGTTAAATTTCCGGAAACTTTTCAGAAATTTAAAACAAATACTTTTTTGAATTGTTATTTTGTAATTTTATTTTTCTCGCTCCAAAAGTTTTCAAAATTTTAAAAAATTATAGTTATTTTCCAAATTTGCTTCAGATTTAAAAAATAGTTACATTTTAGAAAATGTTCAAAATTCGAAAAATATTCTTGTTTTACTGAAATGTTCACAAATTGAAAATAATGTTCGCGTTTGAAAAAACTAGTTTCTAAAATTGTTCTGAATGTCGAAAACATAGTCCTGTTTTTTAAAACCACCAATTCAAAAGTTATTAGTGATTTTATAAAAGGTTCATGTTTTCCAAAAAAGTTTGTAAATTTTAAAAAATGTTCCTGTTTCATATCATCTCTCCTGTTGCAACGCACGGTCATATGTGGTAGTATATTATAAAATATTTTAAATATTTTAATATAAACTACATATGATCTGAAATAAGTGAACAAATACATAAAACGTGTGTATATACATTCGATTTGGAAAAAAGAGATAGAGCATCTTATAATAGTGAACGGATGGAGTAAATCTTCCCACACTACCTCTGTCCCCTGCTCACATCTCTCTCAAACCTTTGCCCCATCCCGGACCATTTACCTGGACTACGGATCTCCTTATGTAGTATACCTCATTATGCGTAAATGTATGTGGTATGTCTGTGTTGAGAAGACACTATACACTCTTTGGTTCCTTTTGAGTTAGATTACGTACTTTAGAAGGTTATTGCGGTCGGATGTTTCGTTTTGTTTTTATCTATGTTTGCCTGGGTTTCAGTTATGTCCTGGTGGTGTTTATTTATTTCTTATATCATGTACAGATGATGTTGCAGACAACATCTGCTCCGAAAAGAGAGTGGAGTTGTTTGGTGCGTGATTATGGTGTCATTACACGTTTCGGCCTCGGTGTCAACTCGTGGTGGTTGTGTGAACCCTTTGGGAGCTTATTCCACGTTGAAACCCCAGGAATATTGTTGTAATGCTTACATGGGCCAGGACATGAAGATCTCGCTCACTCAGCTCAACTTCTTGCTCTGCTCGCTCTTTTAGCTATTTTTGTTCGCCCGCTCCACAGCTAGCCCAGGAAAAATTTATCACATTTTTTTACTCGGAGAAGTTTAATCAAACAAAGTTCATAGATTGAAAAAAAGTTAGGTTTAAAAAAGTATTTTGAATAACATGAAATTTTAAAAATATGAGTGAATATTAAAATATTCATGAATTTCAAAAATACTGACAAATTTCAAAACTGGTTCACAAATTTAAACATGTTCACATACTTAATAATGTTTTTGAACTTTAAAAGTATTTACAAAATTTAAAAAAATACATGAACTTGAAAGACATTCTTGATTTCTAAAAAATGTTGATAGCTTTTTTAATGTTCATGGCTTTTAATAAATGTTCATGGAATGAAATGTGAAAAATAAAAAATAAAGAAGAGACGAGAAAAAAAACATCAAAACTAGTGAAAAACACATAAGGAAGAAAAATAAAAACCAAGCAATGCCTTCTTAAAACTGGAAAGTCCGACGGTTCTAGTAGCACACATCCTTATTGGCAGAGCCCATAGCGGCCCCACAGTCCCCGACGCACCAGGAAGCTCCAAATCTTGGGGGTATAGTATCTTAATTGATAGATTTTTAGAACTGGAAGTTGTCAAGTATCAGACAATAATAAAGAGAGGAGTGTGTCTACGCTCTATCTTCTCATGGTCGTGCGCTGGAATGTCATCAGTGTTTAGACAGTTAGACGTGAAACATGGAATAGAAATCAACGCCCCATGTAGCAGCCACCTGGTTAAGTCATCTGTCCAGTAATCTAGTTGTTGCAACCGTGCACCTATTTGCGAGGCACTGACTGTGCTAAGAATGACACATATGTAGAAAGTTGATGTGCGAAAGCAATTAAGAAGAGAGCATTTTTTATGACCTAGGAAGAAACAATGCACAACATGCGGACATATGCTAAACATCTAACAACCAATACACCAATGAGTTTAGTTGCTAAACAGTTAAATGCAAGATTAGTTGTTAAGCCTTTGATGCATTCAGCACATCACCTAAGCACAAATACATTGAAAGAGGTCTTAGTGCATACAATAATCCTACACCAACGTAAACAAGCTACAAATGGCTACGATAAATTTCCTATCTAAACCTATCGGCCCCCCTGATTTTAACGGGGGTGGGCGTCATGCTCCTGCACCGATCCACTAATATTGTTGCACGTCAGCCATTACGTAAAACGTTCACGTAACTTTACATGGATCTAGCAAAGCCCTAGTGCATAAACTAAATAGACCATCAGGCCGTTGAATGCCAACTCGAGCGAAGCGGCAAATATACCTCCGCCAAGACTAGCATGATTAAAGACTGAAAGACTGTTGCAGACAAGCATGATTAAAGACTGAAAGATTGTTGCACCATAAACAGAGCGTGTCTCCCAGGAAAAAAGGGCATGTGAAGATTAGAGACAGGTGTCAGCGGCGGCCGTATTTGCTGCAACTTTTCTTTTAAGAAAAGGAGTACCTCGGCCTCCGCATCATATGTCATATTATTGAACATGAAACAGGTTCAAGTCAATGAGTACTAAAACAGGAATAAAATAAAAAACGATCACATACAGTCGAAAACGAGATTACATAGCTCATCCATATAATTTAAGAGTGGCTTGCCAGTCAAATTGGTTTGAACAAACCACGTGCAACACGTCCACACACTACAGCGATGACCACGTATGGATTGATGTCGTAGCTCTGTAAATAACCTATAAAAATTATAATTATATAGACTTCAAAAACATACTCATTCATGATTGCACAAAAAATGATACAAACTCCCACATGGATTTTGCCCTTCAGATTAAATACCTAACCAGTTTCCAAAAAAAAATCGAAGTACACATTGACGATGGTAAATTGTGGGTAACATGAATCTTGCGCCACTCAAAGTAGTAAAGAAGCATGACAGAAATAAATGATGAATTGTATTCTCTTTATCACAAAAAGTATTTTTTGCTACCATGCGAATTACCTTTTGCAACATTATCTTTACTAAGAACTACCTCCCTCTTGGAAAATCACATTAGAACTTTGATCTTGGAAGGGTTTCCGTGCTTTCTGCGAAAAATAAGCTTAGAATCTATAAATCCACATACATAGACTTCACGGTGAAGACACCACTAGTAGTTAACCTCCTGGAACATATCTGGCATCTTAGTTATATTAGTCGATATCAACGTACTAACCTAATAGATCCACTTATTCCAATTTTCACCAAGTAAACCCTTGGGGAAGTGATTGTTCAAAGGGTTAGTCCAAATGATAGAGGCCATGGAGTTCTCCTTTCCAAAAACAATATTTTAAAGGGTTGTATATTGTAGAGCAAATGGAGTGTCACCCAATTCAATATATTCCAAAAGACTCATCGATTTGACATCACCAACCTGAAAGAATCTCTCTTAAAAAAGGATGGTGTGGCCTTCATCAAGCCCTTTCAAAATGATGAATCATCAGGCTTATCATCTACGTGGGATGTCATTTGGAATACAGGTACTTGTTATGCAAAAATTCTTGCCAAACACCTTCCGCGTTAACAACATTTGTTTTTAATTTTGAGGTTTTCAATGTCTGACCACCTTGATCCTTTGGTCTACACAGAATGTCCAATTTAGCGAGCCTGTACTTTCGCTTCTGCTCCTCACACTGTCATAAGAATTTAGAGCGGCAAAAGTCTAGCATTTTTAGAACTTATTTGGGTATCTCAAAAAAAAGGAGAGCATGAATGTTGGTTGACAAGTAAGAACATCATTGATGAGCGTAAGCCATCCTCCATATGAAAAAATCTTACCCTTTCCATGGCTGAGCTTCTTTTCAAAAAGGTCCTTAGTTATTTTCCATTCCTTATTGGTGATCTTGTGGTGATGGATGAGAATTTCGAGGTACGTAAACAGAAGAGACCCATCTCACAGTCAAACAATTGCCTCTACAAACTCTCCACTTCTTTGTCTTTACCAAAACAATGGTGCCCACTCTTAAATTTTAGTCCCAAAGTTGTTCACAAAGGATTAGTTTCACAAAATGATCATTTAGTGTCAATTGCATACTGGAGGATAGATACACCTCCATCGATCAAACGAGGGATAAGGCCCCCAACCTGACCATCTTCCTTTGCCCTTTCTATGAGAATAGCCAACATAAAGGTGGCTTTTTGTCAAAAAAAAAAGTAGTTCTACGGAACCCTTACTCTAACACGGGTAGGTTTATGCTATTTACTACCACTAGCTCCACCCGCTTGTGGCAGCATAGTCAGTACAAAATTTAAGTTTTCAAATCTTGTAAACATAAATGTTGATCAGCTTTTGGGACACCACTTTGCATACATTATTTTCTTCTATTCTATAGAGACCTCCATAAAGAATTTAGAGTAAAAGGAAAAATTGGATTACCTCGCGTGTAGCATTGGCTTATAAATAGAGATGTACCCAAAGAGAACTTAAGCAGGCAATAGAAAACAGACCAATTTGCCTCCCCTGCTCCCATCTGTCCCAAAGCTTGAGCCCCGTCCAAAACCATTATCTGAGTATAGCTCGGAATGCGTACCTCTGTGTTCGCTTCGGCTAGAGTCTCTGAAGTCTCCTTGGTTCCTTCTGTGTTACATTTGTTGTTAGGATTAGAAGGCATCAGGAATCAGCTAATAACAAGCGGCCTGCTTGCGTGCTCCTCGGCTACACCTGCCACAAATCTATCTGCACATTTTAACGCCGCGAGGAACTTAGTCTCCTAGTTGAGGGCGGAAAGCCGCAGATCCAATTCTCCTCCATTTTCGTATTCGGACTAGGAAATGTGATTTGGTATTGGTAGGGACTAGGGGTCCAACTCAGATGTTTCCCCGTAATAGAGCCTGGAAACCTGACACAATACAGAGCCGGCCTCTTCATCTCGGTGACGACCGGAGCTCGACGCGGCGACCACCCGACTTCGACGAGCTGACCTCTGAATCCCTCACTTCCCGATGCTAGCGGCGGCGGCTGGCGGCGGCGATGGGGGCAGGTCCAGGAGGCTGGCGGCTGTGCACTGCCGACGGATCCCCATATCCTCCTCTGCCCGCAGCGGCTCTCCCTGCCGCCTGAGCCCCATCTCCTCTTCTGCCCGCAGGAGAGATACTATCTGTTTGACCGTTCATCATCATGTTCTTCTAGCTAATCCGGCTGCCTCCTAGTTAATGTTGTATTTTTTTTGCGCAAATCCAAGTTAATGTTGTACTCCTCCGTCCAAAATAGATGACCAAACTTTATACTAACTTTATACTGAAGTTATTACAAAGTTAAGTCATCTATTTTAGAATGAAGGGCGAAATCAACCTGTGATTGAGTTGGTTAGGTGGATAGTGGTATCCCCAACCAACCAGGGTTCAAATCCTGGTGCTCGCATTATTCTTGAGACGTTCCCGTCGACGACGAGGCGCCTACGATGACTTCGTAAATCTCAAGATGATATGCCGGCTCAGTCTCTTGGAGGTGCTCATAGGGGTAAGGTGTGCGTGTATGCGTTTATAGGGATGAGTGTATGCACGTGTATATGAGCGCTTATGTCTGTACTGATGCTCAGAAAAATATATTTTAGAATTGGAGGAAGTATATTCTGATTCTTCTATCTTATCCGATGTGCCATTGGACGATCTCCAAGAAGGTAACAACGCTAGTTTGGAGGCCATCAAGATTCCTCCTATGCATTGCCACCTAGATCCACTAACGATTCACCCACTCTAGATCCACTAACGATCCCAAAAGAAGAAGAAAATGAGATAACTTGGAGATGCAGCAGTGGAGTTATCTTTGCGTGTGTTTCCGCTCATTATATGCAGATGATATTAGCAGGCTCAGGTGGAGTCTGTAGCTTGCAGCTACTACTTCTTGACAACCACTTCAGCAGTGCTATACACTGCCAGAAACTGGTGTTTAGAGCATCTCCATCCGTTGTGCCTCTTAGAAGGCGTTTTTTCTGCTTCCTGGGGTTGCCCCGGCGAAAGTTTTACATTAGGGGTGTGATTTTCTCCAGTCGTCGTCCCCCCATGCGTACACCTGCCAAGACCGCGTGCGCCGCCCAGGCCACGTCCGCGCCGCTCCAGCCACGCCCAAGCCGCGCCCGTCCCGCCAAGAGCAGCCGCTCGGCCCGCCTGTGAGCCACCGTCGCGCCTCAGCCGGCCCCCCTCGCTGCGGTCTCACCTCCGCCCCGGCCCGCTTCACCATGCCGTCGCGCGCCTTCTCGAGCCGCCCGGCCTCGAGCCTCCACTTCGTGCGCCTCCCTGAGCCGGCCACGACCTCCGCCGTCTTGCCAGCCGGCGTCCGCGCGCTTCTCCGCGCCTCCGTGGCCAAGCTCCAGCATGTCGCCGCGCTTGTTCGCTGTGCCGCTCGTCCTGCCAACGCTCCAGCACAGCGTGCCCCGTAGCTCGCCCGACGGCGTGGCTCCGCGTGCCCCGCCCTTGCCGCGCGCTCGTGCATTGTCACCATTGGTCTTGCTGAAGGGCAACACCAAGGAGAGCTCGACACTCAACATGGTGCTTACGGCATTCCACGTGCTCTTCTTCGGCTTCATCATCGTGGCTAGCTTCTGGAACTACAGCGCACGCAACATGGGAGGAGGACGAGGAGGAAGGAGGCTGCCTCGTCGACGGCGGGGCTGCGGGTGGACGGCACGCCGCCACCCAGGAAGCAGAGGAGCGGCACCAGGATCTTGGCGGCGTCCGAGGCGGACTATACGTCAAGCGGAAGCTCTCTTAGAGTTGGCAGCCACCCTGAAATGGTGGTCAGTTTGCTCTCTGCGTAGACCATAGAAGTAGAAGCCATCACTTGCTTGGATGATTCCGCTGGAGTAGCACCTTCAAGTTCATTATTCGGTTTATGCTAGCTAGAGCTTAGAAACTGTTAACCATTCAGAGTGGAGAGATGCCCTGTCTCTGTGTTGTAGAGTTCCCAGGTGACTTGTTAACCTGTAAATCTGATCTTGAAACTGAAAAAACTAGTTGCAGTTGTGCATCTTTTTGAAAATCCATAAGCTAGGACATGGTACATCCATTAAACATGGTATGTGCTCCATGTGCTTACTGGTCCTGATCGTGCAATGTTTGAGTTGCTGCACATGCACACCATTCTCCTGGCATTGGAAGTTAGAAAGGCAACACAGTGAGGCTACTGGCAAGCAGTGCAGAATTTAGCAAAGGAATGCAATAGCTCCAGCCATTGAGGCTAACTAGCTAGCCCAAGGGCCAGTTTTTTTGGGCAATTGGCAATTCTGGAAGAAATTGGAGAGGGGGTCAATTCTGAAAGAATTGCCCAAAAGAACTGGCCCTAAGGTTCAGGAAACAGCCACCAGTGGAACTCGGAGACATGCCACAGCAGATATAGGCGGCCGGTGATCGTCAGGAAGATATTATTTAGGCTTGGGATACATCTGGAATACGAGACTGCCCACGTCTGAAGCTGTGGCTTTCATGGCTGTTGTCGGTGTCAAAACCGGCGGATCTCGGGTAGGGGGTCCTGAACTGTGCGTCTAGGCGGATGGTAACAGGAGACAAGGGACACGATGTTTTTACCTAAGTTCGGGCCCTCTCGATGGAGGTAATACCCTACTCCTGCTTGATTAATATTGATGATATGGGTAGTACAATAGTAGATCTACCACGAGATCAAGGAGGCTAAACCCTAGAAGCTAGCCTATGGTATGATTGTTGTCCGTCCTACGGACTAAAACCCTCTGGTTTATATAGACACCGTATAGGTTAGGGTTACACACAGTCGGTTACAATGGTAGGAGATCTACATATCCGTATCGCCAAGCTTGCCTTCCACGCCAAGGAAAGTCCCATCCGGACACGGACGAAGTCTTCAATCTTGTATCTTCATAGTCCAGAGTCCGCCAACGGTAAGAGTTCGCTATCCGGACACCCCTAATCCGGACTCCTCAAGAGCCCCGAACTAGGCTTCAATGACGATGAGTCCGCGCGTTGATTGTCTTCGCATTGCGAGGCGGGTTCTTCTCCAAATTCCATATACTTGTCGAATAGTGTCCGGCTTCTGATAAATGCTGCGCTCCTCGGCTTCTACGCCCAATAATGGCCATCTTCCACGTGTTTGAATGAATGCGAACAGCCAGGGTATTTTTACAATTACCCCCCTAGCCGCGCAAATGAGCCGCCTATAAAAGGGGCAAGGATCTAGATCTGAGTCACACCATCCCCCCTTTGCGAGCTTTCATCAGAGCGCCTCTGACCAAAGCCCATTCCATCATGGACAGTCGACGCGGCTCCTCTTCTCGTGCTCCCAGCCCTCAGCCAGGAAATTGGGAGAGATGCTCAGTCCCGCATAGCGAGCTAGTTATACTCCAAGCCAATGGATTTCTCCCCCCGGCCTTCATGGTTCCGGTTCGAGCCGGACTTGCCACCTACAAGGGCGGAAAGCAAGCGGAGAGCGTCCCGGATCCCTCTAAAGGAGAGCGGGTATGCTTCATCTCTTATCTAGTAAGAGGCCTCGGATTTCCCATCCATCCGTTTCTCCGGGGGCTCTTGGAGTTCTACGGCCTTCAATTGCACCACCTTACTCCTGCCTCCATCTCGCACATCGCGGGCTTCAGAGCCCTTGCGAACTATTCTTGGGCGCCGAGGCTCATTTCGGACTGTGGAAGAGAATATTCTGCCTAGTACCCCGCTCTCATGAGGGGTCAATATATCAAGTGGGTGGAGCCGAGCTATGGCGCATCGCCGGACCGGATACCTATCCGAACCCCAAAGAAGGCGTCCCAAGACCGCCTTCGAATGGTTTTACATGGAGGACGTCCCGCTGCCGGATCCTGTTCGGATCGGCCTTACGGAGTTCAGCAATGCTCCTCTGAAGAAGCGCCTAAGCTGGCACCCTCGGAGCCCCCGGAGAGAAGATGACCGGGATGTCCGTTATTTGATGAGCCGAATAAGGTTACTGGCTCATGCCGGATTGACCATGACAGGAGTCATGGCAATCTGCATTATGAGGGGAGTGCAGCCGCTCCAATACAGGGGCCACCCCATGTGGGACTTCAACGGGGAGGACGATGCCACCCGCCATGGCCGCAAAGAGCCAGGATCGGTCACCGAACTGGTGAAGATCTTGTCTGCCATGTACAAAGGAGAGGAGGAGGATTTCCTCCGTGTCAACCCACTGAAGGAGTTTTCTTCGAATAATCCTCGAAGCTGGGTAAGCAAACATCTTTGTGACCTGTCCGATCCATGTTCCCGTAGTTAAATATCTCATTTCATGGTTTTTGCGCAGGAACTGCGCCGGACTGTGGAGAATATACACAGCCCGCCCCCACAACCCGAGGATCCGGAGCGGTCCCTCGATCCGACCTCCGAAGAGGATCACGGATATAATGGTGGAGTTGATCGACGGGGTGTTCTACCAACTTAGCATCGACAACGCTTTGGTAGCCATTACGGTCGATTACCCCGGAATACTTCCAGCCCCACAGGTAATCTGAGACCAAGATCCCAAAACCCTGATAATGACCCATCCGTGCCTATTTTTTATCACCGTATACCAATGGTGTTTCGCAGGGGGTACCTTCGAGGCGGGAAGCCGAGCCTGCGGCGGCTGGCTAACAAGGGGCAGCGCGGCCCCGCAGGTTAAGAAGAAGTGCAGTCCGGATCGAAACTGCGCCGCAACGGTATAGCGTGTCACCATACTCCCCGGATTGATTCCTGGAAGGCGTACTAACGTTGATGCTCTTTTCAGGAAAAAGAGCGCTTGCCGGACTGAGTCTGGAGAGATTGCCAATCGAACCTTCACCGGCCAAGCTTCAAAGCCGGGTCCGGAGGCTGAGGCGAGCACGAGACGTGCGTCAGATGCTCGTCCGACAGAGGATGCTGACAGGTTGTCCGCCACCAACTCCGAGGTGGAGAGCGCCTTGAATCACAGGCGTCGCTGGACAGTTCTTCGTGACGCGTGTTTGTCCCAAGAGGCCTTGAATGCCTTTGATTCGGGAGATGCGCACCTCCGTGCCGCTCAAGATGGTCTAGCCAAAGCCACGGAGCAGTATGTAAAGGACATACGGGTAAGAAAATCTGACAGCTATATATGCCAAGAGCCCCGAGACTCAAAATAGTTAGAGTAACTGATTTAAGGATCATTTGTTATGCAGGATCTTACAGAAAAGAATACCCGACTGTCCCAGGAGCTTGAAGAGTGCAAGGCCCAACTTGAGGCCGCACTAGCCGCCATAGGGGAGCTACAGAGGCCCCTCCGTAATATATGCTTTTAAAAAAATAGTTTATAAAGTGCGGCGGGTGTGTAAATCTGACCAAAACATTGCAGATAGCGCCGGACTAGATCCCAACAAGCAACAACTCTTACGCCAGTTAAAGGTTGGCGAGAGCGTGCTTACGAGGGTGCGGCAGGAGAAGAATAACCTCCAAGACACCAACACCAAGCTGGGTGAGGAACTAAAGGACGTTCGTGCTCAGTTGTCCGACCAGAAGGAGAATCGGCGGCTTCGTCGCGGCATTTTCAGTAAGTGCTTGAGCGAACTTTGAAAAGAGTTCGGCGAGGAAGGCCACTAACATAAATATGTATGTAGGTTTTCTCACAGGTCGCCCCGAGGAGGAGATGCCCAGTTCTTCGGTGATCTTCTTCCCGAATTATCGCTACCGCACGAACGAGTCCGGCAGGTGATGAAAGGCATCGCCAAGCCTTGTGGCTATCTATCTCCCCGCCCAAGGCATTGGGGAGCTGGCGGAGCGGCTTCAAGGAGCACGGCGGCGCTTCCGCTATGGAAGATATCGGCCTGCCGTCAAGGCGCCAGGAGGCTCGACATGGTGAAGACGCGTACACGGTTGACCCAAACCACATGGCCGAGGTCGGACTGTGGGGCCGGATGGGATGGAGATCCCTGTAAGCTTAGTGTACGGCCAAGTATAATTGGTCGCCAAGTATTCCCAGCAAGATTGTAAATTAGATAGCCTATTAGATGGCATTGAGGATGAATACAATGAGTCGAATTGACTATGTAAAAATATGACATGAAAAAATGTCTTCTAGCCGGATTGTAGATCGCTTGTCGAAGCGGACCTTTTAACTCGACCTCCGGACCCAATAGTCCGGAGTGTGTCCAATACCTTCGTGGTTATATAAGAACCGTGGTATGCATGGAGACAAGGCGAGAGGTCATTGTTGCTGTATCGTATAAGTGCCCAACTAGTTATGTTATATTACATGGGTAGTAAGAAACATCTTCCGGGAGAATAGTTCCGTTAAGGGTTCCTTTCGCTGGGATGCATGCCCTAAAGTGCATGTCGAAGCTGCTATGAAAGCAGAAAATCATCCGGGGCAGATGGGTAAATAGTTAAAATCATCTTTCAGTTCACCGAATCTAATGTTCCTTAAGAACGCTAGCTTTTGGCTTCACCTACCGAGGTACACATCCGCTGACCCGGCAGTAGTAATCGCAGAGGTGCTCCCTTTACCACCTAGCCGAACAATCGGGAACGAGGGGTAAGCACAGAGCCAGCAACCCAGCTTGGCCAAAACTTAAGTCATATCGATGCATATAATGGTGAATAAAAGGTACATGCGGAAGTTTAACACATGTGCTGGGCATGAAGCCCGTATAAATAAGCTTCTGTTAAAGAAGCCCCCAGGTATAATGAGCGCGGACAGCACGTCAAGTGTGTGCGGAAAAAGACAGCAAAAAGAAAAAATAAGGAATGCGGACGGAGGAAGGAGACGAACTTGGAGTCCGGCACTTAGGGGTAGAATCTTCATAGACGGGCTGCGTTCCATGGGTTCGGCTCGAGTCGGTTATCCGATGCGTTTCGCAGACGGTATGCTCCGCCGGTCAGGACATGGTCGATGATGAAGGGACCTTCCCATTTGGGCTTGAGTTTGTCCTTTTTCTTGTCCGGCAGGCGTAGAACTAGTTCGCCAACGTTACAAGCTTTGGCATGTACTTCCCTGCTTTGATATCTTCGAGCCTGCTGTTGATAGAATGCGGAACGATCTTTTGCCACGTCATGCTCCTCCTCCAATGCGTCCAAACTGTCCTGCCGATCGAGCTCGGCTTCTCTTTCTTCATACATGCGCACGCGAGGTGAGTCATGTATTATGTCGCAGGCAAGACTGCCTCTGCGCCGTACACCATGAAGAATGGTGTGAATCCATGAGTACGATTCGGCGTGGTCCGCAGCCCCAGACACGGAGTCGAGCTCCTCGACCCAAAGGCGTGTTAGATTCCTTGAGGGACCGCACTAGTCCGGGTTTAATGCCGCCATTATTAGACCGCTTTCCCGCTCGACTTGGCCGTTGGTTTGAGGGTGATAGACTGAGGCGTAATCGAGCTTGATGCCCATGTTTTTGCACCATGATTTGACCTCATCGGCCGTGAAGTTGGTGCCATTGTCAGTGATGATACTGTGGGGGACACCGTAACGGTGCACTACCCCTGATATGAAGTCTATCATTGGTCCGGATTCGGCCGTTTTAACTGGTTTGGCCTCTATCCATTTGGTGAATTTGTCCACCATGACCAATAGGTATTTTTGCTTGTGGGTTCCTCCCTTGAGGGGTCCAACCATGTCAAGCCCCCAGACCGCGAACGGCCAGGTGATGGGTATAGTTTTAAGGGCGGTGGGTGGCATGTGGCTTTGGTTAGCAAAAAGCTGGCAACCGAAGCATCGTTGGACTAAGTCATGTGCATCTGCCCGGGCCGTCGGCCAATAAAATCCTGTACGGAAGGCCTTGCCTACAAGGGCCCGGGCTGCGGCGTGGTGCCCACCTAGTCCGGCATGAATTTCAGCCAGGAGGTTTCGCCCTTCCTCTTTGGAGATACACCTTTGAAGGACTCCGGTAGTGCTTTTCTTATAAAGCTCCCCCTCATGGACTTTATAGGCTTTAGAGCGCCGTACTATGCAGCGAGCCTCATTTTGGTCTTCGGGGAGTTCCTACCTAGTTAGGTAGGCTAGGAATGGTTCCGTCCACGGGGCGATAACCACAATTATTTCGTGAGCAGAGGGTGTTATCTCGGGGGCGGAGCCTCCGGTTGTGTCAGAGTGTTTGGCGTCAGGCGGTGCGGTTGGGTCCGGATTGTTATTGCGGGACTCCCCTTCCATAGTACGGATGGCTTGAACAACCATTCCAAAAAGATATTGGATGGGACGGCATCGCGTTTTGCACCGATGCGTGCCAATATATCCGCCGCCTGGTTGTTATCCCGGGCTATATGATAAAATTCGAGCCCTTCGAACCGTGCTGATATTTTTAGGACCGCATTGCGGTATGCTGCCATTTTCAGATCTTTGGCGTCAAAGTCTCCGTTTATTTGAGATATTGCGAGGTTTGAATCCCCGCGCACCTCTAGGCGTTGAATTCCCATGGAGATCGCCATCCGGAGGCCGTGCGTATGGGCCTCGATTCGCCGCGTTGTTGGAGTCCGTATACATTATCTCAAGGACGATTGACTGTGTCCCGGTTGGGGACGCCAGACGACGCCAGACCCTGTGCCAGCCAACATTTTGGAGCCGTCAAAGTGCATGATCCAATTGGAGTATGCGCCGCACTTTTAGGGAGTTCAGCTTCAGTCCATTCGCCACGAAGTCGGCCAAAACCTGCGACTTAATAGCTCATCGTGGCTTATAAGTTATGTCGAATGGGAGGAGCTCTATGGCCCATTTAGCAATCCGCCCGTCGCGTCGCGTTGTTTATAATGTCATTAAGAGGTACTTCGAGGCTACCGTTATCGAACACTCTTGAAAGTAGTGTCGCAGCTTCCGGATGCCATGAACACCGCGTATGCTATGTTTTGATAATGTGGGTACGGGACTTGCATGGAGTTAGGACAAGGACACATAATAAACCGGTTTTGAATAGGGAACCGTGTCCGTCCGCTCTCGCTCGACAATGAGCACCGCTACCGACAACTTGATGTGTTGCGCGATGTATAATAGCATTGGTTCGCCCACGCTACGCGCGCCAGACCGGATTTGTTGCCAAAATGGCCTTTATTTCTTCGAGTCCGCCGTGGCGTGCATCCGCCCACTCGAAGTGTTCGGTGCGGCGGAGGAGGCGGTAAAGAGGTAACGCTTTTCTCCTAAACGGGAGATAAAGCGGCTTAGAGCCGCTACGCATCCCGTCAATTTTGTATTTGTTTGAGGTATTTTGAATATCCAATTGTGACAGAGCTCGAATCTTGGCTGGGTTTGCTTCAATTCCTCTACGGACACAATGAAGCCCAGAGCTTTCCGCTGGGACGCCAAGACGATTTTTCCGGATTGAGCTTGATGTCATATTTTCGAAGATTGTCGAATGTGAGCCTCAAGTCGTCTACTAGAGTTTCGACGTGCTTGGTTTTGACGACCACGTCATCTACATATGCTTCCACCGTTTTGCTGATCTGGTTTGCCAGACATGTCTGAATAATGCGCTGATATGTTGCGCCGGCATTTTTGAGCCTAAAGGGCATTGTGTTGAGGCTGAACGGGCCGTATGGAGTGATGAATGTTGTTGCAGCTTGGTCTGGCTCCGCCATCTTGATTTGGTGGTAGCCGGAGTACGCGTCGAGGAAGCACAATGAGTCGTGTCCTGCTGTAGCGTCAATGATTTGATCAATTCAAGGGAGGGGGAAGGGATCCTTTGGGCAAGCCTTATTAAGGTATTTGAAATCAACACATAGGCGCCAGGATTTATCCTTCTTTGGTACCATCACCAGGTTCGCTAGCCAGTCCAGATGTTTTATATCTCTGATGAATCCGGCCTCCAAAAGTTTGGCTAGCTCCTCTCCCATGGCCTGTCTCTTGGGTTCAGAAAAGCACCGAAGAGCCTGTTTGACTGGCTTGAATCCTTTTAGGATATTTAGGCTGTGCTCGCCACCGACGGGGATTCTGGCATGTCCAAGGGTGCCGAGCAAAGATGTCCCAGTTTTCTTGTATAAATTCTCGTAGTCGGCGTCTACGCTGTGGTTTAATTGTGCCCCGATGAAGGCCGTCTTTGCGGGGTTCGTTGGGTGGACTTGGAATTTGACTATTTCATCCGCTGGTTTAAAAGAGGTGGACTTGGATCTTTTATCAAGTATCACATCGTCCCTGTTCACCGTGGAGCGCATTGCGGTGAGTTCCTCGGCCGCTAAGGCTTCGGATAGTGCCTCGAGGGCTAGTGCGGCTGTCTTATTTTCGGCGAGGAGTGCTATGTTCGGATCACTGGCGAGAGTGATGATTCCGTTTGGGACCGGGCATTTTAAGCTTCATGTACCCATAATGGGGTGTAGCTTGAAAAATTGTGAATGCCTCTCGTCCTAATAAAGCATGATATCCGCTGTTGAACGGGGCCACTTGAAATGTGACCTCCTCGGACCTGTAATTGTCCGGCGAGCCGAACACTACGTCCAGCGTGATTTTTCCCTGTGCAGCATGCTTCTCGGCCGGGATTATTCCTCTAAAGGTTGTGCTGCTTTGCTCAATGCGGTTTCACTATTTCCATTTTTCGAGGGTTTCCTCATAGATGAGGTTTAGTCCGCTGCCGCCATCCATGAGTATCTTAATAAGGCGAAAGCCGCCTACTATCGGGCCGAGGACCAATGCGGCCGGTGCCCGGCAGTTCGAATTTAGGTTCGCCACGGCATTGAAGGTAATAGCCGTGTCCTCCATGGATTTATTGTTGCTACTTGGTAGACTTCGCAAGGTTGCGGAGTTGTCGTTTTGCATGTTATTTGATGCGAAAGTCTCAAGACTATTAACACCGTCTCGGTGTTGCTGGGCTGGGATTCGAAGCTAGAAGCTCTTCGCCACTTTTGGCCACCGCCGTAGTATCAAACATGCTCAAGGCTATGAGTTGGAGTGGCGCCCTCAGTACTATGAATTTTGTAGGGTCCGTTTAGCCAACCCTCCAGTACGGTTCCGTACCCTTTAGGGGGTTTTGGTTTTTTGGTATTCAACCCAGGTTCTTGATAATGATGCACCCTTTTGTTCCGGACTAGGGATGTATTCGGGGCCGGATTATCCCAAAATTTACTTTCGGTTTTCCAGGCGCTCTCCATCGCACAATATTTTTGTACGATGGTCACCAAGTCAGCAAAGCGTGTAATTTCGCGACGACTTATGGCGTTTAGGATTCCCTTGTCCGTGCAATTATTGCAGAAGATTGGTATTGCGTCCTCCTCTCGGCAGTCCTTTATCCTGTTCATAACCAGGAGGAATCGGCCCAGGAATGATGTAATTGCTTGGCGGGCTCTTGCGAATTCGAGAGATCGCTAATGTTTGGGTGGGCGGTGGCACTAAATCCGAACCCCGCCCAATTTAGGACTCAAGGGCCGGAAAGTTTCCGAACTCGGAAGTTTGGATTTTTGAGTGCTATCCAATGAGTCCGAACCGCCACCTGACTTTAAGTTCAGGGCTTGATCGACATCCGTCCCTCCGCAGGAATCCGGCATGGAGGGATCGGGAATCTGGACGTAGCTAGTCCTTAAGATAGGAGAAGAATTGCCGCATTGCTCCTCTATCACAGCAACATGATGGGTAGCCTGGGGAGAGTTGATCTCTCTCAGATCGGTTTTAGGCCCGATCCGGTCGTAATCTGTGGCGACTCCTAGGGCGGCGATGCGATCCAAGAGCTCGTTTACGAAGGAGAGCTCGATCGGATCTAGCTGTTCAGCAAGTTCCGAACTAACATGGATATTGGTTTCGATGACTCGAGAGGTCATCGTCGGCACGGCGGCCGAACTAGCGGTCATGAGAAAACCGCCTAGCCGAAGAGTCTGACCATTGGCCAAGGCTTCTTTGGCGATGGTGTCGTCTTTAAAGACGAGATGAGGCATCCTACCTGATGGCGACGACACAGAGGAACTCTCAATGAAAGCACCAATGTCGGTGTCAAAACCGGTGGATCTCGGGTAGGGGGTCCCGAACTGTGCGTCTAGGCGGATGGTAACAGGAGACAAGGGACACGATGTTTTTACCCAGGTTCGGGCCCTCTCGATGGAGGTAATACCCTACTCTTGCTTGATTAATATTGATGATATGGGTAGTACAAGAGTAGATCTACCACGAGATCAAGGAGGCTAAACCCTAGAAGCTAGCCTATGGTATGATTGTTGTCCGTCCTACGGACTAAAACCCTCCGGTTTATATAGACACCGGATAGGTTAGGGTTACACAGAGTTGGTTACAATGGTAGGAGATCTACATATCCGTATCGCCAAGCTTGCCTTCCACGCCAAGGAAAGTCCCATCCGGACACGGGACGAAGTCTTCAATCTTGTATCTTCATAGTCCAGGAGTCCGGCCAACGGTAAGAGTTCGGCTATCCGGACACCCCCTAATCCGGGACTCGCTTAGCTGTCCTATCAATTCACTTTGTTATGATGCCGCTGTACCACCACGATTTTGGTATCCTTCTATGTTATTCTTGCTCTTGCCGGATGTTGCGGACAAGGTGCAAATAACGATAGCTTTACATTAAGGCCATCAACATGGCTGTACCATGGAGGTTGCCTCACCTGCAAAGCTCCGTAGGGGGAAATAGTATTGAAAGCCGCTCAACTTTTTCTTGAATACGCACGAGTGTGCGTACTATATATTAAAGAAGAGGATGGGTATTGGAAGACCCCTCCACGTTGGTGTTACACAACCCAACTCCACTCAGACTAACGTAAGCTAACTACTAGCGACATGCCCCACCTCTATGGCCGCTAGGAATCTATCCATGTCTGCTCTAAGTAGGCCTGCCACCTTCCACGCCCTACGCTCTACCACAAGCCGCTCAACTATGGGACCCAGAATAACAACTCATACGAAAACTCACCCGAGAAGGAGATGACTAGCTGAAGTCACTGAGACGAGCCACAGTAATAATTTAAACTTGAGTTCTTTTTCTTAGAAAATTGAAGAGCACATATACCGCATTAATGAATCCCCGGCCACCGTATCATAAATATATAAACCTACATTACATATTTACTAGAACTGTTTGTTGCATCATTGAAATCAATGAGGGCCTATCTAAACAGTGTGATACTGAGCATGAAATCAATGGTTAAAAATCAAGTTACATGGATATCACCCAAGCCGGGACATAGGCCTCGTTTGTTTGGGCTTTTGCTTCTACTTTTGCAGCTTTTTCGCTTTGGTAAAAAAGTAAAAAAAGCTTCTAAATGGGTGCCTTTTGCTTCGGCTTTTGGCTTATACCATCATATAACAATATTGATTTATAAGCCAAAATCTGAAGCAAAAAACCCCTATTTAGGAGCTTTTGTGTTTTTTTTACCAAAATGGAAAAGTTGCAAAAGCAGAAGTAAAAGTCCAAATAAACAGGCCATAACCTCCTTTGCAAGTCATTCCAATCTCTTGGGGCCATACTCCATCAGTTCCCTATACGGCATCAAAGATGGTGTGGCTCTCCTGAATGACGTGTGCGATCCAATGCAGTAACTTGGCCTCTTGTATTAAATCGGTCCATAAATCTGTCTATACTAGTATATGTTATTTTCTACGCATGAATATGACCACGTGATATGCATGGAATGTGTAGTGAAAGCGTTCTTGTAGAAACCGCTAAAGATTTGCTTAAACCCCTAACTACAAGAACTTGTTTTCATGTACAAGTTTACCTGTTGGAGTAATGACTACAGTCTAAGAAGGCTATATTTTTCAGAACCCAACTAAATCAGATATATTCGCAAAAGAAAAATAGATATGCATGACACTAGTGCAAGTGTGATTTTTTGTGCCTTGTGATCCGAAGTTTGAATTGTCTTACGTATTTGCTTGATTACAAGTTTTGAATAAACTAGTGAGTGAAGCCAGCGCACCCTATACGCACAAAATAATTTACTAATTTCAAAACAAATAAAAAAACTCTGAAACTTTTTTGGAAGGAAAATGCACCTACACAAGCTAAATTGTAAATCCGAAATATTAATTAGCTGCCAACAAAAGACTTATATTTTTCAAAATTCAAAAATATGTATGTTATTCTGAAATCCCATTACCTTGTGGTTTCTCAAAGATTTAAAATTTGCAAACCTCATAAATATAAATCTTGGTCAGCTCTTTGGAAGCAACCCCCTTGCATACATTATTTTTCTGTATGGAACTCCACAGAGAATCTAGAATTAAAGGCAGGATTTGATCACCACGCTTATATCATTGGCTTATAAAAAGAGATGTACCTATGTATGGAAGTTAAGCAGGAAATAGAAAAGCAACCACCTTGCCTTTGTCACGTATCTTGCTCTCATCTCTCCCAAAGCTTAAGCCCCAATCAAAACCATTACCTGGGTATAGCACATAATGTGTATCTCTATATTTCTGTTGGTAAGAATATACGTATCATACTTGGTTCCATTCGTTCTTAGGATTAGAAGGCCTCAGGAACCGGCAAATAACAAGAAGCTCGGTTCAATGATTTACCACTATTACTGTCACAAATCTCAATGATCATTTTACCGCTACGAGGAACTAAGTAACCTAGTGAAAGTGGTAAGTCCATATCCACTCGATCGAACTTTCAGTTTGTTCAGTGATTAAGCCCCATGATCTCTACTCCAATCGTTGCCAGTGTCCGACACCCCATTGCCGGTCCCAGCACTTCTCCACGATTCAGTCACCCATTACCCCTCCCAAAATAGAGTGGTGTAGGATGTAATATCCTTGCTCGGCGCGGGCTTGTAGGCTGAGAGCACGCTTCTTCCGCCATTGTTGAGATATGTATTTAGCACATATATTCTTGTACTCCAAGTCTCTTCCTTGTGTATAGTTGAGGCTTATCAATACATTGAGAGTTGCATCCTATTACTCTACGTGGTATCAGCCTAACCCTCGGTCCCCAGCCCTAGCCGCGCCGCCTTCGCCTCTCCAGGCCGCCGCCGCTCCCGCTGTACAGCGCCGCCGCCTCCCCGGCCGCCGCGCCTCCTCCCTCCCTTCACCACAACCCTCTCCCGCCGCGCCTCCACCCTCCCCGCCGCACCCCCCACCCTCCCTGCCGCACACCGCCGCTCACCCCGAGCCGCCTCCCTCCCGAAACCCTGAACCCCCTCCTGATCCCATCTCGCGCCACCATCCCCCCTGATGCCATGTCGGCCCTCGGCACCTCCTCCTCCTCCAGCGCACCCCCTAGCAACCCGTTCGACTCTTCCTACGGGTCTGAGCCCGATGAGCCCCAAGCCGCCGACATCCGCAACATCCACCTCTCCGATCACGTCCCCATCATCCTCTTCCACGCCTCCGCCAACTACTATGCCTGGAAAACCTACTTCAATCTCCTCTTCCGTGAGTACAACCTTCGTGATCATGTGGACGGTCTCGCCAATTTCTTTGCCGGCGCCCACGACGCCAACTGGCTCGCCATCGACGCCACACTCATCCGGTGGTTCTTCCTCACCGTCTCTCTGGACATCTTCCACACCGTCGTTCGCGATGGGGACTATGCCTACACGGTGTGGACCAAGATCAATAGCCTCTTCACCGACAACAAGCTTCAACGGATTGTTTTCTTGCAGCAGGAATTTTTTGGGTGTCACCAGAACGACTCCACCATCGACGTCTTCTGTCTCCGACTCAAGACCCTCTCCGACGAGCTCAACGACGTCGAGTTCAAGGTGGGCAACGAGCTTCTCCTCTCGACGCTCACCGCCGGCCTCAACGAGGACTTCGGCAACGCCGCCTCCAACCTCGCCCTCATGGCCAACCCTACTTACGAGCGGGCGGTGGCCTATCTTCGCCTTGAGGAGCGGCGGATAAAGCACCTCCGCACCCGCGCCGTCCACACCGCGCTCGCCGCCGGCCTCTCTACCGGCGCCTCTACACCACCCTCGGCGCCCCGTCCTCCGGTCGTCCCGCACCCTACGCCGGTGCCGCAGCCGCCCCAACCACCGCGCAACGGTGGGAACGGCGGCAACCGTCGCCGCGGTCGCGGCGGTCAACGCCACGGCGGAGGCAAAGGGGGAGGCGGCGGCGGTCAAGCTCCCCAGCAGCAGCCACCGCCACCTGGGCTGGCGGCTTTAACCCCTGGACGAGGGTCGTGCACGCAGACAGTGTGCCCGTGCCGCGGCTCCCCGCCCCGGGCATCCTCGGCCCTCGCCCGAGCACTCACCAGGTGCTCCTGGCCGTGCCTATCGGCGCCCACGGCGCGCACGCCGCCCCTCCTGTCGCGCCCTCCTACGGCGCGTATGGCGCCCCCGGCGCGTACGGTGCCCCCTACTATGACCCGGCCCTTCTAGCGGCACTCCAGCAGCCGCCGCCCTACTCTGGTGGTGGCGGCGATTGGATTATGGACTCCGGTGCCACCGCTCATATGTCCGCTCATCCGGGTAACCTCTCCTCCGTCCATCCCACTTCCACTCCCTCCCGCATCATCATCGGTAATGGTGTTGGTCTTCCCATCACTCATATCGGTTCTGCGCCCTTTCCCTCTAACTCTCGACCTCTTTCTCTTAATAACGTTGTCGGTGTCAAAACCGGCGGATCTCGGGTAGGGGGTCCCGAACTGTGCATCTAGGCGGATGGTAACAGGAGACAAGGGACACGATGTTTTTACCCAGGTTCGGGCCCTCTCGATGGAGGTAATACCCTACTCCTGCTTGATTAATATTGATGATATGGGTAGTACAAGAGTAGATCTACCACGAGATCAAGGAGGCTAAACCCTAGAAGCTAGCCTATGGTATGATTGTTATCCGTCCTACGGACTAAAACCCTCCGGTTTATATAGACACCGGATAGGTTAGGGTTACACAGAGTCGGTTACAATGGTAGGAGATCAACATATCCGTATCGCCAAGCTTGCCTTCCACGCCAAGGAAAGTCCCATCCGGACACGGGACGAAGTCTTCAATCTTGTATCTTCATAGTCTTGGAGTCCGACCGTGACGATAGTCCGGCTATCCGGACACCCCTAGTCCGGACTCCTCAAGAGCCCTGAACCAGGCTTCAATGACGATGAGTCCGGCGCGTTGATTGTCTTTGGCATTGCGAGGCGGATTCCTCCTCCGAATACTTCATAGAAGGTTTTGAACACAAGGATAGTGTCCGGCTCTGCAAAACAAGTTCCACATAACACCGTAGAGAGAATAATTTTTGCACAGATCTGCTGACGTATTCCGCGGCGTGACATCACACCATGGCCAGGCCTTTATATGAATCTTTTTTACTGTTCCACCTCAGCGTGTTTAGCGAGGCAGTTTCCTTGGCACGTCTTACCAAAGCATAGATCATGCCCCCTTATTCCGGGATTCTCATCAATACGGACGTGGGTAACCCATCCGCGCCATTGATTACGGCGCTTGGGAAATAAGCGAGTTTTACCAGTTGGTGGGGACGATAGCTTCGTCCGTCTATATAAGGGATAAGGATCCACCTTTTCACCTATGCCTTCTTCCACCTTTGCTTATCCATTTCCAAGACTCGAGCTCCAGGCCCAAGTCCGCACATCCCACCTCAACCTTTCTCCAATCATGTCGAGCGGAGGCAGGTGGATGGCCTCCTCCGCCACGGAGGGGCACATCGCAAGATCTGGGGAGGCCGGATACTTGTCCGCAACATCGCACACAGAGCTTCCCGACGAGGGGCAGCTCATTCCACCCCCGACCCCATGAGAGGGTGGTGTTTCTCCCCCACTTCCTCCGCGGACTAGGTTTTCCTCTTCACCCATTTGTCCGGGGCTCATGTTCTACTACGGCCTGGACTTCCACGACCTGGCCCCGAATTTCATCCTCAACATCTCGGCGTTTATCGTCGTGTGCGAGGCCTTCCTCTGCATCCAGCCCGACTTCGGCTTATGGCTGAAGATCTTCAACGTCCGGCCGAAGGTAGTGGGCGGCCGTCAAGCGGAGTGCGGAGGCGCCATGGTTGGCAAGATGGCCAAAGTCCCATGGCTCGAGGGTGCCTTCCTGGAGACAATAAAGGGGTGGCAATTGGGGTGGTTCTACATCACCGAGCCCCGCAACACCAAATGGGTGGCGGCCCCCGAATTCAGATCTGGCTTCCCCACACGGCTCTCATCATGGAAAGAGACGAGCCTGACGTGGGGGAATTCGGACGAGACATCCGGACTTCAAACATGCGTCCGAAACCTGGTGGCCAAGAATCTTAGGCTTGTCGACGTAATCCAGGTGATGCTCATCCGCCGGATTCTCCCATGCCAACAACGGGCCTTCAATTTGTGGGAGATCGATCCGGCACAGCACCAAACCTTGAGCCGGCTCTTCGACACTACATACGAAGACGCCTGGAAGGTGCTGTTCAAGGCGCTGGTTCCCAAAGATCCGCTACCAAAGATCGCGGATACAGCTCGCGCGTCAAGCCGGCGAGGTAAGTTATTTTACCCTTTACGGGACTCTTTTTTCATAGATTGACTCTACGTGGGATCTAAAACTCCCTAATCTTTGACAGGACTGGCTGAAGACGTCCGGATAGATTAACTGTCCGGCTCCTTTGCCGGAAGATCCGGAGGACGCCTGATTGACGGGGCTGCTGGCTCCGGCGCCGTACGTGGTGCCGGAGAAGAAGGCCAAGAAGGAGGCCACGGGAACTCGAAGGAGCTCCCGACGCCAGTGCTTGTCGATTCGAGGCGGAATCTTCTCCCAAGACGAGGAGGAAGAAGAAGCTCCTCCCAGTGGGGAGGAGAAGAAAAGGAAGGCCGTCCCGACTGGGGAGGCCGGAGGGTCCAAGAAGGGGAGAACCCTTCCTCCGGACTTCTCCACCAACGTCGATGATGACGAGGAGGATTGGCCTACGAGGGCCAAGCCCCCGGCGAGATCGTAAGTGTCCGGATACCCATGGTTTTTTATTATAGCAGAGTGTTCTCTAATGTCGAACAACCATGCAGCCCGCCCAAGGGCGAGTTCGCTGACTCATCGAGCGGGTCCCTGGGCTCGTCGGAAATGGAGAGTACCTCTCTTCCGACCGCCTCCTCGCCTCACGCTGTGGACGACGCCGCGGCGGGGCCCCAAGAGGGGCTTGGTCAAGAGGAGGTAGCGCAGGAGGTGCCACAAGGCAACCTCCCGGACTCCAGGCGCGCGGGGGGCAAGACCCCCAGGGGCTCTAGGCCCGACCCTTGTCCGGTCTCCATGCCGGAACCTTCAGTGGTTCCGGAGTCTGGCAAGCGGACCCTCCGGAAGAAGGGTAAGACGCCGGTGTCCTCCGTCCAACCGGAGGCACCGGATAGCTTACTGGAGGCGCTTAACGGCGCTTCCATCGAGGAGGAGCACCGCCTTTATTATGAGTGCGGTGATCCGACAGTTCAGATCCGCCAAGAGCGGATGACCAGCTTTGTACCAGCCTTCTAACAGGCTTTGAGGTAAGTTTAAAACATGTAAAAATATTACCGCATAGACAGTAGCCTCGATGCTTAGTTCGGTGTTCGGAAAGAAAAGCGGACTAAGGATCTAAAAGATATACGCAGAAGTCTAACATAAGTATGTCAATATGGGAATGCAGGTTGCGCTCTCGACCTCTGCGCCAGACCGATCATGGAGGTCAATGCATTGAAGCGTAACCGAAGCGGTCCGAGAACGAGCTCGGACAAGCCAAGAAGGAGCTCGAGGACAAGGAAGGTAAGTAATACCTTATTAAAGAAATACCTTATAGAAAAGGTTTTGGTTGCGAAAAATAACAGGAATAACATGGGTACTGCAGGGGCCATGAACGAGGTGGCGACCCTGAGGGAAGCGGTGTCCGTGGCCGAAAACAAAGCGGCTGCGGAATGCACTGAGCAAGAGAAAGGGGAGGCGCAGCTGGCGGAGGTGCGGCAAGAGCTCCAGATTCTCGCGAAAAAACACGATGGTTTGGAGAGTGACTCGAAGACCCGAGAGTCCGAGCTTGCCTTGGCTCTTGAGAGTGCCAAAGCTGCTAAGGCCGAGGCCCAAAAAGCCCTCCAAGAAATTGAAGCACTAAAGAAGATAGCGGCGGGTAAGGCATTCTTTTATGCAAAGCAAGAATGTAAAAGTCAATTACCTGTTACTTACCCGGATTCGGAGTTCTCCAGGAGCATTCGCAGATTTGCCCCGTAGTGCGTCTGATGCTGCCGCATTCTACTGCGCCTAGGAGGGGAGCTCCACGGAGAAGGTGTTCTGGGCTCAGTATGCTGAGGCCGACCATCCGGTGCCCCTGAGCGACCAGCTGAAGCAGCTGGTCGAGCTCCATAAGGTCACCGAACAGGCCATGAAGGGCCTTATAGCGCAGCTGTGGCCATTGGAGGCCATGCCCGGGAGCTACTTCGGTTTGGTGCAGCGGCTGGTGGATGCCTGTCCGCGGCTTGAAGTCATCAAGCACTCCGTCTGCATTGAAGGTGTCCGTCGGACCCTTGCCCGTGCTAAAGTGCACTGGGGCAAGCTGGATGCGGAGAGGCTTGTGACGGACGGGCCACCGAAGGGCCATGAGCATCGCACGCCCGAAATGTACTATGAGGGCCTCCTGAAGGGTGCCCGCCGAATAGCGGATGAGTGCTCCAAGGATGTAATTTTTGAATAAACTCGCATTTGTTATCCTGTACGCTGAAAACTTGTTCATATGCGCTAAGCAACGCTTATTAATTTAAAATATTACCTTCTGTGCGGCCGTTTATCAAATTTGAGAGATGGCAAGTCGTTGGCTTCAGCCCCCATGCCACGAGTGCTGGGGTGTTCGGGATAAACTTGAGCACTCTTGTTCCCATTCTTGGGTCCATCTAGGGAGGCGCTCAACACAACGAACAAGGCAACCGGACTTATAATGCTTGAACACTCTCACTTAGCCATAGAATTCTATAATTTTAAATTTCGGCGAAGCCCCTAGTATTCGGAAGACCGAGTTCGGGGCGCTATCCACGCCTTGGCCGGACAATTCCGGTTCCTCGCTCTAAGCGGCATAAGTCTTTAGGGACCCGAAAAAACCTCTCGAACAGCGACCGGCTCTCGCCCTATCATGACGGTCAGTTTTAGCTTTCTCCACTGAGGTGCTCGACCCAGCATAACTGGGGCACAATCGCAGTGGTTCTCCCGGTGCTACCTTAGCCGATATAGCGGGCGTAAGGTACCAAAACACGGAGCCAGCAAACCCAACTATTGACCCAAGACATGATTCGAGCCAATTCATATAATGCTATAAGTTCGGGGTGCCGCACTTGTGAAAGTGTTCGGACTTATCACACCATAATTTTGGGATACTTAAGTCCCTGGTGTATTGGCCGTACCAAAGTGTACGGTTGCAACATGTCGTGAAATGAACATATGTATATATAAAGGAAGTAGAGCAATAATAAGCAAAAGCTATGTATTGTTTATTCAAAAGAGGTACTGCAATGGAAGCAGAACGATACAAACAGTGCGATAAGCAAGGGATGGGACTATCTAACATGTCCCCCTCCAGGGGTAAGCTGCTGGATGATATGTAAAACAGGTATAATGCTCGCAATAGAGACCACCAACACTCGGCGTGGCTTTCCGCTTCCTGGCTGTTGCATCGTGAGTTCGGCGACTCAAGTGCCGACAGGACTTCTCAAAGACGGAGTCCTGAAAGTAAAAAAAGGAAGAGAAAGGAAAAAGAAAAGGAATGACACAAGCGGAGCCCACAGTGCGGTTGAGCCGCATTCTTGGCGTGCGTTGTCTTGCCCTCCCATATGCCCATGGTATCTCCAGGCGTAATTATATGCGCGTAATACTAGCTTCGGAATTTCGCGAGGGCTGGGGTTGGGGCCAGATTGCTACTCGTGCTTGAATCGTGCCAGGTGGTCTTGTTGCAGGTTACTCCGGGCGCGCTTGGCGGTGTCCGGACGCTTAGTGGCCGGACTCGAGAATTGCCGCGAGAGGCTGCTTTGCACCTCCGCCGCGAGGGCCGCCGTATGCTCCTCCGTTCGGAGAGAGCGTTCGGTGTTTCCATTAACCGTGATTACTCCTCGAGGGCCTGACATCTTGAGCTTGAGGTATGCGTAGTGCGGCACCGCATTGAACTTTGCAAATGCGGTTCGTCCTAGCAGTGCATGATAGCCGCTGCAGAATGGGACGATATCGAAGATTAACTCTTCGCTTCGGAAGTTATCCGGAGATCCGAAGACCACTTCAAGTGTGACCGAGCCTGTACAATTGGCCTCTACACCCGGTATGACGCCTTTGAAGGTCGTCTTTGTAGGTTTAATCCTTGAGGGGTCTATGCCCATTTTGCGCACTGTATCCTGATAAAGCAGGTTCAGGCTGCTACCGCCGTCCATCAGGACTCTGGTAAGGTGAAATCCGTCAATAATTGGGTCAAGAACCAATGCGGCGAAGCCGCCATGATGGATGCTAGTGGGGTGGTCCCTTCGATCGAAGGTGATCGGGAAGGAAGACCATGGGTTGAACTTTGGGGCGACTGGCTCCATCGCATATACGTCCCGTAGTGCACGCTTCCGCTCCCTTTTGGGTATGTGGGTTGCATATATCATGTTCACCGTCCGCACTTGTGTGGGAAAACCTTTCTGTCCTCTATTGTTCGGCGGCCAGGGCTCTTCCTCGTCATCTCTATGGAGCCCCTTGTCATTGAGTTCGGCACTTAACTTGCTCGCTTGCTTGAACACCCAACAATCCTGTTGGTGTGATTGGCTGGTTTTGGGGTGCCATGTATTTGGCACAAGCGATCGAGTATGTGGTCCAAGTTGGGCGGGCCCTGGGTATTTCTTTTGAATGGCTTCTTCCGCTGACCGGGTTTAGAGCCTCTGAATCCGGCATTGACGGCCGTATCTTCAGTATTATCGCCGTTAATGCGGCGCTTGTTCTTGTTGCGACGCGACCTGCCATTGCTGTCCTTGGTATCCGGACTATCAGGATGTTTGGCCAAGTTGTTGCTTCAAGCTAGCCAGCCGTCCTCTCCCGCACAAAAGCGAGTCATGAGGGTTGTGAGGGCTGCCATAGATTTCGGCTTTTCCTGTCCTAGGTGCCGGGCAAGCCACTCGTCGCGGATGTTATGTTTGAAGGCTGCAAGGGCCTCTGCATCCGGACAATCAACGATTTGATTTTTCTTTGTTAGGAACCGAGTCCAGAATTGTCTGGCCGATTCTTCTGGCTGCTGAATTATGTGGCTAAGGTCATCGGCGTCTGGTGGTCGCACATATGTGCCCTGGAAGTTATCAAGGAATGCGGCTTCCATGTCCTCCCAACAACCAATTGATTCTGCTGGCAATCTATTGAGCCAATGTCGAGCTGGTCCTTTAAGCTTGAGTGGGAGGTATTTGATGGCATGTAGATCATCACCGCGGGCCATGTGGATATGGAGGAGATAATCCTCGATCCAGACCGCAGGATCTGTGGTACCATCGTATGATTCGATGTTTACGGGCTTGAAGCCCTCGGGGATTTGATGATCCATTACTTCATCTGTGAAGCATAGTGGGTGTCGGCACCTCAGATAATATATCACGGCGTAGCTCATATGAGCTTTGTCTCTTGTGTTCGCCCGGCCGGTTTTGCTGTATCCGGCGCGACGGTAATCATCCCGCATTGTTGGGCGCCCACGCGATCCGTAGATCGATCTTGTATGTTTTGCCTTATCCTCCAATATATCTCGCAAGTCCGGCGTGTTTTCCCATGCCTTGGTACTTTTTGAGCGGCGTCGGGGTGTGGGTTGAGCGGAGGGCCGAGAGGCTTCTCTGTCGCGGCCATGGGTGGCCGGTCTGCCATGTCATGCGCTGGTGACTTGGGTGCTTCCTCCTCTAGTCGAGGCAACGGCCTGCATTTGGGGTAGCTTTTGGAGGGGCGTTCGAGTTCATACTCTTCGGCTGCAAGGACTTCAGTCCATCTGTCAGCTAGCAGGTCTTGATCAGCTCTAAGTTGTTGCTGCTTTTTCTTGAGGCTGCTTGCCGTGGCTATAAGCCTGCGTTTGAAACGCAGCTCTGTTCGGCGGGATCCTCGAGCACGACAAATTAAATGTCGTCGTGAGGCTTGCCTCATCTTCGGAGGGAGGCGCATAATTATCGTCCTCGACCTCTCTTTCTGCCGCACTATCGTGCGGACTTTTTTCTCCCTCCTCCTGCGCTGAGTCCTGCTGGAGGGGGTTCTCTTCGGCACTGTCCGGGGTGTTATTATCTCCCGCGCTAGAATCACCGTTTTTATTGTGGCGGGATTTAGAGCGGCGCCGCTGACGTCGGGGCTGTTTCTTGGAGTGGTCATCCTCCGTTGTTCCATCGCCGTTCCCATCTTTTGGGATGTCCACCATATATATGTCATATGACGAGGTGGCCATCCAAAGGCCTCATAGGCGCTGGGTCTTGGTCGCCTCCGCATCGCCGTCCATACCGTCGATGTCTTGGAGTCGTAGTCTAGCATGTCGGTTAAATCATCGGCAGCGGTGGCTACAAAGTGGGTCGTGGGTGGGCGTTGAATTTCTTCGTCGTCGTGCATCCCAACCTTCCTGTCCGTAGTCCGCCAGGCTCTCCGGATAAAGAGAGAGACTTTAGTGAATTTAGGATGTTGCCAAAGGGCGAGTCTTGAAAGATGTCCGCGGCAGTGAACTCCATGACGGTGCCCAATCGGATTCGATTGGCGGGGCACTGAAGGGTTCGAGTCCGGAGAGGAGTCCGCACCACAGTCGAGGTCTTCGCAAAGGACAGGATGGAGTTCAGCTCAATCGCCAGTAGAGATTGTAGCCCCGAGGCGGTGTCCAACCACTCGTCCTCGATCGGGAATCCGCCCGGATTAAGGGTCGAAGCGGATGTTGGTGCGGCCTCCGTGGCAATCGCTCGCTGCGAGCTAGATCATGCCCATCGAGACAATCTTGCGGCTGCTTGGCTGCGGCTCGAACCCGTCGAAGATCAAGTCTCCGCGGATATCGGCCGTATAGTTTAAACTTCCAAATCTGACCTGATGGCCAGGGGCGTAGCTTTCGATCTGCTCCAGATGGCCAAGCGAATTGGCCCGCAGTGCAAAGCCGCCGAACACGAAGATCTGTCCGGGGAGAAAAGTCTCACCTTGGACCGCGTCGTTGTTGATGATCAAAGGAGCCATCGGGCCTATCGGTGACGACACAGAGGAACTCTCAATGAAAGCACCAATGTCGGTGTCAAAACCGGCGGATCTCGGGTAGGGGGTCCCGAACTGTTCGTCTAGGCGGATGGTAACAGGAGACAAGGGACACGATGTTTTTACCCAGGTTCGGGCCCTCTCGATGGAGGTAATACCCTACTCTTGCTTGATTAATATTGATGATATGGGTAGTACAAGAGTAGATCTACCATGAGATTAAGGAGGCTAAACCCTAGAAGCTAGCCTATGGTATGATTGTTGTCCGTCCTACGGACTAAAACCCTCCGGTTTATATAGACACCGAATAGGTTAGGGCTACACAGAGTCGGTTACAATGGTAGGAGATCTACATATCCGTATCGCCAAGCTTGCCTTCCACGCCAAGGGAAGTCCCATCCGGACACGGGACGAAGTCTTCAATCTTGTTTCTTCATAGTCTTGGAGTCCGGCCGTGACGATAGTCCGGCTATCCAGACACCCCCTAGTCCGGGACTCCCTCAAACGTCATTGTTTCTCCTCATTTTGTTCAGAACTTAGTTTCCGTTCGTAATCTTTCTCGTGACAATTTTGTAACTGTGGAATTTGACGAAGTTGGCTTTTCTGTTAAGGACGCTTGCACCAGGATGATTCTTCACCATTGTGACAGTCCGGGCGACCTCTACCCAGTTCAGTCACCGTCATCTCCGGGTGGTCCTCGAGCTTTTTCCGCCGGCGTCAATCTTTGGCATTCTTGTCTCGGGCATCCCAGCACTTCTTCACTTCGTCAAATAATGAGAGCATTTTCTTTTTCATGTAATAAAACGGCCGCTCACTCCTGTGAAGCCTGCCGGTTAGGCAAACATGTTCGCCTTCCTTTTAGTTCCTCTTCCACAGTTGCATCTTTTCCGTTTGAGTTGATCCATAGTGATGTATGGACATCTCTAGTACCTAGTAATTCTGGTTATCTTTATTATCTTGTTATACTGGATGACTACTCTCACTTTGTGTGGACATTTCCTCTTCGTAGGAAATCCGATGTTGCCGCCACTCTCATTGCATTCTATGCTTATGTCTCCACACAGTTTGGGCGACCCATACTCGCACTTCAGACCGATAACGGGAAATAATTCGACAATCTCATCATCCGCCATCTTCTTTCCTCCCATGGCACCGTGTTTTGTCTCACGTGTCCATACACCTCCCAGTAGAATGGCCGTGCCGAGCGCATCCTATGCACCCTAAATGAATGTGTGCGTACCCTTCTTTTCCATGCCTACATGCCCTCTCGGTTTTGGCCAGATGCCCTCACCACTGCCACCCTCCTCCTTAACCTTCGGCCATGCCGTCCGTGCTGGAACTACGCGCCTCACCATCTCTTATATGGCACTCCTCCCTCCTATGATGGTCTCCGAATTTTCGGTTGCCGTTGCTACCCCAACACCACCGCCACCACACCTCATAAATTCGCTCGTCATTCCGTTCCATGTGTCTTCCTTGGTTACCCGGCCAACACTAAGGGTTATCGCTGCTATTACCCCGTGTCTCACCGTGTCATCACCTCCCGACACGTGTACTTTGATGAGCTTGTGTTTCCCTTTGCACAGGAACAGGTGGCGCCGTCTTCCCCTCCGGCGGCGGGTTCTCCTCCGCACCGCCGCCCGCTGCTGGCCTTGGGTGCTCCGGCCACCCCGCCCGTGGCGCCCTCCTCCGGATCGGGGCCATCCGCGGCTCCCTCCTCCGGTTCGGCGCCCTCGTCGCCTGGAGCCACGTCGACATCGCCCACGTCGCCCCGATCCTCCACCATGCATGCTGGGCCGCCGGCTGGATCGGCCCGCACTGGCGCGGCCTCTCCTGGGGACACGTCGACCCCGCGAAATAGTGGGCTACCGCTTGGACAACCACGACACCAGGGATGTTCCAAGGAAAATGCAGTAACCCGAAGTAGATCGACGGGTGTTCGGGCAGCCAGCCCAGCCGGCGTCGGAGTATGCGACCAGATCAGTGGCAGTAGAGGCGCGCAGAGTAAGACCAAGATCCATAGCACCGCGGATGTAGCGGAGAATCCGCTTAACGACAGTCCAGTGAACGTCTTGAGGAGCATGCATATGCAGGCAGACCTGCTGAACGCGTCATCAAGCTCGTCGAGGAGAGTGAGGTACTGGAGAGCACCAACAATGGACCGGTAGAAGCCAGCATCTGGAGCAGGAGTACCATCAGTAGCAGAGAGCTTGGCCTTCCTATCGACAGGAGTGGCGGCTGGTTTGCAGTTAAACATGCCAGCACGGTCGAGGAGCTCATGAGCGTACTTCCGTTGATGGAGAAAGAATCCATCAGGACGACGCACCACCTCAACACCGAGGAAGTAGTGCAACGGACCCAAGTCCTTGATGGCAAACTCATCTGCCCGGCCCCTCGGTCGCCTGCTGGCGCGATCGTGGCCCCGGTGTCGCCTGGTTCTCCCGACGCCGCGGCCTCGTCCTCCGCCCGGCCCGCCTCTCCCGTCGACGCCGTGGAGGCCACCGCCTCTCCCATGGACATCGTGGATGCCACGACCTCGCCGCCACCCGCGGCTGCCCCGACGGCCGGCCCCGTCACACGCTCGTGCACCGGTATTTTTCGCCCGAGCTCCCGCTATGCGGATGACTATGTCTGCACCTCCTTGACATCCGCTCCTTCCCCGCTGCCGTCCTCGGTTCGGGCCGCTCTCCGCGACCCTCTTTGGATGGCCGCCATGCAGGAGGAGTTTGACGCTTTGCAGCGGAACCGGACTTGGCAGCTTGTTCCCCGTCCCCGGCACGCTAATGTGATCACCGGGAAGTGGGTCTTCAAACACAAGCTTCATCCCGACAGCACTCTTGATCTCTACAAGGCGCATTGGGTTGTTCGTGGTTTCCGGCAACGTGCCGGTGTGGACTTGAAAGTGCAACTATCCCTAGGTGGTTTTGGTAATTCATAACGACATATAGCTCATTGAGCTAATACTATTCCAAGATGAATATTTCAGGAAAGCTCAATCATTGGCATGGCATGGATGATGAAAGTGGATCCCTCAAAATATTAAGGACAAAGGATTGGCTCAAGCTCAAAAGCTCAAGACTCTACATTTTACATTTTAGTGATCCAAGATCACATTGAGTCTATAGGAAAAGCCAATACTATCAAGGAGGGATGAGGTGTTGCTTAATGAGCCTCCTGCTTCATGTGCTTAGTGATATGCTCCAAAACCCTCCACTACTTTCTCACATCCACATATGACCTAAACCCAAAGTCAAACTCAGCCCTACCGATTCTTTCTATCCGGCGCCACCGAGTTCAAATGTCATAGCCACTGCCACAAACCCTAGGCAAATCGGTTTCACCGATAGGGATCTCGGTCTCACCAAGATGGGATTGTAATCTCTCTGTTTCCCTTCGTAACGTTTCGGTCTAACCGAAGTGAGCGATCGGTCCCACCGAGATTGCAATCTAAACTTTCTTTTTCCCTTTCGTAACTTTTTGGTCTCACCGAAAGAGCTTAATCGGTCCCACCGAGTTTACGACCAACTCTCTGGTTAGCTAATTACCAAAATCAGTCTCACCGAGTTTGTAATCGGTCTCACCGAGATTACGTTATGCCCTAACCCTAACCATATCGGTCCTACCGAGATGCATGTCGATCCCCACAGAAAACCCTAACGGTCACTAGGTTTACTAAATCGGTCCGACCGAGTTTGATGATTCGGTCCCACCGAGTTTGGTAAATTGTGTGTAACGGTTATATTTTGTGTGGAGGCTATATATACACATCCACCTCCTCTTCATTCATGGAGAGAGCCATCAGAACAAACTTACACTTCCAACTTACCAGTTCTGAGAGAGAACCACCTACTCATGTGTTGAGGCCAAGATATTCCATTCCAACCACATGAATCTTGATCTCTAGCCTTCCCCAAGTTGCTTTCCACTCAAATCTTCTTTCCACCAAATCAAAATCCTGTGAGAGAGAGTTGAGTGTTGGGGAGACTATCATTTGAAGCACAAGAGCAAGGAGTTCATCATCGACACACCATTTGTTACTTCTTGGAGAGTGGTGTCTCCTAGATTGGCTAGGTGTCACTTGGGAGCCTCCAACAAGATTGTGGAGTTGAACCAAGGAGTTTGTAAGGGCAAGGAGATCGCCTACTTCGTGAAGATCTACCGCTAGTGAGGCAAGTACTTCGTGGGCGACAGCCATGGTGGGATAGACAAGGTTGCTTCTTCATGGACCCTTCGTGGGTGGAGCCCTCCGTGGACTCGCGCAACCGTTACCCTACGTGGGTTGAAGTCTCCATCAACGTGGATGTACGATAGCACCACCTATCGGAACCACGACAAAAACATCCGTGTCTCCAATTGCGTTTGAATCCTCCAAACCCTTCCCTTTACATTCTTGGAAGTTGCATGCTTTATATTTCGCTGCCAATATACTCTTTGCATGCTTGCTTGAATTGTGTGAAGATTGCTTGACTTGTTCAAAGATAGCTAAAATCTGCCAGTCTAAAATTGGGAAAAGGTTAGGTTTTTATTGGTCAAGTAGTCTAATCACCCCCCTCTAGACATACTTCAAGGTCCTACAAGTGGTATCAGAGCTTTGGTCTCCATTCGCTTTGATTTCCATAGCTTTTGGTGGTCATAGCCTTGGTTTCACAACCTAGGAGAGTATGGCGTCTAGCGAGGGAAATTATCACGATAGAGGTCCTTACTTTGATGGCACTAATTTTGCTAGTTGGAAGCATAAGATGAAAATGCATATTCTCGGACATAACCCCGCCGTTTGGGCTATTGTGTGTATTGGTTTGCAAGATGAATTCTTTAATGGGAGAGAACTGAACCATGAAGCTAGCGCGGAAGAGTTGAAGATGCTGCAATACAACGCTCAAGCTTGTGATATCCTCTTCAATGGCTTATGCCCCGAGGAGTTCAACAAAATCAGCCGTCTTGAGAATGCAAAGGAAATTTGGGATAGTTTGATTGATATGCACGAAGGTACCGACTTCGTCAAGGAATCCAAGTTGGATGTGCTCCGAAGTCAGCTTGACAAGTTCAAAATGAAGGATGGTGAAGGTGTCGCTGAAATGTACTCTAGGCTTGCTCTTATCACAAATGAGATTGCCGGCTTAGGAAGTGAAGAGATGACCGATAGATTCATCATCAAGAAGATCCTAAGAGCATTGGATGGAAAATATGATATCGTGTGCACATTGATCCAAATGATGCCCAATTACAAAGATCTCAAGCCTACGGAAGTCATTGGAAGAATTGTTGCCCATGAGATGTCACTCAAGGATAAGGAGGAACTTCACAACAAGTCGAGTGGTGCTTACAAAGCCTCATGTGAAGCCCCCACATCATCAAGTGAGAAACAAACCTTCAATGAAGAATTGAGCTTAATGGTGAAGAACTTCAACAAATTCTACAAGAGTAGAAGCAAAGAAAGAAGCTCTAAGTCAAGGTCCTACAATGACAAAAGATCTTCTAGTCGAGAGCGCAATTGCTACAATTGTGGGAGACCCGGACACTATTCCAATGAGTGTACGGCACCCTACAAAAGAAGAGAATATTCTCCCAAGAGAAGAAGTAGAAGAGAAGAATCACCACCAAGAGAGAGAAGGAGTAGAGATGATCGTTATGAACGAAGACCCTCACGGAGAAGCAAGGATTCGGAAAGGAAGGACAAGTCATCAAAGAGCTACACAAAACGAAGATATCAAGCTCATGTTGGTGAATGGGTATCCGGCTCTGACTCCGACCATCACTTCGAGAGAAGCTATCACTCCGACTCCGAATACACTCAAGATGAAGGTGTTGCCGGTCTAGCACTTGTGTCAACCAACTCCTACGACATATTTGAATCACCAAATGAAGGAATTGGTAGATGCTTCATGGCCAAAGGTCCTAAGGTAACACACCCCGAGTATGTTGATTTTGATGTTGATGAAGATGACTTGCTAGGTGATGATGATTTACTTGTTGTGTCAGGACCCCGATTCCAAGTCACATCGATCTAGCCGGTAACACCTCATATAACTTTGCAGCCTCACGCACGCTATTCCCACGGGTGTCGCCTTACCATGGCCCGGGACCGTTTGCGCCTTTTGGCTCACGTATATGATAGTGTCGCTAGCATCCATATGACAGAGAACCCGGGCCGACATGACTAGTCGTGAACCCAAAGTGGAACTAAATCATGGGGACAGGCATACATGAATCAACTTCGAGCATGTCGATCACAGAGCGCGTGTGAATCCGGCTGTAGCACTGGGCTAACAGACTCAGGAACCCGGGCTGTAGCAGCCTAGGCAGGACTCGGATGTCACCGCGTGACATTTCCCGTAGGGATGTACACAGAACGAAATGAAACACATGCCGGCCAGTCAAGTGTTCCGAGCAGAGTGTCTGGGCTAGCAGGACTCCGTGAACGGGTCAGAAGGACTACTATGGCTCATGGAAGCACAAGACTACATTTCCCCATAAGAGAGGCTACCAAGGATAAACAACTAGGTTGTCGGATCCCACACATACCAAGCATTTCAATCATACACACAATATGCTCGATATGTGTAAATACAACATGGCATCACAACATAACTCTACGACTCAAATATTTATTCATTAGGCTCTGAGGAGCGAGATATTACAAACATGGGTCGCATGATCCAACATTCAGAGCATACAAGTCAAAACACATGCGGAAGCTTAATATGTCTGAGTACAGACATCTACAAATGAAAAAGGCTGATAAGCCTGACTAACTACCAGATCCTGCCGAGGGCACAAGATCGTAGCTGAGGTATCAAGCTAAACGTCGAAGTCCACACGGTACTACTAGCAAGACTGACATCCCTCTGCAAAACATAAAATAGGCGAACGTGAGTACAAATGTACCCAGCAAGACTTACATCAGAACTAGCTACATATGCATCATTATTAACAAAGGGGGGTGGTGGAGTTTGACTGCAGCAAGCCAGCTTTGACTCGGTGGCTATCCTGAACTATGACTTCAAGTAACACTTTTGAGGTGGCGCACACGAGTCCACATATTCACCATATCAATACACCACTATGGATCCGCTCCCGTCTCCCTATGAGAACGCCATCCATAGCACTCACGCTTATCTTGCGAGTTTTAGAGTATCCACTTTCTCTTGTCTATGAACTGTACAGGCAACCCAGAAGTCCTTTACCGCGGCCACGGCTATTCGAATAGATGATGTTAACCCTGCAGGGGTGTACTTCTTCACACACGCTCTCACCACTTACTGTCGTTTACACGACATGTACTCGACAACCTTCAAGTGGAAGCCCAGCGAGGGTGTCGGCCACGACCTACCTAAACACTCAAGTCTCTAGTCCAGGTTATCGCCTATTCAGGTTCCATCCGCAGGGAGTCCGGCCGAAGTTTCCACATATGGCCCCGAACGATGTGAGCAGGGTTCCCGAGACACCAAACGGGCGCCCGTGCACTGTGTACACGTGCCTACCGATCACAGCCCACCCATGGTCAGCGCTGCACGGCCTCCAAAGATGCTACAAACACCGAAACTACTTGAAACTCCCGGACAGAGGACAAGGGTGGTTAAGAAGTCGAGAGGGCACTTAAGCATTCCAATGCGTGGTAATCGGGTCATGGATCACGAACACGTAACTCAGTTCCCGAGGACGGCTTCAATGAGACAACCCACCATGTACTCCTACATGGCCTCTCACCGATACCTTTACCAAATCATGTTCACACACTTAGCTCTGAACAGTAGGACATGTTCACACACCTCTGATTCACCCCAATGAATCAGACCTGACTCAACTCTAAGCAAAGAGTGCATGACAAACAAGCATGAATGAGTAGGCACATCGTGGCTCAAACAACTCCTACTCATGCTAGTGGGTTTCATCTATTTATCGTGGCAATGACAGGTCATGCAGAGGATAAAGGGGTTCAACTACCGCAACAAGTAATGATGAATTGTTGTTGTCCTAATGCAGAAAAGAGAGCAGGAGCGAGAGAGTGGGATTGTATCCGAATGAACAAAGGGTTTTGCTTGCTCGGCACTTCAAGATAATATAGTTCTTCATCGGTGTCATCGAACTCATCGCCGATACGTCGCTCATCGAGAGGGACAAACACCGCAAACAAGGAAGAACACAATCAATGCAATGCAACAATCTGATGCATGAACGTGACATGGCAATATGCTGTTGTTTGTGCTAATGCAACCAGCAACAAGTTCAATGGAGCTCATTTGAATCAAGGATTCAAATGCAACTCCAAACTTAAGCATTTTAAATGCCCTTTATATGATTTGTCCTAAACAGCAGTCATAAGTTGTTCTAACATGCATGAAAATGGTACAGATGGATAGATTGGATTTTTCTGATCATTTTTCATATATAACTTGTTTCATTTGTAGTTATGGTTGAATTTCTATAATTTTTAGAAGTTTGGGCTATTTTCTGAAATTTATAAATCATTTATGATTTATTTAAAATCCCAGAAAACATTATCAGATCAACAACACGCCATGCTTGACGCCATCGGTCAACAGACTTCTGGTCAAACCTGACCAGAGGTCCCGCATGTCGGGTGACAAGGCCTAAACAGAGGCTGGCGGTGGGACCAGTCAACGCCGATCGGCAAGTCAACCCTGACAACCTGGGCCCACCAGATTAGATCTAATCCAAACCAAAGATAAAATCTGTGGTTAATTAACATGGTGGGGTCCACTATCAGTGACTATGGTGGGTAATTAGTGGGTGGATTATGCGTAATCTAATCACGCCACGTCAGCGTTGCCGGATCAAGTCGCCGGCGACCTTACAGGACGGCGGTGGCTCATCGGAGTTTCTATTTCGGCGACCATTCGCATGGCGGAGGGCATCTACTGCTGCGGTGCTCGGCGCATCCATCTACGCAAGCGGGAGGGGTTGAGGTTAGCCGAGCTCGCGGAATCAAGCTCACGGCGGCGGCCGAGTTCGCCTCGGTGGTTCGATGGCTAGAGGGCTGTCGCGAGCAGGGTAGAAGGGGAGATGAAGCAGCAACTCACAAATGAGGTTGGCAGCGTGAAATCAAGGTCGGGACGCGTTGTCGATGATTTAATCGACCGCGGCGATCTCCGTGGCTGGGGGCGAAGACGACGATGGTGGCGATGATGCAGTGGCTCCGAGGATGCGTGGCTCGTCGGGGGTGATGCAGACGACGAGGCGAAGATGATGGATACGGCGGTTGCTCAAGAAACGGCCGGTGAGCACGGTGGCAGTGGACGGCTGTCGGTGTCAAAACCGGCGGATCTCGGGTAGGGGGTCCCGAACTGTGCGTCTAGGCGGATGGTAACAGGAGACGAGGGACACGATGTTTTACCCAGGTTCGGGCCCTCTTGATGGAGGTAAAACCCTACGCCCTGCTCGATTGATATTGATATTGTGGATGTTTACAAGAGTGGATCTACCACGAGATCAAGGAGGCTAAACCCTAGAAGCTAGCCTATGGTATGATTGTAAGGGTTGTTGATGTTGTGTCCTACGGACTAGAGCCATCCGGTTTATATAGACACCGGAGAGGGCTAGGGTTACATAGAGTCGGTTACAATGGTAGGAGATCTACATATCCGTATCGCCAAGCTTGCCTTCCACGCCATGGAAAGTCCCATCCGGACACGGGGAGAAGTCTTCAATCTTGTATCTTCATAGTCTTGGACTCCGGTCGATGATGATAGTCCGCGATGATAGTTCGGTGATGATGGTAGTCCGCTATCCGGACACCCCTAATCCAGACTCCTCAAGAGCCCCTGAACCAGGCTTCAATGACGATAAGTCCGGTAGCGTACATTGCTTGGCATTGCAAGGCGGGTTCCTCCTCCAAATGATAGAAGATTGTGAACACCAGGATAGTGTCCGGCTCTGCAAAATAAATTCCACATTCCACCGCAGAGAGAATAATATATACACAAGTTCGATCTGCCGACGTTTTTCTACGGCATGACGTCACACCGCCACCAAGCCATTATTTAAATCGTTTTTTGTTCTACCACCTCAGCGCGTTTAGCGAAGCGGTTTTCTTGGCACGTCTTGTCGAAGCAGAGATCGTGTTTCCCCTTAATCCGGGATTCTCATCAATACGGACGTGGGTAACCCAACCGCGCCATTGATGGTGACGCTTGGGGGATAAGCAAGTTTTACCAGTCCGGTGGGGGACACGTAGACTTCGCCCGCCCATATAAGGGATAAGGATTTACCTTCTCACCTACGCCTTCTTCCTCCTTTGCTTATCCATCTCCGCAAGACTCGAGCTCCAGCGCCAAGTTCACAAGATCTCGTCTCAACCTTCTCCGACCATGTCCGGCGCGGAGGTAAATGGTTGGCCTCCACCGCTAAGGAGGAGCATATCGCCAAACTGCGCGCGCGGATACCTCTCCGCGACATCACAGACCGCTGCCCGACGAGGGCAGCTCATCCCCACCCCAGGCCCCATGAGAGGTTCGTCTTTCTTCCCCACTTCCTCCGCTGGACTGGGCTTTCCACTTCACCCCTTTGTCCGGGGCTCATGTTCTACTACGGCCTGGATTTCCATGATCCGGCGCAACTTCATCCTCAACATCTCGGTGTTTATCGTCAGGTGCGAGGCCTTCCTCTGATCCGCCCCACTTCGCTTGTGGCTCAAGACCTTCAATGTCAAGCGAAGGTAGTGAAGGGCACTCAAGCGGAGTGCGGAGGCGCCATGTTGGGCAAGATGCCCAATGTCCTTTAGTTCAAGGGCCTTCGTGGAATCCGTCAAGGGATGGCAATCGGGTGGTTCTATATCACCGAGCCGCGTGACCCGCATGGGCGGCGGCCCCGAGTTCAGATCTGGTATCCCCACGCAGCTTACCTCCGGAAAGAGAAGGGCTTGCTTGTGGGGTAGTTTGAGGAGCCGACGGACTCCAAGCCCGCATCCGTAAGCCGGTGAAGAAGCTCAGGCTGGTTAACGTGGTCCAAGTCATGCTCGTCCGCGGATTCTCCCATTCCAAGAGCGGGCATTCAATCTGTGGAGTTCGATCCGAACAGCACCAGCACTGAGCAAGCTCTTCGACACGACGTCGGCGGCGCTGGAGGGTGCTGTTCAAGGGCGCCGGTTTCGAATCCGCTGATCAAGATCGCGGATTTCGCCGCAGCGCCAAGCCAACGAGGTAAGTGATTCTACCCTTTACGAGACACTTGCTTTTCATAGTTTGACTCTATCGGTTTTAATTTCCCTTTTCCTTTGACAGACTGGATGAGGAAGGCGGAGCAGATTGTCTATCCGCCCTATGCCGTAAAATCCATGAGACGCCTGCCTAGCGGGGCTGCTGGTTCCGCACCGCACGTGGTGCCGGAGAAGAAGGCCAAGAAGGAGGCCATGGGTGCTCGAAAGAGTGCCTGCTTTCAGGTGTCCGACGACTCGGGCGGACTCCTCCCAAAATGAGGAGGAGAAGAGGACTCTCTCCTGAGGAGGAGAGAGGAAGAGGAAGGCTTCCCCAGCAGGGGAGGTCGAAGGGTCCAAGAGGGAAGGACTATTCCCGGACAGCTCCGCCAACATCAACGCTGGCGAGGAAGAATGGCCTTCAAGGGCCAGCCTCCGCGAGATCGTAAGTATCCGGATTCCTGAATGATTTATAATTTTTTTCTCGTCACATAGTGTCATTCGATGCCGCATGCTGCCTGTAGTCCGCCAGTGATGATCTCCCCGCTTCATCGAAGCGGGTCGCTTGCTCCGTCGGATGTAGACTCCATCCCGACCGCCTCACCCCTCGCGACACCGAGGATGCCGAGGTGGGATCCCAAGAAGGGACCCATCGGGGAGGCCCGGGGCGCCGCAAGGCGCCCTCCGGACTCGCGCCGACTCCATATCGTAACCCGCAGTGGTTCCGAGTCCGCCGGGCGCCCTTCGAACGAAGGGCAAGACCGTGATGCCGGCGGCTTCCGGCCCAACCGGGCGCCGGGCAATTTGTTGGAGGCGCTGCAGGCGCTTCCATCGAGGAAGAACACCGCACTATTATGAGTGCGGTGATTCGAAGGTGCAGCTCACCAAGAGCGGGCTGACCGAAACCTGCAGAGCCTTCTATCGTGCTTTGAGGTAAGAAGTTAAAATATGCAATGTAATACTGCATAGACAGAGCCCCCGATGCTCGGTTCGGTGTTCGGAAGAGAAGCCGGACCGAGGATCTGAAAAAAAAGATATACGCAGGTTGCTAAAAATTATGTCAATATGGGTTGCAGGCTGTGCTGCTGACCTCTGCCGCACTAACTGCGGAGGTCGGTGCTTTGAAGCAGGAGCTCGAGCGGTCCGAGCAAGAGCTCGGCCGCGCGAGGAAGCAGCTCCAGGACAAAGAAGGTGAGTAACACCACTTTGAACTTGTACCTTCATGAAAAGGATTTAGGTTGCAACAAAAATAACAAGGATAACATGGGTACTGCAGGGCCACGAACGAGGTGGCGACCACGAAGGAGGCCGTGTCCGCGTCGAACGCAATGCGCCACGGAACGGGCGGAGCGAAAAAAGCAAGAGGCGCGGGTGGCGGTGGTTCAGCAAGAGCTCCAGTGCTCGCATGGAAAAGCATGAGAGTTTGGAGCGTGACTCAAAGACTCGAGAGTCCGAGCTTGCCTCGCTCTCGAAAGTGCTAAACTGCCAAGGCCGATGCCCATAAGTCCCTTCAGAGATTGAGTTGATGAGGAAGATAGCGGCGGTAAGGCATTTTTCATGCAAAGCAAGCATGTGAATGTAAATTACGTGTTACTTACCCGAATCGGAGCTCTCGAGGCGTTTGCAGATCTGCCTCAGGCGTGTTTGATGTCGCCGCATTCTACCGAGCCGAGGAGGGAGCTCAACGGAGAAGGTCTTCGGTCTCGAAGATGTTGAGGCCGCCATCCGGTGCCCCTAGCGACCAGTGAAGCAGCTGGTCGAGCTCCACAAGGCGGCCGAGCAGGCCATGAAGGGCCTCATAGTCCGGCTGTGGCCTGGAGAGGCCATGCCTGGGAGCTACTTCGCCTCGTCGTCGACGCTTGGTGGATGCGTGCCCTGGGTGGAGGTTATCAAGCGCTCCGCCTGTATTGAAGGTGCTCGTCGGGCCCTTGCCCGCGCAAAGGTGCATTGGGGCAGGCTGAATGCGGAGAAGCTAATCACTGGCGCGCCACCAGCGGGCAAGGAATATCGTCGCCCAAATGTACTATAAGGCTGTCTGAAGGGTGCCCGCAAGATTGCGGATGTGTGCCCCGTGGATGTAATTATTGAGTAAATTTGCAATGTGTTATCCTGCGCGCTGAAAACTTTGTTCATATGCGCTAAGCAACGCTTGTTAATTTAAAATATTACCTTCATGCGGCCGCTTATTAAATCTGAGAGATGGCAAGTCGTCGGCTTCAGCCCCCATGCCACGAAAAGGCGGTGTTCGGATAAACTTGAGCACTCTTGTTCCCATTTTGGGTCCATCTAGGAGGCGCCAACACAACGTAACAAGGCAACCGGACTTATAGTGCTTGAACACTCTCACTTAGCCATAGAATTCTATAATTTTAAATTTCAAGAAGCCCCTAGTATTCGGAGGACCGAATTGGGGTGCTATCCACGCCTTCGCCGGACATTGTCCGAACTTCGTCAAGCGGCGAGGTCTTTAAGGACCCGAAGGACCTCTCGAACAGCGACCAGTCTCTCGCCTTATCATGACAGTCAGTTTTAGCTTTCTCATCGAGGCGTTAACCCGCTCAACCGGGCGCAATCGCAGTGGTTGTCCCAAAGGCTACCTTAGCCGATAGAACGGAACGTAAGGTGCCAAACATGGGAGCCGGGCAAACCCAACTATTGACCCAAGACATGATTCGAGCCGATTCATATAATGCTATAAGTTCGGGTGCCGCACTTGTGAAAGTGTTCGGACTTTATCACACCATAATGCGGAGAACGTAAGCCCTGGTGTATTTGGCCGTACTAAAATGTACGGTGCAACATGTCGTAAATGAACATATATATATATATATATATATATATATATATATATATATATATATATATATATATAGGTAATGCAATTATAGGCAAAAAGGTGCTGCATTTTATTCGAGGAGATATGCTATGAGTGCGGAATGATACAAATAGTGCGGAAAGCAAGGGATTGGACGAATTAAAGGCATCTCTCTCGTGGGTAGGCAGTGGAATGTTGTATTTAACAAATTTAATGCTCGTGATGGAGACCACCTGAGTGTTCGTCATGCCTTTGTCCTTCCCTGGCTGTTGCATCATGAGTTCGGCAGGTTCGCCACGGACAGAGTTCTGTATAAAAAGAGAGAAATAAAAGAAAAAGAGCGACACACTTGGGAGCCCCTGTGGTCGAACCGCACTGGTCTGTTGTGGTTGTGCCTTTCCCCTATGCCCATGGTATCTCCGTATGTAATTATGTACGCGTGAGTTTGTCTTACAATTATGCGAGGGCTGGGGTTGAGGCCGCATTACTACGCGATGCTCGGAACGTGCTGTGGTCTTGGTTGATGTTGCTCCGGCGCGTTTGGCCGTGTTCGGTCGCTTAACGGCCGGACTCGAAATTGCCTTAAAAGGCTGCTCAGTATTTCGCCGCGAGAGCCGCTGTATGTTCCTCCGCTCGAGGGAGCGCCTGTGTTTCCATTGACCGTGATGACTCCACGAGGGCCTGGCATCTTGAGCTTAAGGTATGCATAATGCGGCACGCGTTGAATTTTGCGAACGCGGTTCGTCTGAAAGCGAGCATGATAGCCGCTGCGAATGGGACTATGTCGAAGATTAACTCCTCGCTCGGAAATTATCCGGGATCCAAGACCACTTCGAGTGTAATTGAGCTCTGTATAATTGGCCTCGACACCGGTATGACGCCTTTGAAGGTTGTCTTTGTAGGTTTAATCCTTGAAGGGTCTATGCCCATCTTGGCGCACCGTATCCCGATAAAGCAGGTTTAGGCTACCGCCGCCGTCCATCGGGACTCGTGAGGTGAAATCCATCGACGATTGGGTCTAAAACCAATGCGCTAATCCGCCATGGCGGATATTGGTCGGATGGTCTCTTCGATCGAAAGTGATCGGGCAAGAGGACCATGGGTTGACTTTTGGGGTGACTGGCTCCATCGCGTATATGTCCCTTTAGTGCACGCTCCGCTCCCTCTTGGGAATATCGCTATGATATCATGTTTACCGTCCGAACTTGAGGGGGAATCCTTTTGTCCTCTGTTGTTCGGCGGCCGGTCTCTTCCTCGTCATCGCTGTGTAGCCCTTGTCACTTTTTTCAGCGATTAATTTGCCTGCCAGCTTGAATACCCAACAATCTCTGTTGGTGTGGTTAGCTGGCTTTTCGGGGGTTCCATGTATTTGACAGGAGCGGTCGAGTATTCGGTCCAAATTGGACGGGCCCGGAGTGGTTCTTGTGAATGGCTTCTTCCGTTGACCGGGCTTGGAGCCTCGGAATCCGGCGTTGACTGCCGTATCCTCATTGTTGTCGCCGTTAATGCGGCGTTTGTTTTTGTTTCGACGCAACCTGCCATTGCGGTCCTTGGTATCTGGACTGCCAGCATTTTTGCTGAGGTTGTTGCTGCGAGCTAGCCAGCTATCCTCTCCCGCACAGAAGCGGGTCATGAGTGATGTGAGGGCTGCCATGGATTTCGGCTTGTCCTGTCCTAGGTGCCGGGCCAGCCACTCGTCACGGATGTTATGTTTGAAGGCAACGAGTGCCTCTGCATCCGGACAGTCGACGATTTGATTTTTCTTTGTTAAGAACCGTGTCCAGAATTGCCTGGCCGATTCGTCTGGCTGCTGGATTATGTGGCTTAGGTCATCTGCGTCTGGTGGTCGCATTGTACGTGCCACGGAAGTTGTCGAGGAATGCGGCTTCCGTGTCTTCCCAAGATCCAATTGACTCTGCGGGCAGGCTGTTAAGCCAATGCCGAGCTGGTCCTTTGAGCTTGAGCGGGAGATATTTGATGGAGTGAAGATCGTCGCCGTGGGCCATATGTATATGGAGGAGATAATCCTCAATCCAAACCGCGGGGTCTGTTGTGCCATCGTAGGATTCGATATTAACTGGTTTAAACCCTTCAGGGATTTGATGATCCATTACTTCGCCGCTGAAGCATAGCGGTGTCGGCGCCTCAGATTGAGCAATATCGCGACGTAGCTTGCGAGAGCGTTATCTGCTGTGTTCGCCCGGCGAGTAGTTGTATCCGGCGCGACGGTGTTCGTCGTGGGTCTTGGGGCGCTCGCGTGATCCATAGATAGATCTGGATTGTCTTGCCTTGTCCTCCAATATATCTCGCAAGTCCGGCGCGTTCCCCCGTGGCTTCATGCTTTTTGAGCGATGCCGGGGTATGGTTTTGGTGGAGGGCTTGCACGCCTCTCTATCGCGGCCACGAGGTGGTCGGTCTGCCATATTGTGCGCTGGTGATGCAGGTTTGTACGCTTCCTCCTCTAATCGGGGGAGCAACTTGCGTTTTGGGTAACTTTTGGAGGGGCGTTCGAGTTCATACTCTTCGGCCGCGAGGACCTCGGTCCATCCGTCGGCCAAGAGGTCTTGATCAGCTTGAAGCTGTTGCTGCTTTTTCTTAGGCTGTTTGCCGTGGCCATTAGCCTGCGTCTGAAACGCTCTTGTTCGACGGGATCCTCGTGCACGACGAATTAAATTGTCGCCGAGGCTTGCCTCGTCTCCGGAGGGAGGTAAGTAATTGTCATCCTCAACCTCTTCGTCTGCCGCCCTCTTGTGAGGGCTTGCTTCTGCCTCCTCCTGCGCTGGATCGTGCTGGAGGGAGTTGTCTTCGACACTTTCTGGGGTGTTATTATCTCCTATGCCGATCTCCATTCTTGCCGTGGCGGGATTTAGAGCGGCGCCGCTGACGTCGGCGCTTGGGCTGTTTCTTTAAGGAATCGGCCTCCGTTGCTTCCTCGCCGTCCCCATCTTTTGGGGTGTCCACCATGTATATGTCGTATGACGAGGTGGTCTTCCAGTGTCCTGTAGGCACTGGTTCTTGGCAGTCTCCGGCATCGTCGTCCATACCGTCGATGTCTTCGGAGTCGTAGTCGAGTACGCCGGTCAAATCGTCGACGGTGGCTACGAAGTGGGTGGTGGGTGGGCTCTGAATTTCTTCGTCGTCCGCGTCCCAACCATCCTGGCCGTAGTTCGGCCAGGCTCTCCGGATAGCGAGAGATGCTTCATGAATTTATGATATCGCCGAAGGGCGATTGCTGAAAGATGTCCGCAGCGGTGAATTCCATGACCGGCGCCCAATCGGATTCGACTGGCAGGGGCGCAGGAGGTTCGAAGTCCGGCAAAGAGTTCGGCACCTCGGAGTCATGAGCTTTATGCGGGACATGGTAAGTGTTCGGCTCCATCGCCGTGGGAGTTGCGGCTCCCGAGGCGGTGTCCAGCCATCCGTCCTCGATCCGAGTGATCGGCTCCGGACTATGGGTCGGAGCGGACTCGTGTGCGGCCTCCAAGGTGCTGTCCGGCGGCAGAGTTAGGTCATGCCCATCGTGACAGCGCGGCACGCTCGGCTGTGGCTCAGATCCATCGAAGATCAAGTCTCCGCGGATATCGGCCGTGAAGTTTAGGCTTCAAACCTGACTGACGGCCAGGGCGAAGCTTCGATCTGCTCCAGATGGCCAAGTGAGTTGGCCGCAGATGCGAAACCGCCGAATCTGAAGATCTGTCCGGGGAGAAAAGTCTCACCCAGGACCGCGTCGTTGTCGATTGAAGAGGCCATCAAGCCTATCGGTGAAGACACAGAGGAACTCACAATGAAAGCACCAATGTCGGTAACCGGCGGATCTCGGGTAGGGGGTCCCGAACTGTGCGTCTAGGCGGATGGTAACAGGAGACGAGGGACACGATGTTTTACCCAGGTTCGGGCCCTCTTGATGGAGGTAAAACCCTACGTCCTGCTCGATTGATATTGATATTGTGGATGTTTACAAGAGTGGATCTACCACGAGATCAAGGAGGCTAAACCCTAGAAGCTAGCCTATGGTATGATTGTAAGGGTTGTTGATGTTGTGTCCTACGGACTAGAGCCATCCGGTTTATATAGACACCGGAGAGGGCTAGGGTTACATAGAGTCGGTTACAATGGTAGGAGATCTACATATCCGTATCGCCAAGCTTGCCTTCCACGCCAAGGAAAGTCCCATCCGGACATGGGGAGAAGTCTTCAATCTTGTATCTTCATAGTCTTGGAGTCCGGTCGATGATGATAGTCCGGCAGATGATAGTTCGGCTGATGATGGTAGTCCGGCTATCCGGACACCCCCTAATCCAGGACTCCCTCAGTAGCCAGTGGGACCGGGTCAACGCTGACTGGGCAAGTCAACCCTGACCACCTGGGCCCACCAGATTAGATCTAATCCAAACCAAAGATAAAATCTGTGGTTAATTAACATGGTGGGGTCCACTGTCAGTGACTGTGGTGGGTAATTAGTGGGTGGATTATGCCTAATCTAATCACGCCACGTCAGCGTTGCCGGATCAAGTCGCCGGCGACCTTACAGGACGGCGGTGGCTCATCGGAGTTTCTATTCCGGCGACCATTCGCATGGCGGAGGGCATCTACGCGTTGCAGGTGCTCGGCCGCATCCATCTACATAGCAAGGTGAGGGTTGAGGTTAGCCGAGCTCGCCGGAATCAAGCTCACGGCGGCGGCCGGAGTTCGGCCTCGGTGGTTCGATGGCTAGAGGGCTGTGCGCGAGCAGGGTAGAAGGGGGAGATGAAGCAGCAACTCACAGCGAGGTTGGCAGCGTGAAATCAAGGTCGGGGACGCGTTGTCGATGACGAATCGACCGCGGCGATCTCCGGTGGCTGGGGGCGAAGACGACGATGGTGGCGATGATGCAGTGGCTCCGAGGATGCGTGGCTCGTTGGGGGTGATGCAGACGATGAGGCGAAGCTGATGGACACGGCGGTTGCTCAAGAAACGGCCGGTGAGCGCGGTGGCAGTGGACGGCGGTGATGGCCGTGCTCGGGCTGCGTGGGGGAGAGAGCCAGAGGTGGGGGAGAGAGAGCAGCGAGTGAGGGAGAGGGGACAGGGGCTTCGGGGCGTTGTCATGGCGTTGCTAGGAGGGGCCGGGGAAGGAGGAGGTGGCCAAGGCAGCGTCGGCGCTCGCCACGCACCTGGTTGTCCTCCTGGCAAAGGAGGAAGAAGACGGTTCTGTCCCTTTGGGCTGGGCTGCTACAGTGTTGGGCCAGGTGGACTGCAGGTAAGTCCAGGTGAGTTCTCTCTCTTTTATCTCTATTCCTAATGTTTCCTATTTATTCTGTTATATCTTGATTTAGTAAAAAATTACCAAACCATTTGATAAAATGATGAAAATAACTGTGGGCACTTGTGAAATTATTCCCAACATCCCTCAAGTAGTTTCAGAATTATTAGAGCATTTAAAATATTTATAGGATTTAAATGCCCTAATTCAAATACAATATGAGTTAATTCAAAAATCCAGAAATGATCTAAGAATATATTCATCATTTTTGGCAGAGGTTTCCACCTTAACCAGAAATCATGAACTTTTCTTAGGAACATTTTGGGTTTATTGAAAAGATTTTATGGTTGATCCTATTTGATTTAATTTTGGTGCTAGGGTTTGTCAATCCCCATTTCAACTTAAATGAAACTTAAACATGATGCAACAAGATGCAAACACCAGGCAGTACCAGAAGCTAGGGATTTGACATGTTGACAACTCTAGTGATGAATACTATGATGAAACGTCAATTAATCATGCTAATCAAGATGAAACGAATGCCAATGATAAGGAGAAGATTAAGCGTCTAACTAAAGAACTAAACACTCTTAAGTTAGCTCATGAAACTATCTTCGAAGATCATCGAGAACTTTTAAGGGCTCATGAGAAGTTACGCTTTGAAAAGCTCAATCTTGAGCAAGAGCATGAGTTCTTAAAGGCAATCAATGATGATCTCCGTAAGAAAAGTTCTTCTTACATCGCCAAGCGTTTACTCCTATCTACTTACATGCCTCAAGTCAAGTCTAGTAACAAGAACAAGAAAGATTCTTCCTCTAGTAGTAACAATAATAATGCTAAATCCAATATTGGTGCTTCTAGTAGTTCTCTTGATTCCACTAATGATCCTCTTAGCCAAGTTACACTTGAGCAAGAAAACAACTTATTGAAGGGAATTATAGAGAAAGGTGTATACAAGAGTCTTGCCGAGAGTAAGCAATTTGAGGAAATTGTACGCAAGCAAGGAAGGCACCGGAAGAATCAAGGTGTTGGTTTTGAACGAGAGTTCAATGCAAATGGAGTTGAGTGGGAAGAAGATCAATACCCCAAGACAAAGTTTGTTCCTCAACAAGAGAAGTATGATCCTACTTCCTTCAAGGGAACACCAGCACAAGATGATCTTCCACCACAAGACCACAAGAACAAAGGCAAGGACAAGCTTCAAGAGGAGATTGATGCATTTGAAGAAGCACCTAAGGCCTTGGTCAAGTGGGTTCCCAAGACTACGTCAAGTTCTACTTCATCAAGTACAACTACTACACCAAGGATTCCCATCAAGATGATGTGGATCCCGAAGAAGAAGAACTAGAGAGTTCTTGAGGGTGACTCCGCCAACATTCTTCACTCATATCATTATGGCATGGAAAAGTGCAATCAACTTCCATATCTTGCACTAGTTCAAGGAGTCACAAACCCTCATGTTGGTAAGGCAAAGGACAAGGTAACCTAATGTTTTCATGGACATCATTTTGTGTGTGCATCACTCTATGTCTATGGATATTCTTGTTTGTTACTTGTGGGACTAACCATGTAGGTATTGAAAGTGCAACTCACTCCAAAGGATTGCTCCAAACGATCTACATCAACATTGAGCATCCACATCTTCAACACCTACATGAAGTCATCATCGTCAAAACCCAAGGTTAGTTCATCCCTCTAAGGGGGGATCTCACATCTAGGGGGAGCTTAACTCTAAGAATTGAGTCAAAGCAACTCTAATGATGTGAACACATAAATGCTTTACATAAAAATGGAAAGCCCACTTGAGCTTAAACGATGAGTATGACCTATGATCAAATGTTCTCATTTGACTCCTAAGTCAATATACTCATATATAGATGACCTAGTCATCGCCAATTGTTTGATAGATGCTAGAATTGGTTGTGCATGCTTTGTCACATATTTCATTTGTCATCTTATTGTGTGAGCATGTTATTTGCATATTTACTCATTCGAGGACATCCACTTGTTGTTTTGATTGATTGGCTTCTTTTTCTTTGGCCAAGTTGATGGACAAGAATGCCTAAGAACCTTCTCTATCTATCTATGCTTTTCTCGTCTCAAACTCTATTCATGCTACATCACAAAATTTAATCAAGTCAGATTCGAACCACTCTGTGTGAGGAGCACTCGGAGTCCCCGATTCGTCATAGACTTAAACTTCCAAAACTTCTTTGTGATTTTCGGTCTGACCGGTTCCTCCATTTCGGTCATACCGAGATTACTAAGTCGATCTAGGTTTTCATCTCGGTGCAACCGATTTGTACTTTTCGGTCACACTGAGTTGCTATAACTTTTCACAGTTTTGCATCTCGGTGCCACCAAGTTGTACCACTCGGTCACACTGACAGGGTCAGGCTATATATACGCACGGGCAAAATTTAGAAAACTTTCTCCGAATCTTCTCGCCCGCGCATAGCTCGCTCTACCAACTTGGTCTACGGATCTTCGACTTCGTCGCCAGCTGCCTCCTGTCGCTGGTCTCCGCCGCCGTCAACGGAATTCTCCTCCGCCGTTGCCGCCGTAGCGATTTCCCGCCGAACTAGGGTATGAACTCGATCATAGTGCTTTCCTCGTCCGATTCTCAGCACATTGTGTTCATTATGCATCTTGCCATGATTGAAACACTCCTATCCAGTCAAATCAATCCTTCGAATAGTTGCGATTCGAAAATTTAGGGTTAGGTTTCCGCCGAAACCATCTCGGACCCACCGAGTTGAAAAACTCGGTCCCACCGATTTGGCTTATTCCATTGCACTAGTAAGTCTCGGTCTGACCGAGAATTGCTAATCGGTGTGACCGATTTTAGAACTTTGTGAAACCCTAGCAGTCTCGGTGCCACCGAACTGTGACTCGGTCTGACCGAGTTCACTAGTTTAGGTTCCAAAACTGCTTCGGTATCACCGAGTTTGAAAATTGGTAGATCCGAAATGTTTTCAGTGGGAAACTAAAACTAAGTTTTTTGAATCATTCTTTTGCAAAAATCTCTGCATTTTGTGATGCTCATCCACTCTACCTCATCTATAACTATTCACAGGGTCAGCAGTCAGTTGAACAGCATGTCAGACCAAAGTGATAGCCAGAACAAATCTGAAGAGCAGATCCAATTGAGCGAGGGCACTAGCCCCTCAAGCAGCTCAGATGAGGGGAGCAGAAGCACTCTGAGCAATTTTCCCAAGGCTTCCACAAGGACAAGAAAGAAGAAGACCTCAGAGTCTGAGTATGAGGATTATGTGGCAGTTGAGGATGAGGCAAGCTCCAAGAAAAAAGTGCTCAAGAGGGAGTTCAACTCATCTGCAGTGAAGCCTGGTTTGAAAATCAAAAGGCCAGCAGGTAGACAACCAATGTCCAAAGCCAGAGTGTCTACTCAAGCTCCTTTGGAATCTCAACCCAAAGAGCCTGTTGCTGCAGAGGGAAAGAAAAGGAAAGAAAGGGTCAAGAAGACCATGGCAAGAGTGATTGGGAAGCCTTCCATGATGGAAGAGGAAGAAGAAGAAGAGGTTGCGAAACTAGCACCCAAGGCACAAAAGCTGATGGGTGATGCTATCAAATCAGGGGCTGCAACTTCCAAGCCCAAAGCTGCCCCCAAGTCCAAGAATGCACCCAAGAGGAATACCAGGAGCATACCAAAGAATGAAAAGAACAAGACCCCAATGCCCGAGGTTGATCTTGAGGAAGATGAAGAAGGGCAGGTCGTAAGGAAGCTCAAACCCAAGATCCTGCACCACAATGATGCTCATCCTGTGGCTGAAAACATGAAGATCAGAGAGATCATGGGTTGAGGCTATGGAGAGAGTCGATCCATATGCCACGAGGAGAAGGACTGCTGTGGACTACGTGTTCCACACCAAGGAGCAGCAGGACTTTTATGAGACTATCTTGCTGGATAAGAAGCCCATAGTTTGCGATATGAGATGGGTCATTGGACCTACATGAAGGAGAACGCAGAACACTACCCTAGAGTATATGACAGCTTGGTGCGTGTGGAGTTGCTGATTTTGTTGGGCGAAGCTCACCAACTGGAACGATGAACTCATCATGCAATTCTACTCCACAAAGACATTTCTATCCGGATGGCGAGGATAGTGTGGATGTCGAAGGAACCAGATATCGCCTACCATAGAGGAATGGGCAAGTTTGATCAATGCCCCAAAGGAAAGTGAGGATGACCTGGACATTTATGGTAAGAAGAAAATGGATCATAACTCTATGTCGCAGATGTACAAGGAGGTCCCAGATGATGCACTTGAGTCCTTCAAGTTTGGATCAGTCCATTTTCTGCTGTCAGGGCTGCCTACGATCAACTGGATCTTAAGACATACTCTATTGCCCAAATCAGGTGACCATAACATGATTAGAGGGCATGCAATCAATTTGCTTCATGTTTTTGATGTGCCTCAGAAATTCAAGGTCATGAGCCTCATAGTTGAGACAATTAAGAGGACAGCAGCAGACCAGAAGATGAGTTGTGGTTATGCCCCACAGATTCAGGAGTTGATAAACTCGAAGATGGGCACAGGAAAGTATCTATTGGATAAGGAACACATGGTTCTCTATCCTGAATTTGAGGAAAATCGAGTTGTCATGACTGAAAATGAACCATCATCAGTGCAAGCTCAGGAGAGAAAGGAGAAGGCAAGGCAAGAGAAAGCTGCAAAGATGCCCACTCTAGCAGAGGCATCGGAGTACTTTCTGAAGAACAAGCAGGAGCAGCTTGGTTACTTGATAGCATCAACTCTACGGATTGAGAAGGGATTGGCCACCCTAACTCAAAACTAGGAGAGCCTAGAGAGAATCATGGAACAAAAATTCTATGATCTTGATGCCAAAGTGACTGAGATTCAGTCAGCTGTGGAGAAGTTACAACATGATATGCAGGAGAGGAAGGGCAAGACGACAACTGATGCATTTGCTAGAGTGCCTAGAGCTCAGAGGTCAGCTGCAGTGCCAACTACAGACACCAGAGCCACTTCTTCAGCTCCAGCTACAGCTCCAGCTCCAACTTCTTCAGCTCCTACCACGCCTCTTGATCGTTCATCCTTGAGTCCTGTCTACACCACCACCAGAAGACCAAGCCTGAGAGACAACATAGTGCTATGCATCTTCTAGGAACTTTTTGGTAACTTGTTGCCAAAGGGGGAGAAAAATGTATAGATCATAGGCTTCGCGAGAGAGATAGATTTGCTTTTGTTCTCTCTTGTCTTCTTGGTTGAACTTTATTTGCGTTTGATTGCTTGAGATACTATGCATTACCTGTGAGACATTGATGATCATGTGTTTGATCATAAGCTACACTTATTCTTTTTATGATATTATCTTATTTATCCTTATATGATCATTCACTATGCTTGGTGATGAGTTCATGTATTCAATCGTTATTATTTTGAGCGCTCCACCAAGATGTATGTGACATGGAAGAGTAACCCATGAGCCTAATTTCTTGTGCATTTGCAGTCCAAAGCAAATCTTAAGATATGCACAAATTTAGGGGGAGCTCTTGCTTATCACATACTTCTCAAAGCGACGATGTTTTTCAATTTTATTATCATTTGTCGAAGCTTTGATCTATATGTTGTCATCAATTACCAAAAAGGGGGAGATTGAAAGTGCAACTATCCCTAGGTGGTTTTGGTAATTCATAACAACATATAGCTCATTGAGCTAATACTATTCCAAGATGAATATTTCAGGAAAGCTCAATCATTGGCATGGCATGGATGATGAAAGTGGATCCCTCAAAATATTAAGTACAAAGGATTGGCTCAAGCTCAAAAGCTCAAGACTCTACATTTTACATTTTAGTGATCCAAGATCACATTGAGTCTATAGGAAAAGCCAATATTATCAAGGAGGGATGAGGTGTTGCTTAATGAGCCTCCTGCTTCATGTGCTTAGTGATATGCTCCAAAACCCTCCACTACTTTCTCACATACACATATGACCTAAACCCAAAGTCAAACTCGTCCCTACCGATTCTTTCTATCCGGCGCCACCGAGTTCAAATGTCATAGCCACTGCCACAAACCCTAGGAAAATTGGTTTCACCGATAGGGATCTCGGTCTCACCGAGATGGGATTGTAATCTCTCTGTTTCCCTTCGTAACGTTTCGGTCTAACCGAAGTGAGTGATCGGTCCCACCGAGATTGCAATCTAAACTTTCTGTTTCCCTTTTGTAACTTTTCGGTCTCACCGAAAGAGCGAATCGGTCCCACCGAGTTTACCTGACCAACTCTCTAGTTAGCTAATTACCAAAATCGGTCTCACCGAGTTTGTATAACCGGTCTCACCGAGATTACGTTATGCCCTAACCCTAACCATATCGGTCCTACCGAGATGCATGTCAGTCCCACCGAAAACCCTAACGGTCACTAGGTTTACTAAATCGGTCCGACCGAGTTTGATGATATAGTCCCACCGAGTTTGGTAAATTGTGTGTAACGGTTAGATTTTGTGTGGAGGCTATATATACCCCTCCACCTCCTCTTCATTCATGGAGAGAGCCATCAGAACAAAGCTAAACTTCCAACTTACCAGTTCTGAGAGAGAACCACCTCCTCATGTGTTGAGGCCAAGATATTCCATTCCAACCACATAAATCTTGATCTCTAGCCTTCCCCAAGTTGCTTTCCACTCAAATCTTCTTTCCACCAAATCAAAATCCTGTGAGAGAGAGTTGAGTGTTGGGGAGACTATCATTTGAAGCACAAGAGCAAGGAGTTCATCATCAACACACCATTTGTTACTTCTTGGAGAGTGGTGTCTCCTAGATTGGCTAGGTGTCACTTGGGAGCCTCCAACAAGATTGTGGAGTTGAACCAAGGAGTTTGTAAGGGCAAGGAGATCGCCTACTTCGTGAAGATCTACCGCTAGTGAGGCAAGTCCTTCGTGGGCGACAGCCATGGTGGGATAGACAAGGTTGCTTCTTCGTGGACCCTTCGTGAGTGGAGCCCTCCGTGGACTCGCGCAACCGTTACCCTACGTGGGTTGAAGTCTCCATCAACGTGGATGTACGATAGCACCACCTATCGGAACCACGACAAAAACATCCGTGTCTCCAATTGCGTTTGAATCCTCCAAACCCTTCCCTTTACATTCTTGCAAGTTGCATGCTTTATTTTCCGCTGCCAATATACTCTTTGCATGCTTGCTTGAATTGTGTGAAGATTGCTTGACTTGTTCAAAGATAGCTAAAATCTGCCAAAGTCTAAAATTGGGAAAAGGTTAGGTTTTTATTGGTCAAGTAGTCTAATCACCCCCCTCTAGACATACTTCAAGGTCCTACAGGACTTCACCGACACCTTCGCTCCGGTTGTTAAGCCCGGGACGATCCGCACTGTCTTACAGTTGGCGGTCTCTCGTGCCTGGCCGGTTCATTAGATGGATGTCTCGAACGCCTTCCTCCATGGTCATCTTGAGGAGCAGGTCTTCTGTCAGCAGCCCACGGGGTTTGTTGATCCGGCGTGTCCTGATCATGTGTGTCTGCTCTCACGGTCACTATATGGGCTCACGCAGGCTCCTCGTGCCTGGTACCAGCGCATCGCAGCGTTCCTTCACCAACTCGGCTTCCGCTCTACACGCTCCGATGCTTCGCTGTTTGTTTATCACCAGGGCACCGACATGGTGTATTTGCTGCTCTATGTTGACGACATCATCCTGACAGCATGCACTTCTGAGCTCCTTCGCCGGCTTAGTGATCGTCTCCGTGCTGAGTTTGCCATCAAGGACTTGGGTCCGTTGCACTACTTCCTCAGTGTTGAGGTGGTGCGTCATCCTGATGGATTCTTTCTTCATCAACGGAAGTACGCTCATGAGCTCCTCGACCGCGGCCGCATGCTTAATCGCAAACCGCCGCCACTCCGCCGACACGAAGGCCAAGCTCTCGCCATCGATGGTACTCCTGCCCCGGATGCTGGCTTCTACCGTCCATTGTTGGTGCTCTCCAAGACCTCACTCTCACTCGACCAAAGCTTCAAGACGCGGTTCAGCAGGTCTGCTCGCATATGCATGCTCCTCGAGACGCTCATCGGACTATCGTTAAGCGGATTCTCCGCTACATCCGCTGTGCTATGGATCTTGGTCTTACTCGCGCGCCTCATCGCCATCGATCTGGTCGCCACTCCGACACCGACCGGGCTGGCTGACCGACACCCGTCGATCTACTTGGTTATCTGATCTTCCTTGACCATCCACGTGTCATGGTCGTCCAAGCGGCAGCCCACTGTTTCGCGATCTAGCGCCGAGGCTGAGTACCGCGCTGTGGCCAACGTTGTTGTTGAGTGCTCCTGGCTTCGTCAGCTTCTTCACGAGCTCTCGTGTCCTGTTGAGAAGGCCATCGTCGTCTACTGTGACAACGTCTCCGCCGTCTACCTCTCCGCCAACCCGGTTCATCATCGTTGCACCAAGCACATTGAGCTTGATATCCATTTTGTTAGGGATCAGGTGGCTCTTGGCCATGTCCATGTTCTACACGTTCCCACCTCCCAACAATTTGCTGACATCATGACCAAAGTCTTGCCTACGACGTCTTTCGAGGAATTCCGGTCCAGTCTCTGCGTCAGCAACGGTGTCGCTTCGACTGCGGGGGAGTGTTGAGATATGTATTTAGCACATGTATTCTTGTACTCCAAGTCCCCTCCTTGTGTATAGTTGAGGATATGACTTGCCCTATGTACTATATATATTTGTGCATATGCACCCATCAATACATTGAGAGTTGCATCATATTCCTCTACAGCCATGATACCGAAATCAAGACCGTTGCTCAACGGATTAAGTCCCAATCAACACCATAGTTATAATGCAGTTACAGAGGTGGTTAGGGTGAGATCTTAGTTTGGAATCGATAACTACTTGTGAGTAGTCTGATCAAGTTATCAAACTGTTATGTAACTCTCGCATTACTGCTTGGTAACCTCTGACCTCCAAAAATATTGTCGAGAACACCAAAGTGAGATAAGTTTTCAACCAGATAAAAATGTGTGAACAATATGATAACTCATATAATATCTGATGGTAACTTCAGAGTTTGGGAAATGTCGTTCAAAGACTGCTAGACGTACGACAGTCGTAAGCATAGTGTTTCCGCTTTGTAAATAGCTCTCGGTAACACACATATTGCATCATGATAACTTTTAACTCAAAGAAGATCATCAGAAAGTACTCATGTGGGGTCTAATTTCGAAGATCTTGTTGCGACGAATTTAGTAATAAGAACCAATTATAATTCAGATTTGTGTTTGATAGATAAGACATTTTAAACTTTTTAAATAAAAAGAAATTTAGTGACATCATCATTTATCTATAGTTGTATGCATGCATACTTGTGAACGCAATGAGGTAGAGAAAAGCACCCAATTGAGGCGTTCGGTAGTTACTAGAACTATTAAGAGCAACTACAATAGGATGATGTAGGTGGGATGTAAGCCTTTAAATATTATATTTTTGATGAGTTGGAGGAGAGAGAAGCGAACCGGGCTACGGATTAACAGCTGGCTGCAGCACACACTCCTAGACATGTTGTGAGAGTGTGAGGAGTGCCATGTATAAACAAAGTAGTACATATTTTTATGTAACTATTGTACTAGTCGGCTATAAGCTTGGCTATAGATGATGTGACAAGATCATATAGCCAGCAACTGACTATACTATTAACCATGCTCTAAGTACATATTGTTAAGTATGTGGTGAGTTCTTCGAGAATTTGTGAATTTTATATTATCAAAAATATTTTTCATGACAGATCTATGCATGTCATGTTTGGCACTGTGTCAAATGTTGATTACTAATTGGTTGTTTATCAAGTTATCTTGACAAATATCAGTAGCAAACCTGTTATGCTCATCATTCTCATATTACAATTCAAACATATGTTGATATAATATTATATAAATAAAGATAGCAAATGTTCACGTTCTCTAGGATGTTAGTATATTTACCAACATGCTATATTATATTTGCAATGCTGATTGATGCCTTATTATGGAATGAGTAAGCAAGTAGCGCAAACTACAAGCATGCAAACTCCGCTTCAACATAAGCAGAAAAAAGTTTTAAGTTTTGCACTTCTAGAATCCTCATCGACTGTAGATCTCGTCTTCAAGCTGAACAATGAGGTGTCATCGGGGAGAAAACCCTGAATAAGGCACTCCCCATTTCAAGAACTAGTAAGAATATCCGGAGTTGTGCATGCTTATTAATATCAACACGCTAGGACATAAACAAATAGGACATATAGTAACCCGATCTGCAGCCCATGTGCATACTGAACCTGATAGGCCTTGTTTGGTTCAGCTTTTATCGACGAATTCCGCTGCTGCACAGCAGAATCTAAACCAAAGGGCGAATCCAGCAGAATCCGATTTCAGAAATCCGCTGCCAAAATCTGAACCAAAAGCAGAAGCGGCACGGAACGTGCTTTCCAAAATCTGATTCCGCTGGCGGCCAAAATCTGAAAAAGCTGTATCAGCTGGTTTGCCAAATGACCTACATCTTTTTCACATCAGATTTTCCACAGCTGTTTTTCCACAGCTGCTTTTAGAAATCCACAGCCGAACCAAATAGGGCCTATAGTGTAATGCCTAGTACTCTCACACCCTCCAACTGATCAGCGGGGCCCACGACACAAGGAGACGACCAGAACAACTCAACAAATGGGCATATACGAGAAAAAAATTCTTTCCGATGCCTGACACGCGATGAATGGAACGAGGCCACATGTCGAAGCAGCTGCAGTGATGTATCCAAAGAGAAGTAAAGTGGTCAATATAAAAGAGACCAATTTGCCTCCGTCGTTCCCCTGCTCCCATCTCTCCCGAAGCTTAAGCAAGCCCCATCCAAAATCATTTCCTGAGTGTAGCTCAGAACGTGTATCTCTATGCTCGCCTTGGCAAGTATTGTCCTTCCTTCCTAGCATGTGAGATTTGTTTTTAGGATTAGAAGGCGTCAGGAATCAGCTAATAACAAGTCGCCCAATTCAATGCTCCTCAAGTTCGTTTGCCACAAATCCCCAAGAACAGCTTAGCGCAAACAGGAGTGGGTTTCCTAGTCAAAGCAGAGGGTGCAGTTCCACTCGATCGAACTTCACCTCTGTTTGGCGGTTCACTTCCCCGATCTGAACTCCGATGGCTGCCGGTGCCCAGCATCCCGTTACTGGTCCCTCCAGCTATGCACAATTCAGGCACCGGTTGGCTGTTGCCCGTCTCAGAATGCAGTCTCGTAGGCTCACGCTGGCTTCAACTGAGAGCAATCTTCCTCTGCTGTGATACTGAAATCGAGGCCCTGTGTAGCACCTTCGGCTTCGTAGCTCTGCATTGTCATCAGAATTCGTGCGTCAAACGGGGCATCTATTGTCCGGGTTTTGGAACAATTTTGACCATGTGGATCACCACGATAGTAGCATTCTCAATGCATGTATAACTGAACCAGAACGGACGGCCATGCAAAGGCAACTTCACACCCTTGGACCGCCAAACTAGAAACCCAACCTCCGCATGTGAATAGGGGCTCGAATGCTTGGCTAATCAACTAGCTTCCGCTCCATGTTGTACTGCTGAACCTAAAATGCCGACCATGGATGTTCATGTTCATGTTACATGAAGAAACAATATGTCCAGTTCTGTAAAATATGCTCATCCGAGACAACTAGCCCCATAAAGTTTGTAAAAATCGTCTTCTAAGTTCAGTCTTCGAATGGTCTCAGAAATCGCTTGTGACGAGGTTTCTGAAGTGTGTACAATGGTTTGAACATCCAAACTGTAGGGTTTGAACTAAGTGGTGCTAGAGTATAGGTTATGGTAGGTTAGAATTTGTTATATTTGATTGTACTCTATATATACTAGCCCTCGAAGCTCAACAATAAAACAAGCCATTGCCCCCGTTCGCTCCTCTCTAATTGTCTTATATGGTATCAGCAACAAGTTTCTGATCTAGCTCCATCATACCTTCCGTGTGGTGCCGCCCCAGGGAGGTCGATCTCCATGATCTCCACCCGGGGCTGCGCAACCCGTAGCTAGGATTCGTCCGCTGATCGTGTTGATCGGCTGCTATAGAGAGTCTTTTCCCTGACCTATTGATCAGGGTTTTTCGCTCACGTCAGTCGTTTGATCGACGCTTCATTTCTTGGTTTTCTGATCTAAGATAGACTTACATTACCTACCGCCCAGTTGACCCCCTGCACACCTCTACCCCGGCATCGGCATCGACTACACCAGCCTATTCTTCGACTATGCGGCTTGGCATAGCACGCGGCGCCCCAAGGGACGCCCATTGTCCGCCATTCCATCCGCACACCATTCTTCGTTGGCCTACCGTCGCCCTGCTCCAACCGGGACTCCACACCGTGCGGCTGATTTGATCAATTGTTTGTGCGCGCATCCACAGGATCCCATGAAGATCGTCACCGAGCACGTGTGCACCTCTACCGATCGAGGAACGGCCTTCTCTCGCTCTTCGGGTCGCACCATAGCCGCCACGAGATCCTCCCCGTCGTTACACCGACAAGTGAGCTACCGATGCGTCGCCCCTTCGAGCCGCAACGCTGCCACACGCATTCCACCTCGTCGTCCCTGCGCGTTGGCGTCTACCTTGGCATTCGTTGCGCTACCTCCGTGGGCATAGGATTGCCACGCCCGTGCATGGTCTTCGTCATACTATTGGGTTCTTCCTCGTCTACTTCAAGCACCGCTCGCGCTTCTATAGGCAACCGACGTGGCCCTTTCACCCTTTAGGCTACCCCTGGTTCTGCCGACAACCCTTCATCTTCATCCGGCACAAGCTCATCGCCAGTGTCGCCATCATCTTTCCTGACCATTTCATCTACTATGGCAACCGTGGGCAACATCGGCACCTTCTACCCCATGTCATTTTGCACCACTACCGTCTTGGAGGCATCTTCTATTGGTCTCTACGACATGGCATACAGTTCATGCTAGTCCCCGTCTATACATGCCCGGTGCTGGCAACACCATCTTATGCCTTTCTCTTCCACGTATCCCTGGTCTTGGCAAACCCGATGTGGTGTCTCGTCTACGAGGGCTTTGATAATATCGTCTCAGGCATCGACACCCTCCTTGACGACTGTCTCAGTCGCGTCACCATTTTCTTCCTGCCGCACCAGTGCGTCCCAAACTACTCGGCGCTTCCTTGTGCCCCTAGCTTCATGTGCGTCTACCTTGACACCAACAAAACCCGACCTCGACATCGACCACGACATTCCCTCACACGGCTACTACGTCCTACACTTTTGGCTAGAGAGAGGATTTGCGGCATGCAAGTGCGGGGTGATGTGACCATAAGTTCAAGAGATAATCTTCAAAATATGTTAAGAGTGGGCTCTTTTAGCTTCAAGGTGCACCAAGTGAACCCAAGAAGGATGAGGTGAAGCTGAACTTCAGGACTCCTCCAAGATCAATATTGGTGCTTCTTTCGGTTCGGTGATGCGTACAATTACAATAGTAGTCAGTAGAGGAAAGTATTTCCCTTTTTTAAATTAGGCAGATACGATCAATGTGTCTGGAGAGATTAAGGAGATTAATTAGTTTTCTAGTTAAAGAGTACTAAGTACTAAGTACTAGAAGAGATGTCCACGCACACATTTAGTTAGTAACAGACAAAGTATCAAAAACTACAATAATTTGGTCAATACCATGGTTTTAACTTAACAGATTTTTTTTGAAGTATTCAGAATACAGAGCACATGTTTGGCTACAACACACAATGTTGTAAAATTTTCTAGCTAGCCGTTAGGTAGCAATGCAAACACGCTTAGCTGACCAGTTGTGTATTGTTTCTGTTAGTTAATCTAGCCAGGTAGGTTGGCTAGCCCTTAGCATTCATGTCCATGTGTACTGAAGCATACACAGACAACAGTAAGCTGCAAGTGGGATCCCAGTATGAAAGAGAAGACCCAAAACAACATTGGGATTTGAGAAAGGGAAATCCATGGCAACAACGGTGTGGCCGGCCCAGCGAGATATCTCCAAAGACGGCGGCGGCGGTGTGGGAGTGATGCCTCTTTTCTAGATCGAGCGAGTTGTTGAGCATACCGGGGAAGAAGATAACGACGTCCCACCCCTTCTTTTAGGTTGCTCTATTTTAAAAAAAAGAGGTCTTAGGTTCTTTCTTTTATGTAGAGAAAAAACCATAGTTTGGCCAATACTGTAGTATTAAAACCACAATTGTTAGAGGCAACTAAACACCTCATTGTAAATAAAAATATGATAATCTAAAAAATTGTAGTATTCTTAAAATACTTAGAAAATACTTTGTTATCAAATGAGGCCTTAGCTTTGCAAAGTTTGAAGCACTAAGGGCTCATATGCATTGTCATGTGAATTTGTGCATCAAACGAGACATTTGGTGTCTGGGTTTTCGAACAAGTTTGACCATGTGGACCACCACCGATAGTAGCATTCTCAATCCATGTATAAGGCTGGTCGTAATGGGAGTACTAGTGTATGATATTACCTCTCTAATGCATAGTATCATATATGAGTATCATAGATGACTTTATTTATTGCCATGTATGACACATAGTAGCATAACATTTATTACCGTACGGTATCATGATATGATACTCAACCCTCTCTCTTTTCATTTAATTCTATGCCACCTATCAAAATTGCCTAGTTGGCATGCATGATACTAGCTATGATACTTTCATTACGACCAGCCTAACTACACCAGAACGGATGGCAAGGCAACTTCGGACCCTTTGACCGCCACCGACGCTACGATACGATACAACCTCGCAATGCTTGACTAATCAACTAGTTTCCGCTCCATGTTGTAATGTCAAACCTAAAATCACTACAAGAAATATGTCAACTAGAGACCTTCTGTCAGTGAACCTAGAAGAATTGGTCATAGATCTATGACCATTTGAGACCAATTGGTCAAAAGCTGTTCGGGGGGCTCCAAACCCTAAACCATTGCGACCTTTTTGGTCAGAAAGGTCTTAATTTCCTTACACGAAATGGTCATAAAGCAAACAGTGCTGGTCTGCTGCCTTATTTCTAGTTGTTAACGACCAATATAGATGGTCATAGCCTTGTAGATTTTGGTGGGTTGTGATGACTAGGCGCCATCTCATCAGTTTTGCCTATGTGTCATGTCCATGTGTCAATTTTTGCCCTAGGTTGTGAAGCAACCTATATTTCTGTTATTTCAAAAATTCCCAAAAAATTCTCATAAATTGTTTGGATCATATTTTCATCAAATATGTCAAAAACCTTCCTGGCCTAGTTCAAAAATAACTCAACAATATTCATTTTCCTATTCTGTTCAGAGCAGCACTTTGTGAAGGAAGTACCATTGTGGCATGTCCAAATGGTATCCATTTTCTACAGTGCTTTCCTCTACCCAAATAACCATCCTCCACCAAATGCCAGCTCAATCCATTCATTATTTTGAGCCCAGATTATACATTCATATTTATGTCCAGTGTGGTACTTTGCAAAGCAAGTACCACCTAGGCTCCTCCTTTTGAGCTGAAAATTTGTGAAGATGGTCTTCTTAGTAACTGATCATCCTCAGCCAAAACTCACGCCCATTAGCCATGTGCATTTCCTGTACCACTAATCAAACACTTGGCTGCTTATTCATGTTTGAGCATCGATCGGTCTCCTCGTGAGAATCTTATGTTGTGATTTTCTTCCTAGCACCTACCTAGGGAGTGCCAAACCCACTAGAAATGCCTAGGACGCCCAGAACACATGGCATCGCCACGGTCATGCGGTGACCACGCGACGGGCATGCGAGTTTATGCGCTCTAGAGTTGGGGCCCTCACCCACCGTCCAAACATCGACGTATCGCCACCAAACGATGTATTTATGATTAAATATGTACTTATGTAACTAGAAATGATTTTTGGAAAAAAATAAATGGCAAACTATGAGGCAGCTGCAGTTCAAATTTGACCCGCTTCCTACTAAATCGGCGGGAATTTGTCTTTTTCACCATAGGTGGATCAAAAATTTTGACACCCAACCATTTTGTCAATTGTGCATTAAATATGTCCTAGTATTTTATAAAATTGATTCGGTCCAATTTTGCAAAAATATATGGTAGGTCCTTCACAAAAAAACTCATTTCAGGCACTCGGAAAATGGAAAATGAATTTTCCGTGCAAAGAAAATGAAAACTTCCTTAGGCAACATTGTTTGCCATTCCAAGATGCACCCTTGTGCACAATATGAGATTATTTGAACAAACTATGCCATGAATGTGGCCATAAGATTGATCATTTGGCTTGAAAGCCATGAATCTTCACGCATGAAGCTCATTTTTTAGAACACTTTTTTAAAATAATTTCCGTATTACAAGTTTATTATTTTTCCTGGAAACTTGGTCACATATAATGACACAATGTGAAGGTTTTCCAATTTTTTGATTTTTTCAAATTTTTATGCCCGTTTCAAAATGCGGTCAAAACGGCGGGCTTGACCGTTCCTAGCTAGTGGTTGAATCTTGGAAAACTTTTGATGTTTCTCTAATTAAATAGATACTTATGTACCTAGAAATGATTTTTTGAAAAAATAAATAGCAAACTATGAGGCAGCTGCAGTTCAAATTTGACCCGCTTCCAACTGAATCGGCGGAAGTTTGTCTTTTTCACCAGAGGTGGATCAAAACTTTCTACACCCAACCATTTGGTCAATTGTGCATTAAATATGTCCTAGTATTTTAGAAAATTGATTTGGTCCAATTTTGCAACAAATATATGGTAGGTCCTTCACATAAAAACCTCCTTTTGGGCACTCGAAAAATGGAAAATAAATTTTCCGTGCAAAGAAAATGAAAACTCCCTTAGGCAACATTGTTTTCCATTCCAATATGCACCCTTGTGCACAATATGAGATCATTTGAACAAACTATGCCATGAATGTGGCCATATGATTGATCATTTGGCTTGAAAGCCATTGATCTCCACACGTGATAGCTCGTTTCTGAGAACACTTTTTAAAAATAATTTCCGTATTACAAGTTTGTTATTTTTCCTGGGAACTTGGCCACATATAATGACACAATGCGAAGGTATCCCATTTTTTTGAATTTTTTATGCCCGTTTCAAAATGCGGTCAAAACGGCGGGCTTGACCGTTCCTAGCTAGTGGTTTAATCTTGGAATTTTTTGGTGTTTCTCTGATTAAATAGATACTTATGTACCTAGAAATGATTTTTGGAAAAAATAAAGAGCAAACTATAAGGCAGCTACAGTTCAAATTTGACCCGCTTCCACCAGAATCGGTGGAAATTTGTCTTTTTCACCAAAGATGGACCAAAGCTTTTGACACCCAACCATTTGGTGAATTGTTCATTAAATATGGCCTAGTATTTTAGAAAATTGATTTGGTCCAATTTTGCAGTAAATATATGGTAGGTCCTTCACAAAAAAAACCTCATTTCGGGCACTCAAAAAATGGAAAAGGAATTTTTCGTGCAAAGAAAATGAAAAATCCCTTAGGCAACATTGTTTGGAATTCCAAGATGCACCCTTGTGCACAATATGATATCATTTGAACAAAATATGCCATGAATGTGGCCATAAGATTGATCATTTGGCTTGAAAGCCATGAATCTTCACGCATGATAGCTCGTTTCTGAGAACTCTTTTTTAAAATAATTTCCGTATTACAAGTTTATTATTTTTCCTAGAAACTTGGCCACATATAATGACACAATGCGAAGGTTTTCTAATTTTTTGTTTTTTTTGAATTTTTTATGCCCGTTTCAAAATGCGGTCAAAACGGCGGGCTTGACCGTTTCAAAAATTTAATGTTTCTCTTATTAAATAGATACTTATGTACCTAGAAATGATTTTTGGAAAAAATACCAAACTATGAGGCAGCTACAGTTTAAATTTGATCCGCTTCCAGCTGGATCAGCGGAAATTTGTCTTTTTTACCAGAGGTGGACAAAATCTTTTGACACCCAACTATTTGGTCATTTGTGCATTAAATATGGCCTAATAGTTTGTAAAACTGATTTCATCCAATTTTGCAATAAATATGTTGTAGGTCCTTCACAAAAAAACTCATTTTGGGCACTCGGAAAAGGGAAAATGTTTTTTTTTTGCAAAAAATTCATTTCCGACGACACCTTTTTAAAGATATTTATCTTATTCCATGTTGTTATTTTTTCTGAAAACTTGTTCAAATTTTGGTGACACAATGAGAAGGTTTTCCATTTTGTTTAGAATTTCTCAGATCATAAAAGAGCTTAAATGATTTTAACACATTATTTTAAGTCAACTACGACCAATTTAGATGGTCATAAAATCGTACTGCATTCTGATTGGTCCGTGGACATATCACGCGGATCGTGCATCCAACACCGTCGGATGCTTGGGGATCCAACGGCTGTCCTCGACCCATCCACACCAACCCCGAAACCCTAGCTATGTCCTCCGGGTCAATTTCCATCCACCCCCCGCCTCCTTTCTTTCCCTCTCTCACCCGCGCAAACCCAAGCTCCTCTCGATCCCGTCCCCTTCCTCCCTGCCAGCTCCACCGATCCTCCCCTCGATCTCGTCGGAGCAGGCGGAGATCGAGCCGCGGCAATTCCCCACCCCGCCCAGCCACAACGCCGTGCCCAAATCAAGACTCCTCCGCCGTACCCATCCCCATCCCCACTCCAAGATCCAATCCAAGCCAAGGCCGTCCCCGCCCACCAGGCCTGGGATCCTGCCGCGGGGTTCGTCGTCAAGGTCCCCGCACATCCTCTCCTCACCCCCAAGATCGGAATCGGCGCCTCCCTCCGCCGCCGGGGCAGTCGCTAGCACTACCACCGATTTCCAATCCTCGCCTCCTTCCTTCCACAACCCTCCCCGCCCCGCTTCAGCGATCCCCAACCCCACCCACCTCCCGATCCCCCACCGCATCTCACCTCACCTCGCCGCCCGAGAGTGCCGGAGCGGTGTGCGCACGGGCGGCGCGATGGTGGGGAACGACTGGATCAACAGCTACCTGGAGGCCATCCTGGACGCGGGGGCGCCGCGGGGGACATCTCGGCCGCCTCGTCTTCCGGGGGCGGTGATGGGCCCGGCACGGGCTCCGTGGCGGCGGAGAAGAAGTGGGACAAGGAGTCGCTCATGCTGCGGGAGCGCGGCTACTTCAACCTGGCGCGCTACTTTGTGGAGGAGGTCATCTCCGGATTCGACGAGACCGACCTCTACAAGACCTGGGTCCGCGTAAGCCTTCCTCGCCGCCCCTCCTCCTCCTCCTCCTCCTCCCCGTGTCTTAGCTAGCTATTTGCTCCAGATTAGATTAGATTAGCTTAGGTGGTGGCGAGATTTCGAGGCTGCAGTTTATTTCCGGCGATTTATTCTGGATTTTTGTTATATGCATCAGACGTCGGTGATGAGGAGCCCGCAGGAGCGGAGCACGCGGCTGGAGAACATGTCCTGGCGGATTTGGAACCTCGCCAGGAAGAAGAAGCAGGTATGCCGTATGCCTCCCTGAAATTAATCTGTGAATGCCCTGATTTGCTTGTCGACTTTATTTGCTCTGCAACAAGTAGCATTGAGGGTGCCAAACTGTTGGGGTGCAGTTCACTGCTGGTGCCAGCCAAACTAATTATAGTGTAATTGTTGGTTAGTGATTATGAATGTGGTTGGGCATCATATTTGTTTCTGTTGCACCAGGGAATACTGAATCATACTTGTGCTGTGTTGTATGAATGGCTCTCCCGGCGGTGCTGACAGTAAATGATGGCATGACGAGTCTCCTTTTGTAGCATATGCCTGCTTTGTTTCCTTCCTGTTTTTCCTTCTCGTTAGTTAGAATGCTCCAATTATGTTAATGTGTTTGGATGAAGTCTCCCCTGTCATAAAGCACATATGCTGCTTGAAGGATTTGGTACACCTGCACATCTTGGACTGCAATGGGTATCCACTTATCCAGTCTTAACTGACTGTCACCCTTCATGACAAAAAGTCTTTTCGTATCACCATTCAAGCGAGAGCAGTAGTCCATTGCCGGGTGTGATTCAGAAAAAAATAAATAAATGTTATGTCTGATCATTTACAATTCATAATTCATAGGACATCTTTAGTTGGCTATCAGGGCCAACGGCCTGTCTAGGTGCTACTTCCTTTTGTGGCCCTGATAAATAGACCTGTAATTCTATTTGTTCTGGATGAAAAGCTATTCCACGTCAACATTTGTGACGTGTTATAGTTCTGTTAAGGCGTTAACACTGTTTGTATGCCTGCCTCGATTTGCTTGTAAACTTTACTTTCCCTAAATTAGCATTACGGGTGCAAAACTGTTGGGGGCAGCTCACTGCTAGTGTAGTTGTTGGTTAGTGATTATGTATGTGGCTGGGAATCGTGTTTGTTTCTGTTGCACCAGGGAATACTGAATCATACTTGTGCTGTATATAAAATGGCTCTCCCAGTGGTGCTGACAGTGAATGATGGCATAACGGGTCTCCATTGCAGCATACGTCTCCTTTGTTTCCTTCCTTCTTGTTAGCTAGAATGCTCCAATTCTTTAAATGTGTTTGGATGAATTCTCCCCTGTCATATAAAGTACCTATGCTGCTTGACGGATTTGGTACACCTGCACGTCTTGGACTGCAATGGGTATTCCCAAGTTCTGCCTCCTTACTTCTTGTGACAGACACTTAATCGTCATCTTGTTTGGTTGCACCGTGTTGATACAATTTCTTTAGTAGACAAGCTTGGAAACTTTGACTATAGACTGTTAACTATAGACTGTTAAACTGCTACTGATTTAGACTACAAATTTTCTACAGAATGTTATCTTTACCTGCTGCTCTTATACCGTACCAAAACAAAAATAATTCTAACTAGGAGTAGTTTTTTTGTTCAGATTTTGTATTTATTACTGCTCACATATTGTCGTGATTTACTTTTTGTATTGAATAGATCTTTCTGATATTCACAGGTTTTAGCGATCAGCCGTAGCTCTTTCATCAAAGGTGCATGGTGCAACCGAGGACAAGCACTTCATGTCCAACCAAGGTGCATGGTGCTTGCAATTGACGAACAGGAGGTCCATGAAATTTGAAGTTCAAAGCCGGATAGCCCTACTTAGCAAAGAGTTGTCTCTTTTGTTTGACTCTAAATATTGTTATATTGTAATAGTAGGCATATTTGGGTTGTAATAGACTATGTATAGATTGTAGTAGACTTAGTTAGTGTTATTTGATGAACTACATTTGTACTGTTCCGTTTGAAATATTGATTATGTATGTGATTTGAAAATGTGTGGAATGGAAACCTGACTTGTGGGACCCACTTATGAGAATAATCTAAGCAATTTTGAATTTTCTGTCAAGTGGGTCTAATGTGTGAGAAGATGACAAATGGGACCAGCCCCAAAATATAATGGCCCAAACAATTTTAAAAGGCCCCGGCCTAGAAACAAATAAAAGGCTGAAATAAAAAAAACAATAAATGGGCTGAATTAATGGGCTAGGCCCATGTAGAAAACTGAATTGGACCGGGTTGATTCTTGTGCCACATCAGCTTGCCACGCTGGATGCCTACGTGGCCTGGGGAGGCTGCTAGTGACCAAAACAATACAGTAGGCATATTTTGGTCATAAACGTCCACGACCTTCTCACAGAGAAGGTCGTTAATTTCAGTTTACGACCGCCAGCTTTTGACCTTCTGTTTTTGGTCACAAAAAGGTCGCAAATGAAAAACAATGACCTTTCAGTGACCAATAGTCAAGGTCACAAGTTGACATATTTCTTGTAGTGAGTGCCGACCATGCATGTTCATGTTACATTAACAAACAATATATCCACTTCTCTGTAAAATATGTTCGTCCGAGAGAAGACAACTAATCCCGTACAGTTTGTAAAAATAGTCTTTGGAGGTTATCTACAGGGCTGCGGCCTTAATCCGTATGTGGTCATCACTGTAGCATGTGGACATGCTGCCGCTTATGGTCTCTGGGTACAACCAGCTCAAGTCGGTCATGCATGGTGTACTCAACCTGTTTGGATGGCGACCCAGTCATAGATTATGTGGCTGAGGTATGTAATATTGGGTTTAACAGGTTGTGATCATGTTTTGTTTTTATTTGTTTTATTGTCTAGAACTCGATGACTTGACCCTGATGTTGAACTAATTATGCATCTCTGGGATGCCATTAGTAGGAACTGATTGCATCTAGATCACCTTAAAAGCATGAACAGAGAAGGGTTTAGGGGATCATTACATGTCACGGCAGTGGACATGATCGCCTGCTTGATGCAGGCTTGATGCAGGGGTGATGTAGTCGAGGTAGAGGTTCTCCTCGACGTCCTGATTCCTTCAAGACGCCACCGGCACTGCCCAGGGACAGCGACGGCGGCTGGCTTAGGTCTTCCCGTCGCCACAGTACTCCCCCTGATCGGATGGGGTGAGAATATCCGGAGGAGAGTAAACCTTATGTGAATTGTGATCGCGCAGGTGGCCAGCTCTCTCCTGTATCCTTTTAATATGGCGCTGGCGACAAGGGACCCAAAACCTGAGTTGGTTTTTGGGTGCCCCCGATCAGGGCGCGTTAGTTCTGATCGAGGCTCACGTACGTTGGTATGTGGACCCCTTCACTTATCGTTATCCCTTCATTTTTTCAGTTAGACTAATAGATCCAACTGGCCCGTTTAAGCCGTCAGATCAAACCAACATTCTCCCCCTTGATCGTTAGGCTTAACTTCATTTGCCATTCTCCATAGGAATGATGTACCAAAGTGAGGTGTTACAATAGCTCGAAATGCCATAGAACCTCAACACTTATAGAACACCCGCCTATTTCGAAATGGAAAACATTTTGCTAATTGGGGAGTGGTTTATTTTAATGGTCCTCTTATTCCGTAATCATCGAGGCTTCCAAGAGTCCCATGCCGCAACATGCTCACGAAAAATACTGGGTGGTAAGCCTGTTGTTAGCAGATCCACAAGCATATGCTTCATTTTTATATGTTTAACATCAACTATTTGATCTTGGATTCTATCTTTCACAACACGATACTTTATGTCAATGTGTCTGGCAGCTTCACTTGACCTGTTGTTACTCGTATAGGAAACTGCAGGTTCATTATCGCAGTATAATAAAATTGGTTTAGATATGCTGTCAACCACATTAAGTCCGGGAATAAAATTCTTTAGCCATACAGCCTGCCCGGTGTCCTCATAACATGCTACAAATTCTGCTTGCATCATAGATCCAGCAGTTAACATTTGTTTGGAGCTTTTCCACGATATAGCTCCTCCCGCGAGTGTGAATGTATAGCATGACGTGGATCTCTTACTATCCACACACCCAGCAAAATCAGAGTTTGAATAACCAACGATTTCTAGGTTATCAGTTCTTTTGTATATAAGCATGAAATCCTTAGTTCCTTGCATATAATGCAAGACTTTCTTTGCGGCCTTCCAGTGGTCCGGTCCTAGATTTGATTGGTATCTGCCAAGCATCCCGGTTACAAAACATAAATCTGGGCGTGTACACACTTGAGCATACATGATGCTTCCGACAGCTGAAGCATAAGGAACCGACCTCATCTGATCAGTTTCACATTGGTTCCTCGGACATTGAAATGTCCCAAACTTATCGCCCTTAACTATAGGAGCAGGTGAGGGTGAGCACTTATGCATATTGAATTTTTTTCAGTACTCTCTCAAAGTATGCTTTTGTAGATAGTCCAAACGTTCCTCTGGACCTATCTCGATGAATCTCGATGACGAGGACATACGAGGCTTCACCAAGATCTTTCATATCAAAACTGGATGACAGAAAATTCTTGGTCTCATGCAACATATCCTTATCGCTACATGCCAACAATATGTCATCAACGTATAGGACTAAAAATGTGAACCTACTGCCTTTAAACTTAACGTATATGCAATTGTCCACAACATTTTCGGTGAAACCAAAAGTTTTGATAATTTTATCAAACTTGAGGTACCACTCTCTTGAAGCTTGCTTCAAGCCATAAATTGATTTATTTAGACGACATGCTAAATGTTCCTTCCCTTCCACAACAAAGCCTTCTGGCTGAGCCATGTAAACGTTTTCTTTTAAGTCACCATTTAGAAATGTCATTTTAACATACATTTGGTGTAGTTCTAGGTCGTAATGGGCTACTAATGCCATTATGGTTCTGAAACAATCCTTGGTTGACACAGGAGAGAAGGTTTGCTTATAATCAATGCCTTCTCTCTGTGTATACCCTTTTGCCACTAGCCTTGCCTTGAACCGTTCGACATTCCCTTTGGAATCATACTTGGTTTTGTAGACCCACTTGCAGCCTACTTTCTTAGCTCCATCAGGAACTTCTACTAAGTCCCATACGTCGTTTGAGCCCATAGATTTCAACTCGTCTTCCATGGCAACCAACCAATGGACGAATTTTTGCTTTTAATGGCTTCCTTATAAGAGGTTGGATCCTCCACCTTTCCCAGATCATTCATATCCTAAATCATGAAAGTGACATAGTCGTCTGATATGGCTTTCTTCCTCTCACGCCGTGGTCTACCCACACGAGGAGGTGGTGGTGGTACATCATCATTTTGAGAATCATTATTTTCCTGGTGGTCCTCATTTGTGTCTGGATTTTCATTATTAGTCTCTGGATCACCATTCGACTGAGAAACTAAACCGTGAGATTCAGGATCATTAGATGCCACATTTCTTTGTATTGGAAAAACAATCTCTTGGATAATCGGGGATGGTGCACAAACCCGCTTCTCCTCAAGATCGATCTCCCTTAAATTTGTGACCTTATTATCCTCAAAAAGTACCGCTTGCCTAGTCTCCACAAACTTGGTGGTGTGACTTGGACAATAAAAACGATATCCCTTTCCCCTATGAGGGTATCCAACGAAGAAACGACTAACTGTTTTTGGATCCAATTTCTTAAGTTGTGGATTGAAAATTTTAGCTTTAGCAGGGCAACCCCACACTCATAAGTAATTCAAGCTCGGTTTCTTTCCCGCCCACATATCGTAAGGTGTGTTCGGTGCTGACTTAGTTGGAGCAAGATTTAGTATGTGTGCAGCTGTCTTTAATGCCTCTATCCAAAGGCTTACTGGTAAACTCCAGTGACTAAGCATGCTTCGCACCATATCCATAAGGGTGCGGTTAGGCGCTCAAGCGACACCATTTTGTTGTGGTTCACGGGCATTGAGTATCGAGCAATGATTCCATTTTCAGATAAGAACATGGCAAAAGGTCCAGAATCTGCCCATAAGGAGCATGCCTACCATAATACTCTCCTCGCGATCGGACCATACAACTTTGATTTTTGCGCTCATTGATTTTCAGCCTCCGCTTTATAGACTTTGAATTTCTCCAAAGCTTCCGATCGGTCACGTATGGGATAAATATACCCATAAGCGGAAAAGTCGTCTGTGAATGTAATGAATGAATCAAAACCATCTACAGACTTAACATTAAGGGGTCCACATATGTCGGTGTGAATTAATTCTAAAACCCCTGTGGCTCTTACTACTCCTTTCTTAATTGTTTTTGCAAATTTTCCTTTAATGCGATCGACACGGTTGTTCGCATCCGAGAAGTCTAATGGGAGGAGTATTTCATTTTAACTAAGCGTGCCCATTCTCCCCTCGAAATGTGGCCCAAACGACAATGCCACAATTTCGAAGAATTACTAACTCCTTCCCATTTCTTCTCAACATTAATTTCATCAATCACATGCATAACTGAATCATTATTAAGAGATAACATGTATAGTTGGCCTCGTCTAACACCGATGCCTACATTCTTATTACATTTGATCAAACCAAATTGTTTCTTGCCAAAATGGCACCCATACATATCATCATCTAAACGAGAAACTGAAATCAAACTCTTACTTAATGTAGGCACATAAATAACATTATTCAATCTAAGAGTGTGGCCAGTGTGTAGCTCCAACGTGAGAGATCCCACAGCTTCAACATCGGCCTCAACTCCGTTCGCAACCTTAAGCTTTCTTGTTCCTCCTCTTATAGTTTGGATCGTATCGAATCCCTGCATAGAGTTAGCAACATGAGTGGTTGCCCCTGAATCAATCCACCTTGACTTTATAGAAAAATCAACATAAAGAGATTCATCTACAAAAGTAATTTCATCAATACCTCTTTTGTTCGTCCATTTTAGAAATATTGGGAAGTCCCTTTGATAGTGTCCCTCCTCTTTGCAGAAGTTACAAGCATTTTCTCTAGCAGTGGAGCTGCTAGGAGCAGAAGAAGAATTGTCGGCTTCTTTACCCTTGAATGCCTTAGGGTTGAATGGCTTAGTGCCTTCTTTCTTGACTTGCTTTTTCTGAGGCTTAGGGAAACCTTGCCCGTCATGCTTTCTCTTGTTAGAGCCAACATGAAAAACATGGTCTTTCTTCTGCCTCATGATCCTCTCTTCCTCCTGGACGATCCTTGCGGTCATCTCAGAGAGTTGCCATTTTTCATTTAGAGAGTTATAGTTGACCTTAAATTGTTCAAACTCTTCTGGAAGAGACTCAAGAATAATTATGACAAGAAGGGCTTCACTTAAAGAACACACCAAAGCCTTCAGTTTGGTGTAAGCATTTACCACCCTCAATATGTGTTGCCTAAGGTTTCCGTCAATAGTGTATTTCTTAAGAAGCTTAGCAAAAAGCTCATGATAATACACTTTGTCGGAGCCTTTAAATTGCTCCTCCATTTCAGTGAGGAATTCTTTAGCAGTGTCTTATTTAGGGAGTGCTTCAGAAATGTCCGGCGATATTGTCGCTTTCATGATGAGAAGCGCAATATGGTTGGACTTGTTCCACTTTTCCATCTTAACATCATAGTCCTTCTTGAGTTCTGCATACCCTGTAGCACCTGCCACAGGTGCCACAGGTTTTTCTTCCCTCAAGGCATAATCAAACTCATTACAACCCAACATAATTCAACTTGGGACTTCCAACGAGGGAAGTTACTCCCTGTAAGTGGTTCGATCGTGTCGGACCGGAATGGAGCGAAAGCTGAAATTATCATAAAAGTTCATAAGTAAACTTGCATGATTATAATTTACGTTGGTAAATGAACAAACATGCCAAGGATTTAATTTCAACTACATGTGTAAACACCGTTGGGGAGAAAAAACATGGAATTAAAATATCATAAGTGATGACTCGTAATAATAAAACAACGTTGGTCCGAATTAAAATTAGAGTCATTTCATTCTCAATTTAAACATCAACATAAACAACACCATTATTTGATGCTTAAATAAGTTCATCATGCCAAACACATAATAAATCCTGAATAAAATATCTCGTTGGTTCAATTTTACCCAGAATAATAATGTGTTCATTATATTTTTAGGCCTTTTCTATTTTAAACGGTGCAAAAACATAATAACTATTAACTTAAACGCACTGGAAAAACAGAAAATCGCGACAGTGATTTTGGCCTGAAATACCCCACAGTTACACGTAAAAAAAGTCCAGCCCAGCAGCAAAACACGTTAAAAAAACTTTTCACTGGACTGTAACAACCTGGGCCGCAGCCCACGATCAAAATTGGCCCATTGAGAGCCCGAAGGCCCGAGCTGGTGCTCCGCGTTGCTGTGAGCCACCCGATCGAATCGGACGGTCAGCTTCGCACGTGGTCGGAACAAAATCGCCGCACAGAGCCAACCCTAGGTCATTCCTCCCCCTTCTCCCCCGCATTTTTCGCTCCCGAGAGCGGCGACGACGTTTAGCGGCGGCTCGAGGCGCACCGGCCATGGCGGCGCAGCGGCTGCTCTGGCCGGAGGAGCATGCAGTGCTGTCATTCCCGCGCGCTTCTCCGTCGAGCGTGGCTCCGGCGTCTGTGCGCATGGCACATCAAGGGGGCAAGAGGGGCGCCGACCACCGCGTCATGAAGGGGTCGACGGTGGCGTGCAGGGCGACGGCTCGTACACGCGCGCGTCCGTAAGAGCGGCGGCAAGGCGCAGGAGCATTCCGCGCGTCGGCGAGGGCACGACGGCGTCGCTGTGTCTCCGCCCTCGCACAACGGTGGGTGCTGCGCGGGCCCTGAAGGGAAAAGGCGGCTACGCAGCGCATTTGGTGAGCATTTCTTCTCATTCTCCCCCAAAATCGTATTCATCAGTGCTTAATTGGTGAAAAACAAGGCCTAATTGAAGAATTAAGGTTCTACGGAAATTGGGGATATTTTCTAGTGTTCTTGATGTGGGGATTCTACTATTTGTATACTATTTAGACCTCTGCCTTCTAATTATCTTATCAAAAAACAAGGAATCAGTATTTAAACATGTTATCAACCGTGAGAGAACCATGAGCTTTAATCTTTAACATTGGTTAATTACAAAGGAACTAACATTAACAGTAATGATCCGAAGCAAAATTAGGATATCACATAATTATTTGCACACGGCAATTGGCATGAACATCAAATAGTAGCATGAGCATGGGGCTAAAACTATCAATCTTGATCATAAAACCCTAAACCTGACTTGATCTAAACTTGATGTTGATCTACAGATAAATAATATAGGGACATATTGCAATCAAAATTGGCGACTAATACCATTGTTGAACTAATTATGCATCTCTGGGACGCCATTAGTAGGAACTGATTGCATCTAGATCACCTTAAAAACATGAACAGACAAGGGTTTAGGGGATCATTACATGTCACGGCAGTGGACATGATCGCCTGCTTGATGCAGGCTTGATGTAGGGGTGATGTAGTCGAGGTAGAGGTTCTCCTCGATGTCCTGATTCCTTCAGGACGCCACCGGCACTGCCCAGGGACGGCGGCGACGGCTGGCTTAGGTCTTCCTGTCGCTGCAGCACTCCCCCTGATCGGATGGTGTGAGAATATCGGGAGGAGAGTAAACCTTACGTGAATTGTTATCTCGCAGGTGGCCAGCTCTCTCGCGTATCCTTTTAATATGGCACTAGCGACAGGGGACCCAAAACCTGAGTTGGTTTTTGGGCGCCCCCGATCAAGGCACGTTAGTTTTGATCGAGGCTCATGTACGTTGGTATGTGGACCCCTTCACTTATCGTTATCCCTTCATTTTTTCTGTTAGACTAATAGATCCAACTGGCGTGTTTAAGCCGTCAGATCAAACCAACATCTGATTCACGTTTCATAACATAAACTCGCTCCGTTTCATAATATAGGAACATTTTTTAAGCTATGTTAGCTTGAAAAATGTTCTTTATATTATGGGACGGTGCATCCTATGACGCAGAGACCGGGGTAGTCCCCTTTTTGGGAAAAAGGAAATTCTAAACTGAAAGAGTTCATCCTCTTGCTGGTTCCCTTGTTGCATACCATCATGTTTTATAAATATGTTTCCAAAGGAAGAAGCCTGGAAAATTTACTGATAGACATGTTATCCGTTGAATATACAAGTGTGGTTGCCATGATGTTTGATGAAAAAATTGAAAGTTTTTCGTGAGAAAGAAAAATGAATATTCATCACATTCTACTCAATGTTAACAATATCATCATGAGTCCCGGTTTTGAAAGGTTGCTCCAGTTGGTTTTAAACAGAGGTAAGTTGTTCCATAAGCGTGGAGGTCTGAGCGGGTATGAAATAAATATATGTATTGACTATCTTCCTCCAAAGATTATAGTATTATTTGGAAATGCACATCATTTCCTAAGGAGATTTTCCAAAACTACCCCCAAATCCCACCTCATCAATGTTGAACTTCAGCTTTGTTATACTCCCGATCCATATTAGTTGTCGTTGATTTAGTACAAATTTATACTAAATTAGTACTAAATCAGCGACAATTGATATGGATCGGAGAGAGTACTGACATTGTGCCTTCCACATGCCATTACGGGGTTGCAAAAAGTTTTTGAATTTCTAATTCCACAAAAAAAATCTTTTTTTTCTGGAAAGATCCTCTATATACTTTGCTCTTTATGCATAACCTCCATAAAGAATCCATAATAGTAGTTGCCAATTTTTAATACCTTTGCTTATAGCCATGGCCTATATAAGAGCTCTACCCTCTCGTAGAAATCAAGCAAGAAAGAGAGAATTATAATACTCCTCTATTCACTATTATGTTATAAAATATTTTAATATAAACTACATATGGTCTGAAATAAGTGAGAAAATACATAAAATGTGTGTGCATACATTCGATTTGGAAAAAAGAGATAGAACATCTTATAATTGTGAACGGATGGAGTAAGTCTTCCCACACTACCTCCGTCCCCTGCTCCCATCTCTCTCAAACCTCTGCTCCATCCCGGACCATTTACCTGGACTATGGATCTCCTTATGTAGTATACCTCATTATGCGTATCTATATGTGGTATGCTTGTGTTGGCAAGACACTATACACTCTTTGGTTCCTTTTGAGTTAGATATACACTAGAGGCTAATGCATGCTTCGCCGCCCTGTTTTTCACTCGTGAAATTAAGTTCTTTAGAAGGTTATTGCGGTTGGATGTTTCGTTTTGTTTTTATCTACGTTGTCTCAAGTTTTAGTTATGTCCAAGTGGTGTTTATTTGTTTCTTATATCATGTTCAGATGATGTTGCAGACGGCATTTGCTTCGACAAGAGAGTGGAATTGTTTGGTACGTGGTTATGGTGTCTTTACACATTTCGGCCTCAGTGTCAACTCATGGTGGTTGTGTGAGCCCTTTGGGAGCTTATTCCGCATTGAAATTGTGGAATATTGTTATAATGCTTACATGGGTCAGGACATGAAGCTCTCCTTCACTCAGCTCGGTTTCTTGCTCTGCTCGCTCGATTAGCTATTTTTGTTCGCCCGCTCCACTACTAGCTCAGGAAACCCAGTTATTGTATTTTTTTTACTTGAAGAAATTTAATTAAACGAAGTTCACACATTAGGAAAAACCTTAGGTTTGAAAAAATGTTGTGAATAACATGAACTTTAACAAATATACGTGAATTTCAAAAATGCCACAAATTTCAAAACTGGTTCACAAATTTAGAAATGTTCACATACTTTTAAAATATTTCTGAACTTTAAAAGTATTTACAAATTTAGAAAATATTCATGAACTTGAAAAACATTCTTGATTTTTTAAAAAAATTGATAGCTTTTTTAATGATCATGGCTTTTAATAAATGTTCATGGACTGAAATGTGAAAAATAAAAAATAAAGAAGAAACGTGAAAAAGAAAAAAACATCAGAACTAGTGAAAAACACATAAGGAAAAAGAATAAAAACCAAGAAATGCCTTCTTAAAACCGGAAAGTCAGACAGTTCTGGCAACACACACCCTTATGGGCAGAGGCCATAGTGGCCCCATAGTCCGCGACGCACCAGGAAGCTCCAAATCTTGGGAGTATAGTATCTTAATAGATTCATGACTAAAATGTGAAAATAAAAATAAAAAAGAAACGATAAAAAAAGGAAAAATGTCAAAACTGGTGAAAAACACAGAAAAAGAAGAAATATAAAAACCTGGCAATGCCTTCAAAACCCAAAAACACCAACGGGTCTAGTAACATACACCCTTATGAGCAGAGCCCACATATGGAGAGGCCGTCGTTGGCAGGGAAGGGTTCAGCGGACGAGCATGACCTGGATCACGTCAGTGAGGTTGGTGTCCTTTTCTATGATACTTTTGATGCGCTTTTGCAGCATCAACACCTCGTCGGAGGATCCCCAGTCCAGACCCTTGTTGGTCCACGACACGAGCCGCAGCGGGGGTCCGGATCTGAATGCAGGAGCGGCCTCCCACTTGGTGCCGCGGGGTTCGGTGATATATAACAACTCATGCTGCCATATCTTGACGGCGTCCACAAAGGCCCCTTTGGGCCAGGTAACGTTGGGGAGCTTGCTCGCCATGGCGCTGCCGCAATGCCCGTGCTGCCCGTCGACCACCTTCGGCTTCACGTTGAAGGCCTTGAGCCACAGGCCGAAGTGTGGGGGGATGCGGAGGAGCGCCTCGCACACGACGATGAATGCCGAGAGGTGGAGAAAGGATTTCGAGGCTAGATCGTGGAAATCTAGCCCGTAATAGAACATGAGACCACGAACAAAGGAGTGGAGGGGAAACCCTAGTCTGCTGAGGAAGTGGGGGATGAATACCAGCCTTTCGCCGGGCTCCGAAGTGGGGATGACCTGCTTCGGGGCAGGGAGCCTGTGCGTGATCTCCGCAGTTAAGTACGCCGCCTCCCGGAGCTCCTTGACATCCTTCTCCGTGACGGAGGAGGCCGTCCACTTGCCTTGAGAGCCGGATCCGGCCATGTCCGGAGAAGTTGGTGGCGGTGGGAAAGATTGGAACTTGGGCGCTGGAGCTCGAGGATGGGGAGGCAGAGGAAAGAAGAAGGAGTGGGATGGAAAGATGGATGTTTATCTACTTATATAGGTTGTGAATATCAAGCGCCCCCCCCCTCAAGCCTTAAAACTCGCCCGTTCCCAAGGGGTCGTGCGAATGGCACGGCTGGATTACCCAAGCCCGCATTGATGAGAATACCACAATAAGGGGACACAGTCTCTGCTTTGACAAGACGTGTTAGTGGAGGCTGCATTTCAAAACGCGAAGCGGGAGACCGAAAAACGGTTCGAAATAATAAAGGGGCCAGACGTAACATTTCACCGAAAAAGCTGTTAGTAGACATGCCTTATTTTGATTAAGTATTGTGCCCTTATGGTTGAGGGTTATAACTGCTATACAGAGCCGGATACAGTTCTCATGTTCAGAAGACTGCTTTGAAGTATTCGGAGGAGGAACCCGCCTTGCAATGCCGAAGACAATCTGCATACCGAACACATCGTCATCGAAAGACTGGTTCAGGGGCTACTGAGGGAGTCTTGGACAATGGGGTCCTCGGGTGTCCGGGCTATGAGATATGGGCCGGACTGATGTGCTGTGAAGATACAAGGTAGAAGGCCTTCCCCTGTGTCCGGATGGGACTCTCCTGCGTGGATGGCAAGCTTGACGCCTGGATGTGTAGTTTCCTTTCTCTGTAAACCGACTCTGTACAACCCTAGGCCCCTCCGATGTCTATATAAACTGGAGGGTTTAGTCCGTAGAGACGAACACAATCATACAGACTAGACATCTAGGGTTTAGCCATTATGATCTCGAGGTGGATCAACTCTTATAAACCCTATACTCATCAAAGTCAATCAAGCAGGAAGTAGGTATTACCTCCATTAAGAGGGCCCGAACCTGGGTAAACATCATGCCCCCCGCCTCCTGTTACCTTCGATCCGCAGGTGCACAGTTCGGGACCCCCTACCCGAGATCGGCCGGTTTTGACACCGACACTCCCCTCTCCCCTATGGCCCATGTAGGCCAGTATTCCCCCGGGGGGGTCCGGTAACCTCCCAGTACTCCGAAAAAGACCCGAACCTTCCCGAAACTATTCCGGTGCCCAAATACCTTCGTCCAATATATCAATCTTTACCTCTCGACCATTTTGAGACTCCTCGTCATGTCTGTGATCTCATCCGGGACTTCGAACAATCTTCGCTCACCAAAACACATAACTCATAATACAAATCGTCATCGAACGTTAAGCTTGCAGACCCTACGGGCTCGAGAACTATGTAGGCATGACCGAGACACATTTCCGGTCAATAACCAATAGCAGAACCTGGATGCCCATATTGGCTCCTACATATTCTACGAAGATCTTTATCGGTCAAACCGCATAACAACATATGTTATTCCCTTTCTCATCGGTATGTTACTTGCCCGAGATTCGATCGTCAGTATCCTCATACCTAGTTCAATCTCGTTACCGGCAAGTCTCTTTACTCGTTTTGTAGTGCATCATCACGTGACTAACTCATTAGTCACATTGCTTGCAAGACTTATATTGATGTGCATTACCGAGAGGGCCCAGAGATACCTCTCTGATACTCGGAGTGACAAATCCTAATCTTGATCTATACCAACTCAACAAGCACCTTCGGATACACCTTTAGAGCATCTTTATAATCACCGAGTTACGTTGTGACGTTTGATAGCACACAAAGTGTTCCTCCGGTATTCGGGAGTTGCATAATCTCATAGTCAGATGAATATGTATAAGTCATGAAGAAAGCAATAGCAATGAAACTAAACGATCATTATGCTAAGCTAACGGATGGGTCTTTTCCATTGATAACCCACAAGTATAGGGGATCGCAACAGTTTTCGAGGGTAAAGTATTTAACCCAAATTTATAGATTCAACACAAGGGGAGCCAAAGAATATTTGAAGGTATTACCAGCTGAGTTATCAATTCAACCACACCTGGAGATTAATTATCTACAGCAAAGTGATCAGTAGCAAAGTAGTATGATAGTTTTGATAGTAGTGGCAGCAACAATAGTAACAGTACAGTAATAGCAGTAATTTTGTTGCAAGTGTAACAGTGATGATAGCTGTAGGAACTTAGCAGAAACAATATAGGAGAAATTTGTAGGCATTGGATCGGTGACTTGTTGGATGATATTAATCATGTGACACTAATAACCTAGGGCGATACGATACTAGCTCCAGTTCATCGATATAATGTAGGCATGTATTCCGTAAATAGTCATACGTGCTTTATTAAAAGAACTTGCATGACATCTTTTGTCCTACCCTCCCGTGGCAGCGGGGTCCATATTGGAAACTAAGGGATATTAAGGCCTCCTTTTAATAGAGAACCGGAACAAAGCATTAACACATAGTGAATACATGAACTCCTCAAACTATGGTCATCATCGAGAGGGCCCGCTTGTTGTCACTCCGGGTTGTCGATCATAACACGAGTAGGTGACTATAACTTGCAAGATCGGATCTAAAACATGGATATAATGATGAATTCATAAACGGTTCATATCTGATTTCATGGCACTCGGGCCCAAAGTGACAAGCATTAAGCATAGCAAAGTCACAGCAACATCAATCTAAGAACATAGTGGATACTAGGGATCAAGCCCTAACAAAACTAACTCGATTACATGATGAATCTCATCCAACTCCTCACCGACCAGCGAGCCTACGAAGGAATTACTCACTCCCGGTGGGGAGCACCATGGAATTGGCGATGGAGATTGGTTGGTGATGACGAAGAACGAAGATCTTCCTCTCCGGAGCCCCAAACGACTCCAGATCTACCCTCTCGGGGAAGAACAGGGCTTGGCGGCGGCTCCGTCTCATGGATCGCGATAATTCTTTCTCCCTGATTTTTTTCCTGAAATATGTGATTTTATAGTATTAGGGGGTGACGGTGTCCTGGACTAGGGGGTACTCACCACGTCGTCTCCCGATCAGTTAGATTGAGCCGAGGACCCCCGGGGCCGTATACTCATGGGCCAGTCCGGACAGTTGCCGTATACAAGGAAGATTCCACAAGACTTGGCGATCAAGACAAGGACTCCTCCCCTACCGGCGTATTCGTCTAGGACTCTTGTTATCCTAGGCCTCTGGTGCATTATATAAACCAGGGGCAGGCTAGTCGACAGATATACAATAAACAACAATCATACCATAGGCTAGCTTCTAGGGTTTAGCCTCTTTGATCTCGTGGTAGATCTACTCTTGTAACACACATCATCAATATTAATCAAGCAGGATGTAGGGTTTTACCTCCATCAAGAGGGCCCGAACCTGGGTAAAACATCGTGTCCCTTGTCTCCTGTTACCATCCGCCTAGACGCACAGTTCGGGACCCCCTACCCGAGATCCGCCGGTTTTGACACCGACATTGGTGCTTTCATTGAGAGCTCCGCTATGTGTTCGGCAAAAGGTCGATGGCTCGCCTGCAGATCAACTGCGACTTCGGCATCTTAGCCACCAGCTCGACTGGTCACCTTGGTTCGACCAAGGACTACGCCCTACCTCCGATCGTCATGTTCGGATGAGGGCTTTCATCAACATCAACTCCGATCTCTATCAAGATCATGGAGGAATTATCCAGGGAGCCCGGGGGCTCAACATCAACATTGCCCTCGGGCGACCGTACTGTTTTTCTGGACAACGGATTTGTGTCCGCCGCCACGGCCTCCTCAAGCGTCATTTTAACGATTGCTCCCGTGGAATTGTGCGGAATTGAGTCTACAACAACCCTGGAAAATTTCGTCGAGTTCCGATAGAGGAATCTCTGGCAATCTCCGATATACCGGAGCCACATTGAATCTGGACGAGAATCCGGACGAGTTTAGGGCGTGGTGTCCAGCTTCTAGCTCGGACTTCCTTTGTAAGATCCAACCGTTGATCGGCTGCGGAATTCCTATATCTACCACCCCTCAAAATTTCAGCTCGATCCGACCGTCCAAACTCCGGGAACCTTCCGATTAGTGCATCACTTTTCGGATCTGTTTCCTGCACGAAAACGAATCCGACCCGAGTTCGTCTTTTTTATGAACGGGATTTTGGACATCCTTTTTGAAGGAAGTTTTGTATGGGGTATTGTGTTTTGTTTCCAAACACATCCCACTAACTTTAAGATCTTTTGAACATGATCTTCAACATCATGCTGGTGTCAAACCAGTCCGGCAATATCGCTCCACAGCTGCCGACCTGCGCTAGATGCGTCGTCACTTTGTTGAGCCGAGCTCAACTTTTTCGGATCATCATCTCGGCAAGTCGAACAAGAGTCCGGCATCGCGAAGGATAAATCATCCCCAACATCGCCGCCCCACGGATTACACGGAGCGGGCATACCGGCATCACCGCACGGTCGCTTCATCAAGCCGGCATCGACCACGTCACGACCTGCATCGGCAGGGCCGCACTATTGCTTCTTCAAGCTGGTGTCCATCACGCTGACCTACTTCGACATCTCGGCGGGACTGGGGGCTTCGCCATCTCTTCATCAACCTACTCCGGACACTTCGGCGTCACTAGCCGACCAGGCAATGGGTGCGCGGATCGAGTCCCAATTTTGGGAATCACCTTCCTTCGGTTTGCTACAACAAATAAGCCAGGTGCTATTAATCCTAGTATTTCTTTTTGCTTGTTTGGGTTAATTTTTCCCAAGGAATTATTACTCTGGTTTGTCCATCATATGTACGCAGGTCTATCAAACGGTGGCCGCATTAACGATGGTCGCATGATGGTTCGGTCAGTTTCCGTACACAATCCGGCGAACGCCGCATCCGGAACTCGGACCGACCTGTGAATCCAGGCTTTGCCATGCCTTTATTGCATTGCGCCGACGACCCGCATCGACATCGACTTCGGCGCCAGACCATATTTCTTTTATTACTCACTTTGCATAAATTATTTATTATGCAACATTTTTTTTAATTCTTATTATTACTATTATCCCCGGTCTGCACTATTTTTTGTGCACAGGAAAACGATCCAGCCGGACTATATCCTTTGGCGTCACCTCGGCTGGACGGGGGGCTTTGTCAACACTTCATTACCCCATGCAGGGGACCTCGGCATCACTCTGCCGTCCTGCATTGCTATGTCACCACTTCGGAGTGCCGAGCTCTTTGCTCCGTCACCTCGGGACCGGCTTGGGGGATGGAACCTTGTCCTGCACCAAACTCGGACCGCGTCGTCAATACCGAACACATTAACCAGCTAAGTTGCCTTCATGCTCAAAGTTTTAAATTTCTAACTTGTGTTCGGTTCGACCAAGCATTATACTTTGTTGGAAAAAAAGTTGCTTGTAAAAATTTTCCTTGTCCAAACTTTGTTTGCACATACTTGACGCGCTACCCGCGCTCATTATACCTGGGGGCTTCTTTAACAGAAGCTTATTATTACGGGCTTTATGCCCAACACATGTGTCACACTTCCGCATGTACCTTTTATTCACCATCATATGCATCGATATGACTTAAGTTTTGGCCAAGCTGGGTTGCCTGGCTCCTGCGCTTACCCCTACGTTCCCGATTGTTCGGCTAGGTGGTAAAGGGAGCACCTCTGTGATTGTTACTGCCGGGTCAGCCGGATGTGTACCTCAGACTGGGTGAAGCCGAAAGCTAGCGTTCTTAAGGGAATATTCGGTCGGTGAACTAAAAGATGGTTTTTAATTATTCACCCATCTGCCCCGGATGATTTTCTCTGCTTTCATAGCAGCTTTGACATGCACTTTAGGGCATGCATCCCAAATGAAAGGAACCATTAACGGAACTATTCTCCTGGAAGATGTTTCTTACTACCCATGTAATATAACATAACTAGTTGGGCACTTGTCTGATATAAAGACTAATGACCCCACGCCTTGTATCCATGCATACCACGGTTCTTATATAACCACGAAGGTATTCGGACACACTCCGGACTATTGGGTCCCGAGGTCGGGCGAAAAGGTCCGCTATGACAAACGATCTACAATCCGCTAGAAGGCATTCTACATGTCACCTTACATTATATAGTCAACTTTTACCCAAGTCACTTGGGGGCTCTTATGTTTATTTGAGCCGTTTCATACTATGTGTTTTTCTTCATAGTCGTTGCAAAGTTTTTATTATTATTTATCACTCCTTTTCTCGACACGAGTGTGCGGTCACTAGCTGGGGAGCCTAATTTCTCTCTCAAAACCGCTAGAGTTTAGTTCTCTGAACTGGCCTAATGAGAAGTACTCCGCCTTCGGGATGGGAGACTGAAGCCGTAGGCTGACCCGCTTGAAGTCTTGAGATAGGATATGTCATGTTAAAGCACGGCAGAAGCACTTTTTTTCTTCTAAAGTCCAATTTTCAGATTGGCACCGAACACTTGATCTTGTTCGGACGTCATGTTTTTACTGACATTTTTTGGTTTTCCAAGCTTTTGGCACTTTTAAACTATTTGTGTGTTTTCAGCACAAGTCTCGCAGTGCAACGCCGGACACCTTTAGATATTCGGCAAAAACATTCTCAGATATTGCTATATATGCATCAGTTTTGGTTGTGTCTTCGGTCAATAGTTGGGTTGCCTGCTCCGCTTGCCTCCTACGTTTCGCTTTGTTCGCTAGGTGTGCAAAGGAGAACCATCACGATTGTGCTTCCAGCTCGCATGGTCAAGCACCTCGATGGAGAAAGCCAAAACTGATCGTCACAATAGGTGTAAACTGGTCAGCGATCCGATGACTATATTAAATGACGGGCCATTCATAACATTGGTCAAGTGTTTCGGCTTGACCTCGATCGTCAGCGAACACTACCGGGGCTAGTAACGGCCTCCCAAACTAAATCCTCAATATTTTGCTCTTACATTGGAGCTGAGGTTTCATGATCATGCTTAGCATGACAACCCAAAGAAAGGAACCGATAGCGGGACTATTTTCTTTGGAAGACAGTTCTTCTGCTAAACAGTAATATAACATATCTCTCTGCGTACCTTTGTTTATAAAACCGTATGGCCAGGTTGCCTTGATTGTCGTAAATCTTTGCCCTCATAAAGACTTTATAAAGTAGGACAAACACTCCTCGGCAACTGGCCGAGGAGGTTGCAGCCGATGGTCGGTCAACAAAGTTTTGTACAATGCGGATCCGAGCATTAATGACATAAAGTACTTGGATACATTGAGTCATTACACATAATTTGTGATTTTATTATGGATATCGATCCTTAATTCGGCCTCCCGTGCCCGCATTAAGGCTCGGGGGCTACTGGGCTTCGGGCTTATTATTTACAAATATTAAAGGCACATCAATCCCCGATCCGGTGTTGCCACCCGACTAGTGTCTCGGGGCTACTGCATTGCTTGTTCTATGCGAAAATCTTAAGTGCAATACAGCTTCGAGGAGATTTTGATCCTCGGGTTGGTCGGCCGCACCCAACCCGAGTCTCGAGGTCCGAGCACGCCGCTTTTATGCGTCCCAAGTATTCTGCCGAGCTAGGACTTGGTCCTCGACCGATTTTGCAAATCAACTCGAGTCTCAAAGAGCTACGGGATCAGCGGTCTTATGTCATCCTTCATGGGCATCTCGGGTTTTAGACCGATACCCACCTTGAGGGCTACTGGCTATGTATCTCGGCAGAGAATAAATTGCACCACCACGGAAGCAGTCCGGCATAAAGCTCGGGCGCTAGTGGCTGGCTCCATAGAGGGCATTTCCGGCATTAAGCTCGGCTAAACTCCTTCAAACTTCTTTGAACCAAGGTGATTTACGACACCTCGGATACAGTCCGGCGTTGGAGCTCGGATACATAGTCCGGCGTTGGAGCTCGGACACATAGTCCGGCGTTGGAGCTCGGATACATAGTCCGGCGTTGGAGCTCGGACACATAGTCCGGCGTTGGAGCTCGGATACATAGTCCGGCATTGGAGCTCGGAAACTGTCGGTGTACTAGAGTAGGGGTATCCTAGTATCCCGAACTCGTGCACGGGCAGTTGCAGCACCCCGCGGCAAGGCTTGCCTAGTGACCGCCAAGGTCCTCCATGGTTCCTTTGGAGCCATTCAAGAACAAAGTATTTAAGCCAAGGAGACAAGGCCCCGGCAAGAGGAGCTTGCCGGGAAGGCCACTCAAGGCACGCAGAAGACAAGACCCCGGCAAGAGGAGCTTGCCGGGAAGGCTCGGTGAGCGACAAGCTCCCGGACGCGACAAGGATTCAGCCGCGGCAAGGCGCTTGCCGCGGCAGGCAACCACTCTTTATCTCCGCTCCAGCTCATCCACCAACGTGTCGCCATGGGACCATTCCAGCGCCAGCGTGTCAAGAGGTCAGGCGCCAATGGAGAGCAGCGTAAGCGGCGCCGACAAGATTGCCATCGTGGCAAGCAAGTGGCGCCCGACGGTCCCTCACAGAATTTGTTTAGGCGACATGGACGGGCATTTAATGCTTTGTCCCCTGCCGTCGAGTTAGGTAGAATACACTTTGCATAAGTAACTGTACTAACCGCAACTCATTTTCCTTTTTTGCCCTTGTTTACGCTGCCACCTGTTGGTGACCCCTTGAGCATATAAAAGGAGGCCCATGCGCAACGAGATGGGGTTCAGCTCATTCAAACCGTAGACACTCACGCTAGGTCTTGTAGCTCTCATGGCTCTCTAGCAAGAACACAATACAATCGGACAAGCAGCAGTAGGAGTATTATCTCTCTGAGAGCTCCGGCTGGGTAAACTGCTCGTGTGCTTCGCCTCGATCTGCTCTTCGTGCGACCTCCGCCCCACCGAACCGAAAGGGGCTCGGTCCGCCGGTCCCATAGGTGGTCGTGGGTTACGATCAGCTTCCCCGACATCTTTGGCGCGCCAGGTAGGGGGACGTCGAGGCTGTGTGAACCTGATCCGGCGTTCACACGAGCAACATCTTCATCATCTTCATCAACATGCCACCGAAGAAGAAGGCTTCGGCGGCAGCGGAGCCGTCCACGTTGATCCCGCCACCACCGGAGCAAATGGGTGGTGGGGTAGACACCGGCGGAAGAACGGGCGCCGACGAGGGAGCTCATGACGCTGCCAAGTCCAAGGACAAGGCCGCACAGACCTTGGCGTCCGTACATGCACCGCGCCCGTCTCAGGAGCCTCGGGACCGACAGCGTCATGGTATTCACAATACCATACGTTCGTTGGATCAAGACCGAGCTGGAGGATCGCGAGGCCCTCAAGACCAGCGTGCACGCCAGCTTGCTGGCACGAGCGGGGTACGGTCGCCTGGACGGGATGCTGCTCCTCCTAACATAGTTAGAAGTCTGAGCATATCCCGCTCCTCGCACCGTTCACCACTGCCGCCCGCCACTCCAGCGGAAGCCTTGGCGAGAGCTCAACTTCTCCTAGACTACCCTCCAACAGCCGACAAAGTCGACGAATGGAGGGCCACCATCCAGAGTCTCATCGGCTTTGCCAACGGCGACACTCCGCGGCAACCAACTACATCGCTGCCGCGGCAAGACGACAAGGCACGAGCCGGTGGCGACGAAACCTGTGGGGGTGCAACCACCATGCACTCTCCACCCCGAAGGCCAAGATCGCCAACTCGCCGGATCCACCTTGACAGCGACTCCACCGCGTCATCGGATCCGCGAGCTCGCCGTGATCAGCGCCAAGTTCTTCACGAACGGCAGCAAGAAGACGCTTGAACTCGCATCGAGCGCCGAAGAGAAGCGCGACATCAATCCGACCAGCGCGCTGGGCCCTCTGTCGATATGCATGCGCCAGGGGAACCAGGCGACTTGCCGTACGCGGTAGGTTGCCCTGCGTTCACTCGTGAGATGCGGCAAGTCCAAAGGCCCAGCAAGAAAAATTTCAAGCGGACGTGCGGAGAAGTACGATGGCGGGGCGCATCCGTCGGAGTTCCTCAAAGATCTACACCATCGCAGTGCAAGCTGCAGGGGGACGAGACGACAAGATCCTCGCCAACTACTTCCCACTGGTACTCAAGCCCAATGTCAGATCCTGGCTCATGCACTTGCCAGACGGATCCATATCCTCTTGGGCAGATCTATGCCATCAGTTTGTCGGCGCCTTCACAGGCGGCCACAAACCTCATGGCCAAGAGAGTGACCTTCATCTGCTCGCCCAGAAGGAAGGAGAGTCTCTGCGCAAGTTCATTCAGAGGTTCAGCCGTGTACACTACAACATCCCAGATGTCCACCCTGCCGCGGTGATCAGTGCGTTCCATCAGAACGTGCGGAACCGCAGGATGAGGGAGGAGATGGCGATGTGCAAAGTCAAGGACGTCAGTGAGCTGTATGCCCTGGCCGACAAGTGTGCACGTCTTGGAGGAAGGAGGAGACTCCCAGGAGAGAATGCGAAGCAGGATCTTGATAGTGAGGAGGCTGCTCCGGCTAAGAAGAGCCAAATGACGGAACAATGTAAGGAAGAAGGGCAAAGAGGTGCTAGTTGTCGAGCAGTCCGGCAACGGTGGTGCCGCCAAGAAAGCCAAAGTTGGTGGCTCCGGCAAGGAGGTTGCCGCTGGCACCGACTGCCAGCCTGTGGCGGCCGCCGACAAACAGGACAGCTCCAACAAGCAGTACTGCAAGATCCACCGCACCAAGGGCCATGACCTCCAGAGCTGCAAGAAGGTTGAGCAGCTTGTTGAACAGCAGAAGGCTGAGTACGAGCGGCACGACAAGGAGAAGGCCCAGGAAGGTGCTGGGGGAGTTGGCAAGAAGCGACCCGGCCGGGGAGGACGCCGCGGAAAGGCCAAGCAGTGGCAAGGAGACAGACCTCCCCGCGGCCGCGACAAGGATGAAGACGACGACGACGATGAAGATATGGAAGACGACGAGACCGATGAGCAGGAGTTCCAGAAAGTCACAGAGGTCCTCTGCATTGACGGCGGTGCTTCTCTGCATACTTCACACTGCCAACTCAAGCAATGGATGCGGGAATGTAACACCCCGGATGTAACTTTCAATATTTGTAACTCCAACTCTTGCCATTTTCGGCATTGTGATATGATATTCCCTCCGTGGTTGGGTTTTTGTCTTTCGTTTTTGCATTTTGTCCATGTCATGCATTTCATATCATGTCATCATGCACATTTCTTTTTGCATACGTGTTCGTCTCATGATTCCGAGCATTTTTCCCGTTGTCCGTTTTGCAATCCGGCACTCCTATGTCCCCCGGCGTCCCCTTTTACGTTTTTCCGTGTGCGGGTACTAAACTTTCTCAGAATGGACCGAGGTTTGTCAAGTGGCCTTGGTATACCACCGGTAGACCACCTGTCAAGTTTCGGGTCATTTGGAGCTCGTTTGGTACTCCAACGATTAACCGCACTCTCGCCAAGGCCTCTTTTTAGTTGCAGCCTATCACCCCTCCAAAACAGCCCAATAACCCATCTAAGTCACCTCCATGCTCTCGGTCGGTCGATCACGATCGTGTGGGCGAAAACCACACCTCATTTGGACTCTCCTAGCTCCCTCTATGCCTATATATACACCCCCATTCCAAATTCGCGGGTGCTCTCCCCCCTAACCCTAGCAAATCCCAGATCCGCCGCCGCCGGACGTGTCCGGAGCGGGCCGGACAACGTCCGCCGCCGCCCGCGCCTCTCGCACGCTGCCACGTGGGAGCCGCGCCCACATCCCGCTTCACGCTGACGGTCTGCCGCCGCCTCCGCCCAGCGCCGCTCCGCCACCATCGCGCCCACCGCCGCTGCCGCCGCCAGCGCCGCCTCGAGCCGACGTCGCCTCGCCGGCCGCCCGCCTCCCGCCGCCGCCCGGACCTCGCCGGCCCGGCCCCGTCGCCCCGCCGCTCGCTCGCCGCCTCCCGCCGGCTGGCTTGCGCGCCGTCGCCTCCTCCTCCGGCCGGCCCGACCCGGCTTCTCCTCCCTCCGGCGAGCCGCCGCTCCGGCCGGCGACATCGAGCTAGATCCGATCGGGATCCTCGAAGGTTGACTATCTCCCCCAAAATCCTCTAAGTCATATTTTTCGGTGATATTTGTTGCATTTTCATCGTGCCATAACTTTGCACCCGTAACTCCGTTTCGTGCGGGTAAGATGTCAAAATGTTCGCCACGATGAGTAGATCATTTCATCTCATTGCATCATTTTCATTTGAGCTCATCTTGATGCCCGAAATGCTGTTAGAAGAGGGCTATGTGATGTTAGTTTCAGATTATTATCAGAACATGCACTTTTGCTATTTTTGCTATGATTGATGTGTGCACCCTATGATCTTGAGTCCTACATGTGTTTTGTAATATGCCATGCCATCTTTCCAGGGGTGTATGCTATGTATTTTTGTGATCTATGTGGTGACTAGCACAAGCATGCAAACTAGGCTTCTTGATGTTGCTGATTTCAGCCCCTGTTTAGCTGATATTTTTATGCCATGTTAACTTGATGCTACCGAGAGATCCATGCATATTTTGAGATACTTCAGTAAGGATGTTTTGAAAATATGGTTATGCTCTATCCATCCATGCCTTTTTTTGCAATTATGGAGTGCCATAGCTTGAGTCAATAGAGCTCTACCTTTGCTATAAAATGATTCCTGGCAGATTGTTTACATGTTATTCAATTTTGCCAAGGTTTTTGTGGTTGATCCGTGTATGCTATGATGTTGTTCTTGCCATGTATAACTTCTATGCCATGTCTTCTTGAAGTATGTATGCTTAGATTGTCATGTAATGCTCTGTAGTGAGTGCATAGAGCTCTTAAACTAGACTACCTGTTATCTGTTTTTGCCATGCCCTGTTGCTGAATCTGTTAACGAAACTTGCTATTTTGACATGGGTGTTACTATATTTTCTGATCCTTTTTGGCTTATGGTCAGTAAGGGACTTTTGTTCTATGCTTTGAGTAGATTCATGCCATGCCTTGTTTTGCTATTATAAGTTCCTGTAGCATGTCGTTTGCTTGCTCTGAACATTGCTTCCTGATGCTGATTTTGCCATGTTCAGTAATTCCACTAAGTCTGTGAAGCTGATATGTTTTGCACTTTTGCCATGCTTGTTTGACCCTGTTGTGGTGTGATGTAGCCGTAGCTCAGTGTTCATCTTTTGTCAAGCATCTTGAGTAGATCACTGCCATATGCTTTTTGGTACGTTTGGGTGCAGTAGCTTAATTTCTTGTTGCTTGCTAAGTGGCATCATCTTTGTTAATGGCAGATTTGTGACATTCTTGTTTTGCTTGTCATTTGCAAACCGTGCATCCGATTCCGTGATCTTTATATCGATTTCAACCGAAATCATCTCATCTTTCCAGCAGCATACTTGGTTTGCCAAGTTGATGCCTGGTTCATCATTTTCCTTCCGAGCGCGCGATACGCATTGCATATCACATCTCGCATATCATGTCATGTATTGCATCATGTTGCTTGTGCATTGCACCGTGATTTATTGTGGTTCCTTTGTTTTTGTTCTTGCTTTGGGTAGAGCCGGGAGACGAGTACGTGAACGAGGAACCTGTTGAGAACGCTTACGAGGATCAAGCTTTCGACAACTCTGAGAACTTTGCGTGCAAGATGACCATACCCTCGAAATCACTTCTATCTTTGCTATGCTAGATGCTCGCTCTTTTGCTATGCCTATGCTACGATGCCTATCACTTGCTATATCATGCCACCCATATTGCCATGTCAGCCCTAACCATCCTTTCCTAGCAAACCGTTGATTGGCTATGTTACCGCTTTGCTCAGCCCTCTTATAGCGCTGCTAGTTGCGGTGAAGATAAAGTTTGTTCCTTGTTGAACATGGAGATGTTGTTCCTTGTTGGAACAGGTTTACTTGTTGGGGATATCACAATATATATCTGCTATAATTAATGCATCTATATACTTGGTAAAGGGTGGAAGGCTCGGCCTTATGCCTTATGCCTGGTGTTTTGTTCCACTCTTGCCGCCCTAGTTTCCGTCATACCGGTGTTATGTTCCTTGATTTCGCGTTCCTTACATGGTTGGCTGATTTATGGGACCCCCTTGACAGTTCGCTTTGAATAAGACTCCTCCAGCAAGGCCCAACTTTGGTTTTACCATTTGCCACCTAAGCCTTTTTCCCCCGGGTTTTCGCGAGCCCGAGGGTCATCTTTATTTAACCCCCCCCCCGGGCCAGTGCTCCTTTGAGCGTTGGTCCAAACTAGAGCATCGTGCGGGACCATTCCTTGGCAACTTGGATTACGCCAGTTCATGTACGCTTCGCTTATCCGGTGTGCCCTGAGAACAAGATATGTGCAGCTCCTATCGGGATTTGTCGGCACATTCGGGCGGCTTTGCTGGTCTTGTTTTATTGCTGTCGAAATGTCTTGTAGTCCGGGATTCCGAGATTGATCGGGTCTTCCCGGTAGAAGGAATATCCTTCGTTGACCATGAGAGCTTATAATGGGCTAAGTTGGGACACCCTGCAGGTATTATCTTTCAAAGCCGTGCCCGCGTTATGAGGCGATGGGAATTTGTTAATGTCCGTTGTAGAAAACCCAAAGTTGTTCTTATTTAAAATACACATCAACGCGTGTGTAACCGTGATGGTCTCTTCTCGGTGAGTCCGGGAAGTGAACACGGTGTTGGAGTTATGTTTGACGTAAGTAGTTCAGATCACTTCTTGATCGCTACTAGCTTCACGTCCGTGCCTTGCTTCTCTTCTCGCTCTCTTTTGCGAATGTAGCCACCATATATGCTAGTCGCTTGCTGCAGCTCCACCTTACAACTCTGTCCTTCCTATAAGCTTAAATAGTCTTGATCTCGCTGGTGTGAGATTGCTGAGTCCCGTGACTCACAGATTCTACCAAAACAGTTGCAGTGCCGACGATGCGGTCAGGTGACGCAACCGAGCTCAAGTGGGAGTTCGATGAGGAACGTGGTCGTTACTATGTTTCTTTTCCTGATGATCGATAGTGGAGCCAGTTGGGACGATCGGGATCTGTGTAGCATTTGGGGTATCTTCTTTTATTTTGGTTCCGTAGTCGGACCTTGAGTGTAATCTGAATGATGGATGTTTATTTATGTATTGTGTGAAGTGGCGATTGTAAGCCAACTATGTATCTCTTTCCTTATGTATTACATGGGTTGTGTGAAGATTACCTCACTTGCGACATTGCTTTCAATGCGGTTATGCCTCTAAGTCGTGCTTCGACACGTGGGAGATATAGCCGCATCGAGGGCGCTATGTTGGTAATCGAGCCTTCCCGACTTAGGAGCCCCCGCTTGATTGTTTGTTTGGCGTTGTTGAGTCTAGAACAAAAATGTTTTGAGTCTTAGGATTATATATATCGAGAGTAGGATTCTTTTACTCCCCAGCCCTTCGTCGCTCTGGTGAGGTCTCCCGACGAGAAGTTTTGACTATCCTCTCCTCAAATTTCTCTAAAAAAATTTTAGGATCACGCTGGTATCTTGGAATCGTTCGATGGTTTTGTGACGAGAACATTGTTCTTGGTGCCTCGACATTTAGGGGTTGTGGCGGTGTCCCGGGAGTTGAGCTCCGAGGTGTTGTCGTCACAATTTTATCGTTGCAGTTCTGGAATACCGAGTTTTGCCGACATCGAAATCTCTTTTGTACAGTTGTTGGTGAGATAACCCGATAACCCAATCTTCGGGCGAGCTCGGGAGTATTGCCATGACTCAGATAACGGATGCTTTTCAAGGTCGAGGTACACGATTTCGAAGGTTTCTTGGTTATGTGTTGACGGATGGATACAATTGGATCTAGGTATTGTTAGTTTGGGTGATATATTTTGTGTCCCTGTATCCCCAACACCAGATTGCATAACCGAAAGTTTCGGGAGTTTATAGGTGGGTTTCAAGTAGCTCTTAGCATTTCTTCCCGCAGATATTTGGTTCGTGATTGGGTAATCCTTACCACTTATTTGTTCCAGTCGTACCTTGTTATTTTTTTCATCAACCTTTAATCAAGTGGCTTCTCACCTTAATGGACGTGTGATGTTCGCTTTTGGAATCCATTCGTTCATCCTTGTTCGAATGTTTATTGTGAAGACTATATGTTGCAATTTCTATCCATTGATTCAACTTGTCTATCTGTCTATCAAGTGCTAACGGATGTCACCCTCTTCAGGATGGCTCCGCCAATGCGTCTGAATCCGGAACGAAATGATGGGAGTCAGTCGAACCCTCCACCTCCACCTCCGCCTCCGGAGGCCTGGCAAGCTATCATGGCAGCCACCAATGCCAATGCTCAGATGATTTTGCAACTCTTGCAAGAGCATACTCAAGGGCAAGGCAATCAAGGAAATCAAGGCCAAGGCAACAACCAGCCGCACTTTGCTACCCTCAGTCAGTTCCTCGCTAATCAGCCGAAGTCTTTCATTTTCTGTGTCGAGGCCATAGACGCCGACGATTGGCTTGTGGACATCTGCAAACATTTTGAATGTAGCAATGTCAGACCTGAGGACTTTGTCAAGTTTGCTTCGTTTCAACTCAAGGACCAAGCTGCCGAGTGGTACCAGCAATACAAAGATTCGAGAGGAGGTCGTGTCATCACAGGATGAGTTCCGCGAGACTTCAGAGCTCACCATATTCAAAAGTGTTGTTGAGAGCAAGCGTGAGGAGTTCCGCAATCTTAAGCAAGGCAACATGTCGTGTATCAATACAATATCCAGTTCGAAACTTCGCTCGCTTTGCTAAGCAAGGCGTCCTTGATGAAAAGAGTATGATCTATCAATTCAGAGGTGGTCTCAAAGAAGATTTGCAATTAGCTCTTGTGCTTTTGAGCGTAAAAGTATGATGAATTCTACAACAAGGCACTGAAGCAAGAAGCTGCCCAGCTCAAATGTGAGGCTTCTAAGAAGAGAATCAGGGATGCAGTTCAGTCTTCTTCTTCCTCTCAAGTGGCAGCCAAGCAGCAGAAGTTCTACCTTCCTCCTCCTCCGTTCCGTCAGCCTTATCGCCAGAAGAACTCAGGTGGTCGTGGATCTTCCCACCCGCCCAACCCAGGCTATCAGAACAAGTCAAATTCTCAAGCTCCAAGGTCAAATGCTCCTTATCACCGTCCTCTCTCAGAGGTGACTTGCAACAAGTGTCAGCAGAAAGGTCACTATGCGAACAAGTGCTTCAACCAGAGGCGCCTTCCGCCTCCTCCTCTGTGAAATCTTCCAGCAATGCAAAGGTCAAGCATAATCCCAAGTCTGCAAAGGTGAACATGATGAATGCAGCTCAAGCGGAGGAATCTTCGATGTGATAATGGGTAATCTCTCGCTTAATGATATTCTGCAAAAGTCTTATTTGATACCGTGCATCGCATTGTTTCATGTCAAGATCGTTTTTGCAAAGAATGATTTTCTTGGTCTTACCTGGATAAACCTTTGGGTATTGTTTCTCCGGGGAAGTCAATAAGAGCCAACTCAATAGTTCATGATGTCTCTATCAAGATGGGCGACTATAGATTTCTTTCTAAACCATTTGTCCTTGGTGACTCGGATATTGATCTTATTCTTGGGATGGACTGGCTTTCTCGTGAAAGCTCAGCTTGATTGTGCTGCCGGGAAATTCAATTGACTCACTCTTCTAATGATGTGATCATCTATGCCGCTCGTGATGAAACCATTCGGTTGTTTTCTCTCAATGAGAAGGGTGAATTGGATGCTATCTCTCAGATTCCATCGTTTGTGAGTACCAAGATGTCTTTCGGAAGAGCTTCCAGAATGCCTCCTCACCGGCCGCTTGAATTTGTTATCGATCTTGAGCACGCATCAACCCGTTTGCAAGCGTCCATACAAGCTTGGACCTAATGAGCTGAAGGAATTGAAGAAGCTGCTCGATGAACAAGAGCGTCTGGTTTGATCGGACCGAGTTCATCTCCTTGGGGTTGTGGTGTTCTTTTGTCCGTAAGAAGGATGGCACGGACCGATTTGCGTTGATTACCGTCCATTGAATAAGAAGACAATCAAGAACAAGTATCCACTTCCCAACATCAATGAGCTTTTCGAGCAACTCAAAGGTGCTAAAGTGTTCTCCAAGCTTGACCTTCATTATGGGTTATCATCAGATTCGCATTCGTGAACAAGATATTCCCAAGACAAGATTCGAACAAGCTTTGGTTCTTATGAATATCTTGTCATGTCTTTCGGCCTTGTCAATGCTCCTCCAACATTCTCTCGGATGATGAACTTCATCTTCAACCCCTACACCAATGAATTCGTTTTGGTCTATCTTGATGATATTTTGGTCTTCTCCAAGAATAAGAAGGATCATGCCAAACATTTGCGATTGGTGCTAGACAAGCTCGAGAGTATCAATTCTATCTGAAGTTTTCCAAATGTGAATTTTGGCTTGATGAAGTGCTTTACCTTGGTCATATCATCTCCGCCAAGGGCATCGCTGTTAATCCCGAGAAGGTGTCGCAATTGTGAATAGGGAACCTCCTCGAATGTCAAGCAGCTTCCGTAGTTTTCTTGGTCTTGCAAGCTATTGCGAAGATTCGTTGAGAACTTCTCCAAGATTGCAAAGCCTCTTTCCAACCTCCTCGAAAGCATGTGAAGTATGTCCGGTCTCCACGAGTGTGGCGTTGCTTTCAATACTCTCAAAGAGAAACTCGTCACAGCTCTGTCTTGACTCCTCCTGATGAATCCAAGCCATTTGAAGTTTTCTGTGATGCTTCTCTTCAAGGTCTCGGTGCTGTGTTAATGCAAGAGAAGAGAGTTGTGGCTTATACCTCTCGTCAGCTGAAGCCCAACGAAAAGAACTACCCCACTCACGATCTTTAGTTGGCGGCAGTTGTCCATGCATTAATAACATGGAGACATCTCTTGTTGGGAAGGAAAGTGGACATATTCACCGATCACAAGAGTCTCAAGTATATCTTCACTCAACCCAACCTCAACCTCAGGCAGACTCGATGGGTCAAAATGATTCAAGAGTACAACCCAAGTATTGAATATACTCCGGGCAAGGCCAATGTGATTGCAGATGCTTTGAGTAGGAAGGCTTACTGCAACAGTTTAATCCTCAAGCCCTTCCAACCGGATCTCTGTGAAGCTTTCCGCAAGCTGAATCTTCAAGTTGTTCCTCAAGGTTTTCTTGCCAACCTCAGTCTCTCCTACTTTGGAAGATCAAATTTGTGAGGCTCAACTCCTGGATACCATGGTGAAAAAGGTGAAGCGTGGTATCGACAAGGGCATTTCCAAGTACAAGTGCTTCCACATTGATGACAAAGATACTCTTTTCTTGAGGACGGATTGTGGTTCCTAAGGGTGATCTCGTAAAGTCATTATGAGCGAGGCACACAATTCGCTTCTATCCATTCATCACGGAAATACGAAGATGTACCATGATCTCAAGCAGTCATATTGGTGGACTCGAATGAAGCGAGAAATTGCTCAATTCGTGAATGAATGTGATGTCTGCGAGAAGAGTGAAAGCAGAACACCAAAGACCAGCTGGTCTCCTCCAACCTCTTGCTATTCCGAATGGAAGTTTGATCATATTGAAATGGACTTCGTGACTGGATTTCCAAAGTCCAAGCATGGAAATGATGCTATCTTCGTTGTCATTGACAAGCTTACTAAAGTGGCTCATTTTCTTCCTATCAAAGAATCTATCACAGAGCTCGGTTGGCGAGCTATACAACTCGAGATTGTCTCCTTGCACGGCATTCCACAAGTGATCTCTTGAGACCGTGGCAGCATCTTCACCTCCAAGTTTTGGGATTCTTTTGGAAGGCCATGGGCACCAACATTCGTTTCAGCACAGCTTTCCATCCTCAAACAAGTGGCCAAGTCGAGCGAGTCAATCAAATCCTTGAAGATATGCTCAGGGCTTGTGTCATTTCCTTCGGTATGAAATGGGAAGATTGTCTTCCATATGCGAGTTCTCCTACAACAACAGCTTCCAAGCGAGTTCGGCAAGGCCCCATTCGAAATTCTCTATGGCGAAAGTGCCGACTCCTCTCAATTGGTGCGAGGCAGGTGAGCGCCAACTTCTTGGCAACGACTTGATCACGAAGCGAAGAAATGTGCAAAGTCATTCGTGAGAATCTCAAAGCCGCGCAATCGCGCGGAAGAACTATTATGATGACAAGCACCGTGATGTGGCTTTTGAAATCGGAGACCATGTCTACCTCCGCGTCTCTCAATGAAAGGCACTCGTCGCCGGTATCAAAGGGAAGCTTGCCCCTAGATCGTGGGTCCTTTCAAGATCATTGGTAAAAGAGGCGATCTAGCCTATCAACGAGCTTCCGTCCAACCGCGAGCGTGCACGATGTGTTTCATGTGTCACAGCTTCGCAAGTGCTTCAAGACTCTGAGCGCACTATCAACTTTGAAGAAATTGACCTTCAAGAAGATCTCTCTTATCATGAGCACCCCGTTGCTATTCTTGAAGAAACCGAGCGCAAGACTCGCAACAAGTCAATCAAATTCCTGAAAGTGAAGTGGTCACACCATTCCGACCGAGAAGCCACACAGGGCCGAGGATCACCTCCGTTCTGAATATCCGGAGTTCTTTCAGTCCTAGATCTCGGGACGAGATCCTCTTGTAGTGGTGGAGTGTTGTAACACCCCGGATGTAACTTTCCATATTTGTAACTCCAACTCTTGCCATTTTCAGCATTGTGATATGATATTCCCTCCGTGGTTGGGTTTTTGTCTTTCATTTTTGCATTTTGTCCATGTCATGCATTTCATATCATGTCATCATGCGCATTTCTTTTTGCATACGTGTTCGTCTCATGATTCCGAGCATTTTTCCCGTTGTCCGTTTTGCAATCCGGCACTCCTATGTCCCCCGGCGTCCCCTTTTACGTTTTTCCGTGTGCGGGTACTAAACTTTCTCGGAATGGACCGAGGTTTGTCAAGTGGCCTTGGTATACCACCGGTAGACCACCTGTCAAGTTTCGGGTCATTTGGAGCTCGTTTGGTACTCCAACGGTTAACCGCACTCTCGCTAAGGCCTCTTTTAAGTTGCAGCCCAACACCCCTCCAAAACAGCCCAATAACCCATCTAAGTCACCTCCATGCTCTCGGTCGTTCGATCACGATCGTGTGGGCGAAAACCGCACCTCATTTGGACTCTCCTAGCTCCCTCTATGCCTATATATACACCCCCCATTCCAAATACGCGGGTCCTCTCCCCCCTAACCCTAGCAAATCCCAGATCCGCCGCCGCGGGGCGTGTCCGGGCGGGCGGACAACGTCCGCCGCCGCCGCGCCTCGCCTGCCGCTGCCACGTGGGAGCCGCGCCCATCGCCGCCCAGCGCCCGGCCCGCCGGGGGCCAGGCGGGCCCTCCGGCCCGGCCGCCGCCGCCTCCTGCCAGCGCCCGCCCGCACGCGCCACCACGCCGCCTGGCCCTGCCCGCCGCCAGCGCCGCCTCGGGCGCCGTCGCCCCGTGCCGCCTTGCGCCCGGACCTCGCCGCCCGGCCCGTCGCCCGCCGCCGCTCAGTCGCCGCCTCCCTTGCGCGCCCGGCGCCGTCGTCTCCTCCTCCGTGGCCCGACCAGCCTCTCCTCCCTCCGTGCGAGCGCCCGCTCCGCCCGGCGACATCGAGCCAGATCCGATCGGGATCCTCGAAGGTTGACTTTCTCCCCCAAAAAAAAATCCTCTAAGTCATTTTTTGCAATTATAGAGTGCCATAGCTTGAGTCAATCGAGCTCTACTTTTGCTATAAAATGTTTCCTGGCAGATTGTTTACATGTTATTCAATTTTGCCAAGGTTGTTGTGGTTGATCCGTGTATGCTATGATGTTAGTCTTGCCATGTATAACTTCTATGCCATGTCTTCTTGAAGTATGTATGCTTAGATTGTCATGTAATGCTCTGTAGTGAGTGCATAGAGCTCTTAAACTAGACTACCTGTTATCTGTTTTTGCCATGCCACATTGCTGAATCATTATGAAACTTGCTATTTTGACATGGGTGTTACTATATTTTCTGATCCTTTTTGGCTTATGGTCAGTAAGGGACTTTTGTTCTATGCTTTGATTAGATTCATGCCATGCCTTGTTTTGCTATTATAAGTTCCTGTAGCATGTCGTTTGCTTGCTCTGAACATTGCTTCCTGATGCTGATTTTGCCATGTTCAGTAATTCCACTAAGTCTGTGAAGCTGATATATTTTGCACTTTTGCCATGCTTGTTTGACCCTGTTGTGATGTGATTTAGCCGTAGCTCAGTGTTCATCTTTTGTCAAGCATCTTGAGTAGATCACTGCCATATGCTTTTCTGGTACGTTTGGGTGCAGTAGCTTAATTTCTTGTTGCTTGTTAAGTGGCATCATGATGTTAATGGCAGATTTGTGCCGTTCTTGTTTTGCTTGTCATTTGCAAACCGTGCATCCGATTCCGGTGATCTTTATATCGATTTCAACCGAAATCATCTCATCTTTCCAGCCGCATACTTGGTTTGCCAAGTTGATTCCTGGTTCATCACTTTCCTTCGGGCGCGCATCGCATTGCATATCACATCTCGCATATCATGTCATGTATTGCATCATGTTGCTTGTGCATTGCACCGTGATTTATTGTGGTTCCTTTGTTTGTGTTCTTGCTTTGGGTAGAGCCGGAGGCGAGTGCGTGAGCGAGGAACCTGTTGAGAACGCTTACGAGGATCAAGCTTTCGACAACTCGAGAACTTTGCGAGCAAGATGACCATACCCTCGAAATCACTTCTATCTTTGCTATGCTAGTTGCTCGCTCTTTTGCTATGCCTATGCTACGATGCCTATCACTTGCTATATCATGCCACCCATATTGCCATGTCAGCCCTAACCATCCTTTCCTAGCAAACCGTTGATTGGCTATGTTACCGCTTTGCTCAGCCCTCTTATAGCGTTGCTAGTTGCAGGTGAAGATAAAGTTTGTTCCTTGTTGGAACATGGAGATGTTGTTCCTTGTTGGAACAGGTTTACTTGTTGGGGATATCACAATATATATCTGCTATAATTAATGCATCTATATACTTGGTAAAGGGTGGAAGGCTCGGCCTTATGCCTTATGCACAGTGTTTTGTTCCACTCTTGCCGCCCTAGTTTCCGTCATACGGTGTTATGTTCCTTGATTTCGCGTTCCTTACGGTTGGGTGATTTATGGGACCCCTTGACAGTTCGCTTTGAATAAGACTCCTCCAAAAGGCCCAACTTTGGTTTTACCATTTGCCACCTAAGCCTTTTTCCCCGGGTTTTCGCGAGCCCGAGGGTCATCTTTATTTAACCCCGGGCGGTGCTCCTTGAGCGTTGGTCCAAACTAGAGCACCGTCTTGGGACCATTCCTTGGCAACTTGGATTCGTCGGTTCACAGCGCTTCGCTTATCCGGTGTGCCACGAGAACGAGATATGTGCAGCTCCTATCGGGATTTGTCGGCACATTCGGCGGCTTTGCTGGTCTTGTTTTATTGCTGTCGAAATGTCTTGTAGTCCGGGATTCGAGATTGATCGGGTCTTCGGTAGAAGGAATATCCTTCGTTGACCGTGAGAGCTTATAATGGGCTAAGTTGGGACACCCTGCAGGTATTATCTTTCAAAGTCGTGCCCGCGGTTATGAGGCAGATGGGAATTTGTTAATGTCCGGTTGTAGAAAACCCGAAGTTGTTCTTATTTAAAATACACATCAACCGTGTGTGTAACCGTGATGGTCTCTTCTCGGCGGAGTCCCGGAAGTGAACACGGTGTTGGAGTTATGTTTGACGTAAGTAGTTCAGGATCACTTCTTGATCGCTACTAGCTTCACGTCCGTGCCTTGCTTCTCTTCTCGCTCTCTTTTGCGAATGTAACCACCATATATGCTAGTCGCTTGCTGCAGCTCCACCTTACAACTATGTCCTACCTATAAGCTTAAATAGTCTTGATCTCGCGGGTGTGAGATTGCTGAGTCCCGTGACTCACAGATTCTACCAAAACAGTTGCAGTGCCGGCGATGCGGTCAGGTGTGACGAACCGAGCTCAAGTGGTAGTTCGATGAGGAACGTGGTCGTTACTATGTTTCTTTTCGGATGATTAGTAGTGGAGCCAGTTGGGACGATCGGGGATCTGTGTAGCATTTGGGGTATCTTCTTTTATTTTGGTTCCATAGTCGGACCTTGAGTGTAATCTGAATGATGGATGTTTATTTATGTATTGTGTGAAGTGGCATTGTAAGCCAACTATGTATCTCTTTCCCTTATGTATTACATGGGTTGTGTGAAGATTACCTCACTTGCGACATTGCTTTCAATGCGGTTATGCCTCTAAGTCGTGCTTCGACACGTGGGAGATATAGCCGCATCGAGGGCGTTACAGGGAGGTTAATCAGCCAGAACCATCCGTAGAGTCACGCAAGCCTCTGAAATGGTCCAGCACGCCTATCATCTTTGATATTGAGGATCACCCTGATCGCATAACTGCGGTCGGGTGCTTGCCGATGTTGGTTTCACCAACTATCCGCAACCTCAAGGTCACTAAGATGCTAGTTGACGGCGGGGCCAGCTTGAACCTGATCTCCTCCGCGGTGCTCCAGAAACTCCAAATCCCTGACAGCGAGCTCGAATAGACTGGCACATTCCAAGGAATCAATCCAGGAAGGAGCAAGCCGAAGGGGAAGATCACGTTGCCGGTGACATTTGGCAGCGAGCTGAACTTCAGGACTGAGAGGGTCACGTTCGACGTTGCTGATTTTCCATTACCTTATTATGGGATACTCGGCCGTCCAGCACTCGCCAAGTTCATGGCAGCTTCTCATTATGCATACAACTTGCTCAAGATGCCAGGCCCGATAAGTGTCATTTCCGTCCATGGCCACAAGAAGGATGCTCTTATCTGCGCCGACAAGATTTACCGGGAGGCAGCTGCTGCAACAGATAGCAAGTCACTTGCCGCTGAAGCTCCCGGGGGGAAGAAGAAAGCCAAGACCAAGTCCGGCAAGAGTTCTGATGCCCACTCCGGCAAGCGCACCTCTTCGGAGTGCTGCGCTACCGTCGAGGACGCACCATCGAGCTCCACCAGCAAGTGCAAGAAGACGATGGCAGCTCCACCAAAAACCAAGAAGGTGCCGCCAAGGAGAAGCAGCGGTGGTACCTTCACCATCGGTGCCACTCTCGACCCTAAATAGGAAGGCGCTCGTTGCTTTCTGCGGGCGAACGTCGGCGTGTTTGCATGGCAACCGTCGACATCCCGGTGATCCCAGGAAAGTAATTGAGCATCACCTAGCTGTCTGTCCTCATCTTGCGCCCGTCAAGCGAAAGTCGTCGGAAGCGGCGGTGGGCGCCAAGAATTCATTGCGAAGAGATCAAGAAATTGGAAGCAGCAGGCCTTGTCGGAGGTGCTCCATCCTCGTGGTTGGCCAATCCTGTAGTTATGCATAGGCAAATGGGAAATGGTTACTTTGTATCGACTTCACGAGATGTTAATAAAGCTTGTCCCAAAGACCCATTTCCTTGCGGCGCATCGGCAGATTGTTGACTCGGCGGCTGGATGTGATTTGCTTTCATTTCTTGATGCATACTCGAGATATCATCAGATCTTCATGGCGAAGAGGATGAGGAAAACCGCATTCATCACCCCATGTGGCACATACTGTTTTGTACGGATGCCTTTTGGGCTAAAGAATGCTGGTTCAACGTTTACAAGAGTAGTCCATGACGCTTTTGAGCCGCAAATGCACAGAAATGTAGAAGCCTACATGGATGACATAGTGGTCAAAAGCAAAGACAGGGAAACTCTGGTTCAAGATTTAGATGAGACCTTTGCAAATCTGCGCAAGATCAACCTAAAGCTCAACCCCGAGAAGTGCGTATTTCGAGTCCCTTCCGGCAAGCTTCTCGGCTTCTTCGTGTCTCAAAAGGCAGGTCCAATGAAATGGACTCCCGAAGCGGAGGCTGCACTGCAGGACTTAAAGAGGTACCTGTCCTCCACTCCAATACTTGTCGCACCTAGGCCACAAGAGAAGTTGCTGCTATATATAGCGGCAACCAATCAAGTGGTTAGTGCTGCGTTAATAGCGGAAAGGGAGGCGGATGATGAGCCGCAACCAAGGCGGATGCATCCAGCGACAAGCGGGGGCTTCACCGGCAAGCTCGGTCCCGACAACGATGGATCTGCTTGCAGACGTGCGAGAAGATGCAAAAAGGATGGTGCAGCGCCCGTTTACTTTGTCGGTTCCCTTTGCGGGGGCTAGGTCAAGGTACTACGGTGTGCGAAATTGCTTTTCGCCTCCTCATGGCCTCGAAAAGCTGCGCCATTACTTCCAAGCACATGAGATAACGATCGTCACTCGCTTTCCCTGAAGAGAATATTGCATAATCCGGAAGCAGCAGGCAGGATTGTCGGTGGGCCTTTGGGCTGTCAAGCTTTGGCCTCAAGTTTGAAAGCACTTCAACTATCCAAAGCGAGCATTGGCAGAATTTATAGCAGAATGGGCGTAGCAGGATGAAGAAATTCGAGCGAGCATCCCGTCAAGGAAGCAAGCAAAGAATGGCTGATGTACTTTGATGGTGCCTTCTCGCTGCAAAGCGCCCGGTGCGGCGTGCTGCTTGTCGCACCCACGGAGAACACCTCAAGTACATAGTCCAAATGCACTTTCCCAAGGAGCAAGCAACAAACAACACCGCAGAGTATGAAGGTTTGCTTGCGGTCTCAAAATCATGGTGAACCTTGGGATCAAGAAACTCATTGTCGGGGTGACTCGCGGCTTGTCGTCCGCCAAGTGAACAAAGATTATCGAGTCCGTTGATGGAAGCCTCGTTGATGAAGTGAGAAAGCTAGAAGAGCACTTTGACGGCCTGCAGATGGAACATGTTCCAAGAACTTCGAGAATGATATTGCTTGATGGCTGTCAAAGTCGCCGCCTCAAGTTACACATGGAACCAGGGATTTTTTTGCTCAAGCTGACTCAACCGACTGTAACACCATCAACTGGACAGAACAAGAAGAGGAAGTTGATTTCTAGTGACTACTTCCCGGCCGAGCTCCCCGAAGCCGCCGTCGCGAAGATCCCCAAGTTCAACACCAAAAATGCTGAGGAGCAGTCTGCTCCGACAAGCCCTAGGGTTTGCTTCGTTGAAGCAGACGCTCCCGACAAGTTTTGCTCCGGCAAACTTGCCGGGGAACATCGGGCTCCGGCCGAGCCGCGGGTTCTCGCCGTAGAAGCGGATGTTCCCACAGCAGCAGATGTGCCTTTAGTCCTTGTTGTCGAGCCACAAGCTCCAACATGGGCACAACAGATTGTCCATTTCCTTCAGACAGGAGAACTTCCCGAAGAACAAGAAGAAGCGGAAAGAGTAGCCCGGCAGTCAAGTATGTACCAGTTTGTCGACAGCCTGCGCTGTCTGAAGAAGACTCAGCGGTGTGAAATTGAAGTGTATTCACGAGAAGATGGACGAAGCTGTTGGCGAGAGATACCGGAGGCATATGTGGTCACCACATTGGCGCAAAAGCACTTGCCGCAAAGCTTTCCGGCAAGGTTTCTTCTGGCCGACAACCCTCCGGGATGCAACTGCACAAGTAACCAAATGTGAAGCGTGCAGTTCCATTCCAGCGAGATACACTAGCCAGCTCAAGCTCTCGGACTATCCCTTTATCCTGGCCATTTTTGATGCAGGGGCTCGACATTCTCGGCCCCTTTCCCGAGCTGTCGGGGCTTTGAGTACTTATGCGTTGCAATCGACAAGTTCACAAAGTGGCGGAAGTGGAAGCGATGAGGAAGGTGACAACCGCGATCGTGATCAAGTTCTTCAGGTCGATTGTTTGCCGTTTTGGAATTCCTAACAGGATCATCACCGACAACGGCACACAGTTCACGAGCCGCACCTTCATGCAGTATGCTCAAGATCTTGGCGCCAAGGTCTTCTTTGCTTATGTTGCTCATCCGAGAAGCAACGGTCAAGCAGAGAGGGCAAATGCTGAAGTGCTACGCGGGCTCAAGACCAGAACTTTCGACAGGCTATACAAGTGCGAAAGAAACTGGATTGAGGAGCTGCTGGTGGTTCTTTGGTCGATCAGGACGACGCCAAATCGAGCCACTGGCCAGACACCTTTCGCTCTAGTCTATGGAGCAGAGGCAGTTCTCCCCACGGAACTCGTGTTCGGATCACCTCGAGTGCTCGCTTATGATGAGCTTGAGCAAGAGCAGCTGCGACAAGATGACGCGCTGCTCCTTGAGGAGGACCGTCTTCAGGCCGCTGTACGAGCTGCTCGTTACCAGCAAGCTTTGCGCCGCTACCATAGCCGCAAAGTTAATGCGAGAAGTCTCGAGGAAAGCGACCTTGTTCTTGGCGCGTTCAGTCCGCCAAGAATTCCAACAAGTTGGCGCCAAAGTGGGAAGGCCCTTATCGGGTTAAGCGAGTCACTAGGCGAGCGCTGCCATGCCAGAGACCGAAGATGGCAATCCGGTGAGCAACTCACGGAATATCGAGCATCTTCATAAGTTTTACCCATAAAGCGCGGTTGCGGATCTGTCCGGCAACCACCTTTTGTACAAGTCTTGCCGATGTTGCATGTAATCCTTTGTACAAAGCCGGGCGCAGATCCCGTGCATAAGTAAAACTCATGTGTTTCGCATAACATGTCAATTTCATGCTTTCGTCATTTTATTGCATGTTTTGTCTGACACCTTGTGCAGCACCTACACCCGGTAAGCAATAACGAGCCGCAAGGCTCCATGACTTTATTTTCTCTTCTTTCTCTTTCTCAAAGAAAGGAAGGTTCCCTCGCACACAAGTTAGCCGGGGGGGAAGGAGAGGATAATGGTCTGGACTAAGTATCGCTCGAGGAAATTTCGCCTTACAGGGAAACAAGCTACAGAAAAGCTAAGTTGCCAAAGTTTGAGCAATCAGCTTTTAAATTTTTAAGTTATCTTCCTCGAACGATAGTACTTTGTATGGAAGACCTGTGCGCGGAGGAACCAACTCATAGCTGGTCGCGCCCTTACTTTGTTTTGAGTCCACTCAACAACGTAAGTGAGCTGCAACTAGTTGCGACAAGGTTGCTTGTCGGAAGTGGCACCGCCAGCAGGCTGCTGACGTTCCGCACTCAGCGCTCGTGGCAAAGGTGCCCGCGCCGACAAGTTCCCTAAAAGCGTAGGGCACAAACATACAAAGGAAGGAATCAAGTAAAGGAAATAACATTGCAATCACTGCCCAAGATAGAGTTATATTACAAAATAGCTTGTCGCAGATCTAATAAATTGTTCTCCTAAACATGATCAGCAGCGACAAGGGAAAGATAAAACTGGCGGCCTAATCTACGCGGTCGCCATCAACCCGCTTGATCTTGCCCACCTTGTCCACAATGGGTGCGACAAGGGCTTTGATCGCCTCCACATCAGCATCCGGTGGCAGGGATCTGAGGACACCGGTGAGGTTGAAGCCTGGATTGCGGAAAGCCACCTTCATCAACACATTCTGGAGAGCTCCCGCACAGATCTGGCGCGATTCCTCGGCCAGCTGCTTTGGGATCTCTTCCCGGAGTCGCTGGAGAGCCGTCACCACGCCCTTGAAGAACAAGCTGAGCTTGGCGCTGGGTTGGGCGCTCGTCGGAAGAATACCAAGATCCACCATCCCAGCTCCGTCGGCTCCGTGTCGATGGCGGCGGCGATATTCACAAGACCCTCGGTCCGATGCTCCACATTCTCCCTAAAGGTGCTCAGGCGGCGTGCACTTCGCCAGGCAGCGCCTCGTCGGCCTTGATCTTCTCCAACAGGCCCACCTCCCGCTCCTTGGCGCCGTCCGGTGTCTGCATCGAGGTGGTCGTTTCAGCTCAAGATCTGCTTTGGAGTCCTTGGCGGCTGAGCTCCTTGCTCCTCTCAGCGAGGCGGCCTTGCAGCTCGCCAAGAGTATAAGCGTCCTTCTCGCGCTCGTGCTTGAGTGCAGCAAGTTCCTCACCGCTCTTCTTGGGCGGCCTCCAGCTGCGTCACCTTTGTCTCCAACTCTTTCTTGGCGGCCTCGGCAGCTGCGGCAGCATCCTTTGCTTCCTTAAGAGCCCCGCCAAGTGTCTCCTCGCGCGCGACAAGCTCCTCTTCGTGGCTGTCAAGGTCGATCTTCCGCTGCGCCAGCTCGCCTTCCTGCGCAGATAGCTTCTCGGCAGCGAGCCTCTGCTGCTCTTCAACCTCTGCCTTCTCAAGGATGAAGGCTTTGCGCGCCTCAACAATTTGCTCCCACTCCTCTGCCAAGGACCGGAGAGCTTCCTGATTGATTCCCCGGAGCTCCTCCGCGCGCTTCTCAATGTCCGCTCCCGCCTTTGCGACAAGCGCTTCCCGGGACTCCAACTTGGCTTGTCGGGCGCGGTAGAGCGACAGCAGCTTCTTCAGCAGCTGCTCCTCCTCAGACTCGCCGCTGCTGCTGCTTGGCGCGTCAACTAGCGACAGCCCAGCGGAGGCGAGCAGCTCTTCATCAAAGGTCTCTCCTTGACCGGCGCCACAGGCTCGATGCCCGGGGAGCTTGATGAAGACGCCATCGCCGGCCTTGAGATAGGCGTCGGGCGAGGCTCTTGAACTGGCGCTGCACTGTGGCGGAGGATCGGCGGTCGGCGTGGCGCTGGCGCTCCTGCGGCCTCGAAGTCGTCGATCGATCGCCAGACCCTCGCCAGCCTTTGCGGCGCTGTGGCAGCAGCCTTGGCGGCCCCGCGCAGCGGACTCGCCGGCGCCAGCCTCTTCATCCATGGCGGCGGCGTCGTCGGTATTACCGCGCACGTCCTCCTCGCCGGCGACCTCAGTCTCCATCGGCTCTGCGGCGGATGGATCTGACGACCAGAAAAAGAAAGAACAGTCAAGGAAATGTTCGAATAGAAAAACAGAAGAAAAAGAACACAAGGGAAATTTCCAGGCAAGAGGATTACCTGCGATGGGATCCGCAGCCATGGTCTCGACCACCGGAGGATCACTGGTGCTGTCCCTTCCCGGAGAACGCTCCCTTGCCGGAGAATCCTCCCTTGGCGGTGGAGTCGAAGCAGATGGTATTTCGGGAGCTTACTCTTCTTCTTCCTCGTCGGAGCTGAGCGCGGAGAGATCAAATTCCGGCTCGCCTCCGGTGCGGCGAGGCGGAGGAGTAGTTTCCCTTGACCGCTTGGCGGGGTGGCAGCGGTGGCACAGGAGGATCCGCCCGGTTATTGCAGCGGTGTGGGGTGCTCCAGCGGCAACTTGATGCTTGCATGATGGAAGCGTCGCCGCAGCGCTGCGGCTGTTGGCCCGTCTGCTGCCTCGTCTCGTCTCCAGCCTTGCGGAGACGCCTCCTTGGTGGAGCCGGGGGCTCCGTTTGCGGCAAGCTGCTAGATGGTGGGGAGGAAGCGCCCTCGGCGGGTTCGCTCGACTCGGCTTCGGGTTCGGCAAGCTCTTCCTCGCCGGCGAACTCCCTTCGCTCGACAAGGCTTGCCGCCTCTGCTGCCTCTGCCTCCTCCACGGTGAACCCGAATTCGCCAGCGGCAGCAGCTGCTGCCGCCTCCTCCAGCCTGGTGGCGATGCGCTGCATCTCATCGTCGGTGGTGTCGCGGGTGAGGCTTTTCTGCTCGTCGGAGCGGATCGGCACTTCTTCCAAGCTATCGAAGAACTGCCGCACGACGTCGTCCGCAGGCTCTTGCCAGGTTGGAACGATCCCATGCGAATCGCAGAACGGCATCAATACACGGATGCGGTCGGCGAAGAGTTGTTGCACAATGGGGCGACTCCCTCGGCAACCTAAACTACTCGGGGTGATCGGGTCGTGCTTGAACAGCTCCAGCAGCATCGCATCAACTCCAAGGCAGTGAAATTGAAGTTGAGGCCGGCGCAGCCTCGCGATGTCCGCCGCATTTTGGAACTCCCAAGCAGGTCTCCTCCTCTCCTGCAAGGGAGCGATGCGGCGGCGAAGGAAATCTGCGCCAACAGCGCCTACGGTGAGTCCGGCAAGCCTGAGGCGCAAGATCCGGATCACGGCAATCTTCAATCTAGCATCTTCCGGCGCCAAGTTGCTCCAATCGTTGCCACGCACTATTGGAGTTTGGCGCTGACGATCGAAGGATCGGGTTCTCCTCAACGATCCAACACCAATCGGCCCTCCACTCCTCCCACTTGCTGCGGAGCTCTCCTTCCAGATAGGCTTCTTTCTTGCCGATCCTTGAGATCCAAGCAATCCCTCCGGCAAGTGGCTCCCCTCTCTCGACTCGGGGCATGAAGAAGTGGCGGAAGAGGGCTACGTTTGGGTGGATTCCGACAAAGTTTTCGCAAAGATGTGCGAAAACTGCCATGGTCAGGACGGCATTGGGGGTGAAGTCAAGGAGGCGAAGCCCGTAGATGTTCATGATATCGCAAAAAAATTCAGAGAAGGGCGGGCATAGCTTGCAATAGAAGAACAGCGCGAAGAAGGGGTACCCAGTTGGGGCTAGTTCAGAAGTAGCGGCTGGGAGTACCTTCATGCGCAGATGCGCTCGCGTCTCCGTCGACCAGAAGAGGTAGTCATTCTCCCTCAGCTCCCTTGCGGCGAGCTGAGGGGGGAAGACGGCCCGCTCCTTTCGCAGCGCCGCGAGCCGCTGCGCCTCGGCCGACTTCACGCCCTTCCCCTTATCGGCTTTCGGAGCCATGGCGGAGGCGATGGAGAGACCGGCGGCGTTGATGGCGCTGGTGGCGATGGGGCGGGCGCTGCTCTCTTGAGACTAGAGAAGAAGGGGAAGCGGCGGTGGTTTTCGAGATTAGACAGCAAATGGCGAGGTGGGCAACCTGCCCCTGTTTCCCCTGTTTATAAGGAGGGAGAGGGGGCGGACGTTCCGCTTTTCCAAATAAAGAAACCCCCCCACGATCTCTCCCACGACGCTGCGTTCGACGCGTGCTGTTAAATGGGGGCGTGGTGGAGTCGAGCAAGTTACGGCGTGAACTAGGCCACGCGTGCCCATGCACTATTTTGGGCCTGGCCCAACAGCGCTCGGCACCGTGTACGGCCCAAGCCCGGGGGCTCCTGTCGGTGTACTAGAGTAGGGGTACCCTAGTATCCCGAACTTCGTGCGCAGGCGATTCAGACACCAGCGGCAAGGCTTGCCTCGTGACCGCCAAGGTCCTCCATGGTTCCATTGGAGCCATTCAAGAACAAAGTATTTAAGCCAAGGAGACAAGGCCCGGCAAGAGGAGCTTGCGGAAGGCCACTCAAGGCACGCAGAAGACAAGACCCGGCAAGAGGAGCTTGCGGGAAGGCTCGATGGCGACAAGCTCCCGGACGCGACAAGGATTCAGCAGCGGCAAAGCGCTTGCAGCGGCAGCAGCTCCTCTTTATCTCGCTCCAGCTCATCCACCAGCGTGTCGCCATGGGACCATTCGGTAGCGCGTGTCAAGAAACTGTCTTGACCAGCGGAGAGCAGCGATGGCGGCGGCGACAAGATTGCCATCGTGGCAAGCGGTGGCGCCCACACGGTCCTGTTGCCTTTGTTTAGGCGACATGGGCGGGCATTTAATGCTTTGTCCCCTGCCGTCGAGTTAGGTAGAATACCTTTGTACAAATAACTGTACCAACCGCAACTCATTTTCCTTTTTTGCCCTTGTTTACGTTGCCACTGTTGGTGACCCCTTGAGCATATAAAGGAGGCCCATGCATAGCGTAGATGGGGTTCAGCTCATTGAAACCAGAGACACTCACGCTAGGTCTTGTAGCTCTCATGGCTCTCTAGCAAGAACACAATACAATCGGACAAGCAGCAGTAGGAGTATTATCTCTCCGGAGAGCTCGAAGCTAGATAAACTGCTCGTGTTAGCCGCCTCGATCTGCTCTTCGTGCGACCTCCGCCCCCCACCGAACCGAAAGGGGCTCGGTCCGCCGGTCCCATAGGTGGTCGTGGGTTACGATCAGCTTCCCCGACAGAAACAGTCTGGCGTTGGAGCTCGGGCACATAGTCCGGCGTTAGAGCTGGGAAGCAGTCCGGCATTGGTGCTCGGCTGCAAAAGATACCTCGAATGTAGTCCGGCGTTAGAGCTCGGATGCAAGAGGACACTGCCTCCCGGGGATAACTTCAAACCCGAGGTGTGGCATAAAAATAACAAGGCATTGATAAAGGCCGTAAACTTAAATGGGCTCCTCGGATACCCGACGTGTAAACTCGTCGAATGCATTTCGGCGATCCTCAAGATCGAAGATGAGAAGATTTGTTGAACCAGTTTTCAAGACCGACGACCGAAGATGAAGAACAGTTCGGAAGAATCGAGGAGCGTCCCTAACTTCAAGACCGGTTTAGGGGGCTACTGACGGTGTCCTGGACTAGGGGGTACTCACCACGTCGTCTCCCGATCAGTTAGATTGGGCCGAGGACCCCCGGGGCCGCATACTCATGGGCCAGTCCGGACAGTTGCCGTATACAAGGAAGATTCCACAAGACTTGGCGATCAAGACAAGGACTCCTCCCCTACCGGCGTATTCGGCTAGGACTCTTGTTATCCTAGGCCTCTGGTGCATTATATAAACCAGGGGCAGGCTAGTCGACAGACATACAATAAACAACAATCATACCATAGGCTAGCTTCTAGGGTTTAGCCTCTTTGATCTCGTGGTAGATCTACTCTTGTAACACACATCATCAATATTAATCAAGCAGGACGTAGGGTTTTACCTCCATCAATAGGGCCCGAACCTGGGTAAAACATCGTGTCCCTTGTCTCCTGTTACCATCCGCCTAGACGCACAGTTGGGACCCCCTACCGAGATCCGCGGTTTGACACCGGCAGGGGGTCGTCGGCGAGGCCACCAGTGGAGTTCGGAGAGGGCGCCTGGTGGGTTGTGCCCACCAGTGCACGATCGTCTCCATCGTGTCTACTTTTCCAAACACTTTTGCCCTTGTTTTCGACTCTAACTTGCATGATTTGAATGGAACTAACCCGGACTGACGCTGTTTTTAGCAGAATTGCCTGGGTGTTATTTTTGTGCATAAATAGAAGTTCTCAGAATGACCTGAAACTTCACGGAGAATATTTTTATAATAAATAAAAAATACTGGCGAAAGAATCAACAACAGGGGCCCCACACCCTGTCCACGAGGGTGGAGGGCGCGCCCCCCTGCCTCGTGGCCCCCCTGAGGCTCCACCAACCTCAACTCCAACTATATATATTCACGTTCGGGGAGAAAAAAATCAGAGAGAAGGATTCATCGCGTTTTACGATACGGAGCCGCCGCCAAGCCCTAATGTCTCTTGGGAGGGCTGATCTGGAGTCCGTTCGGGGCTCCGGAGAGGGGAATTCGTCGTCGTCGTCATCATCAACCTTCCTCCATCACCATTTTCATGATGCTCACCGCCGTGCGTGAGTAATTCCATCGTAGGCTTGCTGGACGGTGATGGGTTGGATGAGATTTACCATGTAATCGAGTTAGTTTTGTTAGGGTTTGATCCCTAGTATCCATTATGTTCTGAGATTGATCTAGCTATGACTTTGCTATGCTTAATGCTTGTCACTAGGGCCCGAGTGCCATGATTTCAGATCTGAACCTATTATGTTTTCATGAATATATGTGAGTTCTTGATCCTATCATTCAAGTCAATAGTCACCTACTATGAGTTATGATCCGGAAACCCCGAAGTGACAATAATCGGGACCACTCCCGGTGATGACCGTAGTTTGAGGAGTTCATGTATTCACTAAGTGTTAATGCTTTGGTTCGGTACTCTATTAAAAGGAGGCCTTAATATCGCTTAGTTTCCAATAGGACCCCGCTGCCACGGGAGGGTAGGACAAAAGATGTCATGAAAGTTCTTTTCCATAAGCACGTATGACTATATTCATGATACATGCCTACATTACATTGATGAACTGGAGCTAGTTCTTTGTCACCCTATGTTATAACTGTTGCATGAGGAATCGCATTTGACATAATTATCCATCACTGATCCAATGCCTACGAGCTTTTCACATATTGATCTTTGCTTAGTTACTTTTCCATTGCCACTGTTACAATTACTACAAAACTGCTACTATTACGTTTGCCACCGTTACCGTTACTTCCATACTACTTTGCTACTAAATACTTTGCTGCAGATATTAAATTTTCTAGGTGTGGTTGAATTGACAACTCAACTGCTAATACTTGAGAATATTCTTTGGCTCCCCTCGTGTCGAATCAATAAATTTTGGTTGAATACTCTACGACCGAAAACTGTTGCGATCCCCTATACTTGTGGGTTATCAAGACTATTTTCTGGTGCCATTGCCGGGGAGCATAGCTCTATTCTTTGAGTCACTTGGGATTTATATCTGCTGATCACTATGAGGAACTTGAAAGACGAAAAAACCAAGATTTATCCCTCAACTACGAGGGGAGGTAAGGAACTGCCATCTAGCTCTGCACTTGATTCACCTTCTGTTATGAGTAAATTTGCGACACCTACTCCTGCTATTGATTCTGATATGTCGCATGTTATTGATGATGCCAGTTCTTCTATGCATGATACTTATGATGAAACTACTTCCATGCTTGATAATACTGTGCCATTAGGTGAATTTCTTGATGAACAACTTTCTAGGGTTAGAGAGAATGAACTTATTGAAACTGATAATATTGATGAAAGTGATGATGAAGATTCTCCCCCTAGATATGAATTGCCTGATGTGCCTGAGGGTTATGTTATGGATGAAGAAACTGCTAGAGACTTTTTTGCTTGCAAAGATAGATATGATCTTAAGAAACTGTTAGCTAAGCTGAAAGAGAAGTCCTTGAATGCTAGAATGAAATATGACCCTGCTTTTGCTACTTCACCTATCTGTATTTCCGATAAGGATTATGATTTCTCTGTCGATCCTGAGATAATTACTTTGGTTGAATCTGATCCTTTCTATGGCCATGAATCTGAAATTGTTGTGGCACATCTTACTAAATTAAATGATATAGCCACCCTATTCACTCATGAGGAAAGAATTCGTTACTACTATATCCTTAAGTTATTTCCGTTCTCATTAAAGGGTGATGCTAAAACATGGTTTAATTCTCTTGATCCTGGTTGTGTGCGTAGTCCCCAGGATATGATTTATTACTTCTCTGCTAAATATTTCCCGCTCATAAGAAACAAGCTGCCTTAAGGAAATATATAATTTTGTGCAAATTGAAGAAGAGAGTCTCCCACAAGCTTGGGGAGGCTTCTCCGATATAATGCTTTGCTGATCATCCTCTCAAGAAAAATGAAATACTTGATATCTTTTATAATGGGTAGTGATACTTCGGAGACCACGGATAGTTGTGCTGGTTGTGTTTTCAGGGAAAGAACTGTTGATCAAGCTGAATTGCTATTGAATAATATGTTCAGTAATGAAAATGATTGGACACTTCCTGAACCAACTCCTAAGCCAACTCCGAAGAAAAGGGGTATTCTATTTCTCAGTATTGAAGATATGCAAGTGGCAAAGAAATCTACGAAAGAAAAGGGTATTAAAGTTGAAGATGTTAAGAATTTACCACCTATTGAATAAGTACATGGTCTTGATAACCCGACACAGGTAGTAAAGGTAAATTCTCTCTATAGATTTGATGAAGGTGATATTCCTCGTAATAAGTCTGCTAGCCAATGCTTAGATGAGTTTGATAATTTCTTGTTAAACAAGAAAACTTCAATGCTTATTTTGGTAGACAGTTGAAACGCAATGCTTATTTGATTGAGAACTTGAGTGATTATATGTCTAGAGTTAAAGGTGAACTTAAACTTATTAGTAAACATGTTTCTATGGTTACCACTCAAGTACAACAAGTGCTTAAAGCTCAGAAAGATTTTCTCAATGAATTAAAGCAAAAGAAGAATGATAATGATGTTAGAGTCGTGACTAGAGGGGGCAAAATGACTCAGGAACCTTTGAATCCTGAGGGCCACCCTAAGAGAATTGAGCAAGATTCTTAGAGAACTAATGTTGAAGCACCTAGTTCTTCTAAGAAGAAGAAAAAGAAAAATGATAGGACTTTGCATGCTTCTAGTGAACCTGTTGTTGACACACCTGAGAATCCCAATGATATTTCTATTTCTGATGCTGAAACACAATATGGTAATGAATCTAGTGATAATGTTAATGATGCTCAACCAAGAAATAACAGATGTACAGATTGAACCTGCTGTTGATCTTGATAACCCACAATCAAAGAATCAACGTTATGATAAGAAAGGCTTGTTGCCAGGAAGCAGGTAAAGAAAGAGAACCATGGGTTCAGAAACCCATGCCTTTTCCACATAAACCATCCAAGAAAAAGGATGATGAGGATTTTGAGCGCTTTTCTGAAATGATTAGACCAATCTTTTTGCATATGCGTTTAACTGATATGTTTAAAATGAATCCTTATGCTAAGTATATGAAAGATATAGTTACAAATAAAAAAAGACACCGGAAGCGAAATTTCCACCATGCTTGCTAATTATACTTTTAAGGGTGGAATACCTAAGAAACTAGGAGATCCAGGAGTACCAAGTGTACCATGCTCCATTAAAAGAAACTATGTTAAAACTGCTTTATGTGATCTTAGAGCCGGTGTTAGTGTTATGCCTCTCTCTTTATATCGTAGACTTGATTTGAATAAGTTGACACCTACTGAAATATCTCTGCAAATGACCAATAAATCAACTGCTATACCAGTCGGTATTTGTGAGGATGTGTGTTCACTACAACACGAATAGTAATTGGAGGCGTTTTTGTTCGCCTTAGATTAGCTTACTTAGAGGCGTTCTTGAAAAGTGCCTTCAAAAGTCCCATGCTAGCAGGGCACTTACGAAGAATGCCTCCAAACAGTGGAATCTGGGGCGTTCTACAAAGCGCTAATACATATTTAAATACATTTTTCCAAAACACTGGAATATGTTGAACATAGAGGGCGATTCTGAAAACCGCCGCCATGATCTGAACGCGTTCGGCAGCAAAACGCCTCGTAATCGCAGTCAAAATCGCTAGACACAACCTTCCGCACTTGCAACCCACTTAGATAAATATAAAAACACACTCAGCCAGCTTATGAAACAACAGAACAGAGTGGCGGATTGTTTGGTGGAGTGTGTTGTCGCTGAAATATCAACTTCGCTGTTCGAATCACGACCGAGGCTATTTATTTTTCTGCCTGTTCAGAAATGCTAGTGTCAACTTATTTAGTCCCATACCGCTTAGGGAGCTCAAATTTGTTCTGTTTAAAAGGGGAGCCACTTAATACCTGACAAGAATTATAAGAGAAACCAAAAAGAGCTGCGGGTAAAGGAAGGCTGTCTCATTGTGGGTAGATGAAAGTTTGTTTATGCGGGCCTGACGAGCCAAGTTGCCCCAGCAGTCGTGGCTGGACTCCGTGGCCCAGCAGTACGATTGGCAGCAGTTGGACCTTGTGTTTTCTTCGGCCTTGTTTTCCGAATTCCTGCCAGTACCTTTGAAGGCATTTTTAAGAAGCGCCTTGAAAGGTCTGAGCATCGAAGGCGTTCTGGAAAAACGCCGCGATATGTCTTTCCCTTCGCGACTATAGTTAGCGTTTTTCAGAAATGCCCTCTTAGACTTTTGAAGGCGTTTTTTCAGCATTCAAAGGCATTTATTAATGCCTCCTAATTACTACCGTGTTGTAGTGGTTGTGGTTGCAACCGTTAATATTTTAACGGACTTTGTTATTCTTGATATTCCTGAGGATGATAGTATGTCTATTATTCTTGGTAGACCCTTTTTGAATACTGCGGGGGCTGTTATTGATTGCAACAAAGGCAATGTCACTTTTCATGTTAATGGTAATGAGCATACGGTACACTTTTCGAGGAAACAACCTCAAGTCCACAATATCAATGCTATTGGAAAAATTCCAGCGATTACAATTGGAGGTTTTGAATTTCCTCTTCCTACTGTCAAGAAGAAATATGATATTATTATTGTTGGGGACGTGCATATCCCCGTTGAGGTAACCTAGTGCTATTCGAAAATTCTCTGGTTTCATGCGATTCGGAATGAGTTTGTTAACAAGACTTGATCAACCTTATTAGTGGATTCCTTTTGATGAGCATGAGATGGATGAAGTTAGAAAGCACGACTCTCTGTACCCTCCTTTTACTTTCTATTATTTAGATTAAATAAAGCAAAAATATTATTTTCTGCCTGTTTTCTGAATTATCCTTGCAATAAAAAATACCCCGCAAATAAAAGTTCTCCAAATGTCCTGAGAATTATATATGATTTTTTGTAGACTATTTAAGAATATCTGGCACTGAGAACACACCAGGGGGAGCCACCACCTGGCCACGAGGGTCCAGGGCGCGCCCACCCCCTGGGGCGCGCCCGAGCCTCGTGGACCCCACATGGCCCCCTCCACTTATTCCAGCACCCACACACCTCTTCTTCCTCCAGAAAAAATCCTCCCCTAGCTCAAACCCGTGTTCTAGCTCATCTTGCTGCGATTTTCGATCTCCTTGCTCAAAGCTCCATTCACGAAACTTCTTTGGGGGATTGTTCTTCGGTATGTGACTCCTCTGATGGTCCAATTACTTTTTGTTCTAGTGCTTTATTTATTGCAATTTTTTGCTGCTTAGGTGACACTGTTCTTGAGCTTGCATGTCAAATTTATATGGTCCCAAGTAGTTCTAATGCATGATATAGTCTCTAGGCACTTGTGGGAGTAGTTGCTATTAATCTTGTTGAGATTGGTTCACTTTTATTTTGAGTTGCTAAAAATTTCTGAAATTTTTCAGAGGAAGAAATATGTTTAGGAAAATGTACCAAGGTGGTTCCTCAAGAAAGCAGGCACCTAGGCTCGCGATACGTGAGCCGGACTATGAACTACCGAGGGAAGCTCAAGTGCGGCCTTGTGAATGGCCGTCAGAAGAGTTTATGGTCAGAGCAGGTATGAAGGAAGAATTTGACGCATATGTGCGTAATGCGGATCTTGAGAACTTCGTGTCAGATAAGTGCTTACACTACCACTACCTAACTGATTCCTTTGTGAGGAGGTTTAAATTTACATCTTCGCGCAATTCTCACACTATTTTATTTGATATCTATGACAAATCATATACCATGGACCTAGAAGATTTTAATACTGCTTGTAAACTCCCGCAGTGGGGCAATGTTAGTGAGCCTCGCAAATCTGAATATAAAGACTTTTTGCTAGTATCACTGTGGGGGAATCTAGAGAAATCACACAAGCTACCATAGGGAGCATTCATTTTCCTGCCATACATTATTTTGCTCTCTTTATAGGTAGATGCATTAACGGTAAGGATGTGGCATGTCACATGTGTGTCCCCGATCTTAGTGTTCTCAAGAGTGTTGTATTAGGAAATAAACAATACAACTTGGGGGCTATTGTTGCACGAGGGTTGCATCATAACAGTATTAGTGGAGATTTGTATGGTGGAAATAATGCAACCCGTGTAGCTAATTATCTTGAGATACCCATACATGAAAATTATATGGAATTGCCTCCAGCTTATTTAGATTATAATGCTATGGTTCATCATCAGTTTGTTGAGAGGAATGAACAGTTCCTCCAATACTGACTAATCTTTGATAGACGTCGCACTGTCCATGTTGCTCTCCCTGCTCCTGCTTTCTTTGACTTTCAGGCAAAAGGGAGATATGTTATAACCAGGGAGGAGGCGAACAAGTATGAGAGGAGGACGGAGGCAGCTCGCCTCCAAGCGGTAGCTCGTCAGGCAGTAGCCGCTGCATCTTAGTACGACCCCGGTTACAACTTTGATCCATGGGCATAGACCAACTTAGGCCAAAAGCCTAAGCTTGGGGGAGTACGTATTTCTCACCGACATTACATTCATGTTCACACACTCATGCCAGTTGTCGGTGCTCATACTTTTTCATTGTATTATCCATGCTAGTTTATTTAATTTTCTAAGCTTCTTGTGTGTTTGAATAACCTTAAGATTTCTCATTCTCCTTTTGCTTGTTGGGAGCTTTCCCGTGTAAATAGTTTTATTTTATTTATTTTCTTTGGGGGTCGAGAGGAAAAGACCATGACCAATATTACCTTGTCTTCTCCCTTGTATTAAATGCTTGCAGATTCCAGCTTAGTCCAATTGCATGTGCACTATTATTATTATCCACACCGTTCGATCATGCAAGTGAAAGGCAATAATGACGATATATGATGGACTGGTTGAGATGAGAGAAGCTGGTATGAACTCGACCTATCTTGTTTTTATAAATATGATTAGTTCATCATTCCTGATTCAGCCTATTATGAATGAAACATGTTTGCAATGAAAATTAGAGATTATAGTTGCTCATACCATGCTTAATTAGCTAGGAGTTTATAATGGTTTACCTTGCGTGCCAACATGCTATTAAAATGGTTGTGATGTGGTATGATAGGGTGGTATCCTCCTTTGAACAATTCGAGTGGCTTGACTTGGCACATGTTCACACATGTAGTTGAAACAAAATCATCATAGCCCTCCATGATATTTATGTTCATGGTGAATTAATCCTACTCATGCTTGAGTCTTGATTAATTTTAATGCATATTCATGACTGTTGTCGCTCTCTAGTTGGTCGCTTCCCAGTCTTTTTCTAGCCTTCACTTGTACTAAGCGGGAATTCTGCTTGTGCATCCACTTCCATAAACCCCAAAGTTATTCCATATGAGTCTATGATACCTTCCTATATGCGGTATCTACCTGCCGTTCCAAGTAAATTTGTATGTGCCAAACTCTAAACCTTCAAATGAAATTTTGTTTTGTATGCTCGAATAGCTCATGTATCAACTAGGGCTGTCTGTATCTTCCATGCTAGGTGGGTTATTCTCACGAGGAGTGGACTCCGCTCCTCATTCATTAGAAAATGGCCGGTAACCGGGATGCCCAGTCCCATGCTCAATCCAAATCAAAATAGTTGCAGACAAAACTCCCCCAGGACTATTGTTAGTTAGAGGCACCCGTTGTTTCGGGCAAGCCATGTATTGATGCTTGTTGGTGGTGGGGGAGTATAAACTTTACCATTCTGCTTGGGAACCGCCTATAATGTGTGTAGCATGGAAGATATCGAGATCTCTTGGTTGTTATGTTGACAATGAAAGTATGCCACTCAAAATATTATTTATCTATGTTTCAAAACTTGAGCTCTGGCACCTCTACAAATCCCTGCTTCCCTCTGCGAAGGGCCTGTCTATTTACATTTATGTTGAATCATCATCCTCTTATTAAAAATCACCAGTTGGAGAGCACTGTTGTCATTTGCATGCATTACTATTAGTTTACATTGAGTATGACCATGACTGGATCTCTTTTACCATGAATTACAATGTTTAGTTAGTCCTTGATCTTCAGAGGTGCTCTGCATTTATGTTTTGCGGTCTCAGAAAGGGCTAGCGAGATACCATCTTGTTATATCATATTATGATTGTTTTTAGAAAGTGTTGTCATCCGAGATTTATTATTATTGCTCGCTAGTTGATTATGCCATTGATATGAGTAAACATGAGACCTAAGTGTTATTGTGAATATGGTTGGTTCATAATCTTTGCTAAAAACTTGAATGTTGGCTTTACATATTTACAACAACAAGAGCAAACAGAGTTTGTAATAGTTTTTCTTTATCACTTTCAGTTTGTCAACTGAATTGCTTGAGGACTAGCAAAGGTTTAAGCTTGGGGGAGTTGGTACGTCTCCACCGTATCTACTTTTACAAACAATTTTGCCCTTGTTTTGGACTCTAACTTGCATGATTTGAATGGAACTAACTCGGACTGACGTTGTTTTCAGCAGAATTGCCATGGTGTTATTTTTGTGCAGAAATAAAAGTTCTCGGAATGACCTGAAACCTCACGGAGAATAATTTTGGAACAAATAAAAAATACTAGCAAAAGAATCAACGCCAGGGGGCCCACACCCTCTCCACGAGGGTGGAGGGCGCGACCACCCCCCTCGGGCGTGCCCCCTGCCTCGTGGACCCCTGAGGCTCCACCGACTTCAACTCCAACTCTATATATTCATGTTCGGGGAGAAGAAAAATCAGAGAGAAGGATTCATCGCGTTTTACGATACGGAGCCGCGGCCAAGCCCTAATCTCTCCGAGGAGGGCTGATCTGGAGTCGGTTCGGGGCTCCAGAGAGGGGAATCCATCTCCATCGTCATCATAAACCTTCCTCCATCACCAATTTCATGATGCTCACCGCCGTGCGTGAGTAATTCCATCGTAGGCTTGCTGGACGTTGATGGGTTGGATGAGATTTACCATGTAATCGAGTTAGTTTTGTTAGGGTTTGATCCCTAATATCCATTATGTTCTGAGATTGATGTTGCTATGACTTTGATATGCTTAATGCTTGTCACTAGGGCCCGCGTGCCATGATTTCAGATCTGAACCTATTATGTTTTCATGAATATCCGTGAGTTCTTGATCCTATCTTGCAAGTCAATAGTCACCTACTATGTCTTATGATCCGGTAACCCCGAAGTGACAATAATCGGGACCACTCCCGGTGATGACCGTAGTTTGAGGAGTTCATGTATTCACTAAGTGTTAATGCTTTGGTCCGGTACTCTATTAAAAGGAGGACTTAATATCCCTTAGTTTCGAATAGGACCCCGCTGCCACGGGAGGGTAGGACAAAATATGTCATGCAAGTTCTTTTCCATAAGCACGTATGACTATATTCGAAATACGTGCCTACATTACATTGATGAACTGGAGCTAGTTCTGTGTCACCCTATGTTATAACTGTTGCATGAGGAATCGCATCCAACATAATTATCCATCACTGATCCAATGCCTACGAGCTTTTCACATATTGATCTTTGCTTAGTTACTTTTCCGTTACCACTGTTACAATTACTACAAAACTGCTACTGTTACGTTTGCCACCATTACCGTTACTTCCATACTACTTTGCTACTAAATACTTTGCTGCAGATATTAAGTTTTCCAGGTGTAGTTGAATTGACAACTCAACTACTAATACTTGAGAATATTCTTTGGCTCCCCTTGTGTCGAATCAATAAATTTGGGTTGAATACTCCCCTCAAAAACTGTTGCGATCCCCTATACTTGTGGGTTATCAGTGCCCCTCTCCGGCGGGTCCTGGCTCCAGAAATTCTTATTATTGATATAAAAAACCTCGCAAAGTTTCGTTCCGTTCCGAGAACTTTTATTTCTGCACAAAAACAACACCATGGTAGTTCTGCTGAAAACAACGTCAGTCCGGGGTTAGTTTCATTCAAAACATGCAAATTGGAGTCCAAAACAAGAGGAAAAGTGTGAGAAAAAGTATATACATTGGAGACGTATCAGCTCCCCCAGGCTTAAACCTTTGCTTGTCCTCAAGCAATTCAGTTGATAAACTAAAAGTGAGAAAGAAAAACTTTTACGAACTCTTTTGCTCTTGTTTGCATAAATAAGCTTAAACAACACCCAGGTTTTCAGCTAGCATTATACTAACCATGTCGAAAATAATTCTTAAAGATTATAATGACTCATGTCAATGACATAATCAGCTAGCGAGCAATAATAAGATACCTCAAACAGCAACACGTTGTCAAAACAACCATGATATAATATGACATTAGTAGTATCTCGCTAGCCCTTTCTGAGACTGCAAAACATAAATGCAGAGCACCTCCAAATTTTAAGCAGCAACTAAACATTGTAAATCATGGTAGAAAAGATCCAGTCATGATGCACCCAACATTAGTTACACACAATGCATAAATCATGACAGCTGTCCTCTACTCAGTTTCTGGCGCTTGTTTTTAGAAGGTGATGACACAACATAAAAGTAAATAGAAAGTCCCTTCGCAGAGGGAAGCAGTGATTTGTAGAGGTGCCAGAGCTCAATTTTTAAAACAAAAATAAATTATATTTTGAGACATGCACCCTTCATGAAGGTTTTGACTCCTTTGGGAGTTTTTGTTTGATTATTTCAGAGATGAACAATTTTTCATGTTTGCAGTTTGGGACTGGGAATCCCTATTACCGCCCATTTCCTCGTGCAATGGCGAGTGAATAAACACTCGACCTGAGGATAACCCGCTGCAACGTCTTGAGCTTGCTTTGGTTTTCCCCGAAGAGGAGAGGATGATGCAGCACAGTAGCGTAAGTATTTCCCTCAGTTTTTGAGAACCAAGGTATCAATCCAGTAGGAGGCCACACGCAAGTCCCTCGTACCTGCACAAAACGATAGCTACTCACAACCAACGCGATTAGGGATTGTCAATCCCTTCATGGTCACTTACGAGAGTGAGATCTGATAGAGATAATATTTTTGGTATTTTTGGTATAAAGATGCAAAGTAAAAAGTAAAAGGGAAAGTAAAAACAAAGCAAGTATAAAAGTGATGGAGATTGATATGATGAGAATAGACCCGGGGGCCATAGGTTTCACTAGTGGCTTCTCTCAAGAGCATAAGTATTCTATGGTGGGTGAACAAATTACTGTTGAGCAATTGACAGAATTGAGCATAATTATGAGGTTATCTAGGTATGATCATGTATATAGGCATCACGTCCGAGACAAGTAGATCGAAACGATTCTGCATCTACTAGTATTACTCCACTCATCGACCGCTATCCAGCATGCATCTCGAGTATTAAGTTAAAAACAGAGTAACGCCTTAAGAAAGATGACATGATGTAGAGGAATAAATTCATGCAATATGATAAATACCCCATCAAGTTATCCTCGATGGCAACAATACAATACGTGCCTTGCAACCCTTTCTGTCACTGGGCAAGGACACCGCAAGATTGAACCCAAAGCAATGCACTTCTCCCATTGCAAGAACTACCAATCTAGTTGGCCAAACCAAATGGATAATTCGAATAGACTTGCAAAGATAACTCAATCATACATAAAAGAATTCAGAGAAGATTCAAATATTATTCATAGATAAGCTGGATCATAAACCCACAATTCATCGGTCTCAAAAAACACACCGCAAAAAGAAGATTACATCGAATAGATCTCCAAGAGAGAGGGGAGAACATTGTATTGAGATCCAAAAGAGAGAAGAAGCCATCTAGCTACTAGCTATGGACCGAAGGTCTGAAGTAAACTACTCACACTTCATCGGAGGGGCTATGGTGTTGATGTAGAAGCCCTCCATGGTGGATGCCCCCTCGTGAACTCCTAACAGGCCCCAAGATGGGATCTCTTGGATCTGAGGAAGTTCGGCAGTGGAATTAGGTTTTTGGCTCCTGTTCTGATCGTTTGGGGGTACGTAGGTATATATAGGAGGAAGCAGTACGTCGGTGGAGCTTCGAGGGGCCCACGAGGTAGGTCGGCGCGCCCTCCACCCTCGTGACCGCCTCGTGGCTTTCTTGACGGAGGGTCCAAGTCTCCTGGGTCTTATCTGATGACAAAATCACGTTCCCGAAGGTTTAATTCCGTTTGGACTCCGTTTGATATTCTGTTTCTTCGAAACACTGAAATAGGCAAAAAAACAACAATTCTGGGTTGGGCCTCCGGTTAATAGGTTAGTCCCAAAAATAATATAAAATTGGAAAATAAAGCCCATTATAGTCCAAAACAATAGATAAAGTAGCATGGAGCAATAAAAAATTATAGATATGTTGGAGACGTATCAGGCATCCCCAAGCTTAATTCCTGCTCGTCCTCGAGTAGGTAAATGATAAAAAACAGAATTTTTGATGCGGAGTGATACTTTGGCATAATTTCAATGTAAATCTTCTTAATCATGGTATGAATATTCAGATTCGAAAGATTCAAGACAAAAGTTCATATTGACATAAAAATAATAATACTTCAAGCATACTAATCAAAGTAATCATGTCTCCTCAAAATAGCATGGCAAAAGAAAGTTCATCCCTACAAAATCATATAGTTAGGCTATGCTTCATTTTCGTCACACAAAGAGTTCCCAACTTCTATACCCCCGATGACAAGCCAAGCAATTGTTTCATACTTAAATAATCTCAAACTTTTTCAACCTTCACGCAATACATGAGCGTGAGCCATGGATATATCACTATGGGTGGAATAGAATATGATGATGGGGATTGTGTGGAGAAGACAAAAAAGGAGAAAGTCTCACATTGACGAGGATAATCAACGGGCTATGGAGATGCCCATCAATTGATGTCAACATGAGGAGTAGGGATTGCCATGCAACGGATGCACTAGAGCTATGAATGCTCAACAAAAGAGAACTAGTGGGTGTGCATCCAACTTGCTTGCTCATGAAGACCTAGGGCATTTTGAGGAAGCCCATCGTAGGAATATACAAGCCAAGTTCTATAACGAAAAATTCCCACTAGTATAAAAAGACAACTTATGAGACTCACTATATGAAAAACATGGTGCTACTTTGAAGCACAATATATGAGGCTCACTACATGAAGAACAAGGTGCTACTTTGAAGCACAAGTGTGGAAAAAGAGATAGTAGCATTGCAATTTTTTTATTTTTTTTGGGCCTTTCTTTTTTTTTCTTTTTGGCCTTTCTCTTTTTTTATTTGGGCAATGCTCTAATAATGATGATCATCACACTTCTATTGATTACAACATAAGGATTACAACTCGAAACTAGAACAAGGTATGACTCTATATGAATGCCTCCGGCGGTGTACCGGGATGGTGCAATGAATCAAGAGTGACATGTATGAAAAATAATGCATGGTGGCTTTGCCACAAATACGATGTCAACTACATGATCATGCAATGGCAATATGACAAAAGTAAAGTATGTCATGATGATGATGAACGGAATGGCGGAAAGTTGCATGGCAATATATCTCGGAATGGCTATGGAAATGCCATAATAGGTAGGTATGGTGGCTGTTTTGAGGAAGATATATGGAGGTTTATGTGTGAAAGAGCGTATCATATCACGGGGTTTGGATGCATCGGCGAAGTTTGCACCAACTCTCAAGGTGAGAAAGGGCAATGCACGATACCGAAGAGGCTAGGAAAGGCGGAAAGGTAAAAGTGCGTATAATCCATGGACTCAACATTAGTCAAAAGAACTCATATACTTATTGCAAAAATTTAGAAGTCATCAAAAATCAAGTACTACGCGCATGCTCCTAGGGGGATAGATTGGTAGGAAAAGACCATCGCTCGTCCCCGACCGCCACTCATAAGGATGCACAAGCCAGGTACACTTCATGTTTCAAATTTGTTACATAACTTTAACCATACGTGCATGCTACGGGATTTGCTAACTTGAACACAAGCATTTCTCAAATTAACAACTACTCAACTAGCACGACTTTGATATTATCACCTCCATATCTCAAAACAATTATCAAGAATCAAACTTATCTTAGTATTCAACACACGCAAAAAAAGTTTCACATATCTTGAATAACAAGTATATTAACATTAAGCAAATTACCATGCCATTAACGACTCTCAAAATAATCTAAGTGAAGCATGATAGATCAAGTTTCTTTAAAACAAATCCACCACCGTGCTCTAAAAGATCTAAGTGAAGTACTAGAGCAAAAATTATCACACTCAAAAGATATAAGTGAAGCACTATGAGCAAAACTATCAAGCTCAAAAGATATAAGTGAAGCACATAGAGTATTCTAGAAAAATTCAATTCATGTATGGCTCTATCAAAAGGTGTGTACAACAAGGTTTATTGTGGTAAACTAACAAGCAAAGACGCAAATAATACAAGACGCTCCAAGCAAAACACATATCATGTGGTGAATAAAAATATAGCTCCAAGTAAATTACCGGTGGAAGTGGACGAAAGAGGGGATCCGGGGCATCCCCAAGCTTTGACTTTTTAGTGTCCTTGGATTATATTGGGGGAGACATGGGCATCCCCAAGCTTAGGCTCTTGCCACTCCTTGTTCCATAATCCATCAAAAAGAATTCACCCAAAACTTGAAAACTTCACAACACAAAACTCAATAGAAATCTCGTGAGCTCCGTTAGAGAAAGAAAACAAAAGACTACTTTAAGGTACTGTAGTGAACGCATTCTTTATTTATATTGGTGTTAAACCTACTGTATTCCAACTTCTCTATGGATTATAAACTATTTTACTAGCCATAGATTCATCAAAATAAGCAAACAACACACGCAAAACAGAATCTGTCAAAAACAGAACAGTCTGTAGTAATCTGTAACTAACGCAAACTTATGGAACTCAAAACATTCTACCAAAATTAGAAGACCTGGAAAATTTGTTTATTGATCAGCAGCAATTGGAATCAATATTTTATCACATTCTGGTGATTTTTAACAATTCGGGCACTGAGCGCAAAGTTTCTGAAAATTACAGCAAGATCAAATAACTATCATCCAAGAAGATCCAATAGGTTTAACTTGGCACAAACACTAATTAAAAGATAAAACCGCATCTAAACATAGGCTAGATGGATTATTTATTCCTAAACAGAAGGAAAAACAAAAAACTAAAAATAAAATTGGGTTGCCTCCCAACAAGCGCTATCGTTTAACGCCCCTAGCTAGGCACTGAGATTTCAATGATGCTCACAAGAAAGACAAGAATTGAAGCACAAAGAGAGCATCATAAAAAATGTGACAAACACATCTAAGTCTAACATACTTCCTATGCATAGGCATCTTATAGGCAAACAAATTATCAAGGCAAGCAAAAACTAGCATATGCAAGGAAGCGGAAAGAAACAATAGCAATCTCATCATAAAGAGAGGTAATTTAGTAGCATGAAAATTTCTATAACCATATTTTCCTCTCTCATAATAATTACATGTAGGATCATAAGAAAATTCAACAATATAGCTATCACATAACATATTCTCAACACGATCCACATGCATGCGAAGTTGACACTCTTCCGAAATAGTGGGATCTAAAGTTGACACTCTTCCCAACCCACTTTCAATATTATTGCAAACACTATTATCAATCTCATATTCATCATGGGGATTAAATAAATTTTCAAGATCATAAGAAGAATCACCCCAATCATGATCATTGCAACAAGTAGAGGACATAGCAAAACTAGCATCCCCAAGCTTAGGGTTTCGCATATTTTTAGCACAACTGACATCAATAGAATTTATAGTAAAATCATTGCAATCATGCTTTTCATTCAAAGATCTATCGTGAATCGCTTCATAAAGTACTTTATCACAATTTTTAGATTCACGAATTTCAGGAAAAACCTCATAAAGATAATCTAGTGCACTCAATTCACTAGAAATAGGTTCATCATAATTGGATCTCTTAAAGAGATTAGCAAGTGGATGAGGATCGATAAACTTCTAGCAAGCGAAGATGCAAGCAAAAAGAAGGCACATGGTAACACAAGATTGAACGGAGGAAGGGCGAATAAAACGGCAAGGGTGAAGTGGGGGAGAGGAAAACGAGAGGAAAATGGCAAATAATGTAATGCGAGAGATAGGGATTGTGATGGGTACTTGGTATGTTGACTTTTGCGTAGACTCCCCGGCAACGGCGCTAGAAATCCTTCTTGCTACGTCTTGAGCTTGACGTCTTGAGCTTGCGTTGGTTTTCCCCGAAGAGGAGAGGATGATGCAGCACAGTAGCGTAAGTATTTCCCTCAGTTTTTGAGAACCAAGGTATCAATCCAGTAGGAGGCCACGCGCAAGTCCCTCGTACGTGCACAAAATTATAGCTACTCGCAACCAACGCGATTAGGGGTTGTCAATGCCTTCATGGTCACTTACGAGAGTGAGATCTGATAGAGATAATATTTTTGGTATTTTTGGTATAAAGATGCAAAGTAAAAAAGTAAAAGGCAAAGTAAAAAAAAGCAAGTATAAAAGTGATGGAGATTGATATGATGAGAATAGACCCGGGGGCCATAGGTTTCACTAGTGGCTTCTCTCAAGAGCATAGGTATTCTACGGTGGGTGAACAAATTACTGTTGAGCAATTGTCAGAATTGAGCATAATTATGAGGTTATCTAGGTATGATCATGTATATAGGCATCACGTCCGAGACAAGTAGATCGAAACGATTCTGCATCTACTACTATTACTCCACTCATCGACCGCTATCCAGCATGCATCTAGAGTATTAAGTTAAAAAGAGTAACGCCTTAAGCAAGATGACATGATGTAGAGGAATAAATTCATGCAATATGATAAATACCCCATCTTGTTATCCTCGATGGCAACAATACAATCTGCGCTTTGCAACCCTTTACATCCTTTGGGTAAGGACACCACAAGATTGAACCCAAAGCAATGCACTTCTCCCATTGCAAGAACTACCAATCTAGTTGGCCAAACCAAATGGATAATTCAAAGAGACTTGCAAAGATAACTCAATCATACATAAAAGAATTCATAGAAGATTCAAATATTATTCATAGATAAGTTGGATCATAAACCCACAATTCATCGGTCTCAACAAACACACCGCAAAAAGAAGATTGCATCGAATAGATCTCCACAAGAGAGGGGGAGAACATTATATTGAGATCCAAAAAGGGAGAAGAAGCCATCTAGCTACTAGCTATGGACCCGAAGGTCTGAAGTAAACTACTTACACTTCATCGGAGGGGCTATGGTGTTGATGTAGAAGCCCTCCATGGTGGATGCCCCTCCGTGAGCTCGGAACAGGCCCCAAGATGGGATCTCGTGGATACAGGAAGTTGCGGCAGTGTAATTAGGTTTTTGGCTCCTGTTCTGATCGTTTGGGGGCACGTAGGTATATATAGGAGGAAGGAGTATGTCGGTGGAGCTTTGAGGGGCCCACGAGGCAGGGGGCACGCCCTGGGGGGCGCCTTCCACCCTCGTGACCGCCTCATGGCTTTCTTGACGGAGGGTCCAAGTCTCATGGGTCTTATCTGATGAGAAAATCACGTTCCCGAAGGTTTCATTCCGTTTGGACTCCGTTTGATATTCTGTTTCTTCGAAACACTGAAATAGGCAAAAACAGCAATTACAGGCTGGGCCTCCGGTTAATAGGTTAGTCCCAAAAATAATATAAAAGTGGAAAATAAAGCCCATTATAGTCCAAAACAATAGATAAAGTAGCATGGAGCAATCAAAAATTATAGATACGTTGGAGACGTATCACCCGCTTAGCACGGAAGATATCGACCACCTCCTGTCGTTCCATGAACGATCCAGGCACACAAAAGGATAATTTTTTAGAAGTTTTTAGAGGTGGCACATGCAAATTTACTTAGGAAGGCAGGGTAATACCGTATATAGGTAGGTATGGTGGACTCATCTGGAATAATTTTGGATTCAAGGTTTTTGATGTACTAGCAAAATTCCCACTTAGTACAGGCGAAGGCTAGCAATTAAGATTGAGAAGCGGCCAGCTAGAGAGCAACAATGATCATAGCCATGCATTATGCATAAGTAACATTGGACACTAGCATGAGTAGGATATGAACACCATGAACATAAATAGCTTAGAGGCTATGTTGGTTTTGATTCAACTACATGCATGAGCATGTACCAAGTCAAGCCACTCGAACATTCAGAGGAGGATACCATATCATCATACTACATCAGAATCATTTTAATGCTATGTTGATATCCAAGATAAATCATTATCCACACCTAGCTACTTATGCATGGCATGAGAAACTATAATCTCTAATTGTCATTGCAAACATGTTTAACCATAATGGGCTGAATCATGGGCACTAGGTTAAACATATTTACACAAACAGAACAAGTCGAGTTCATACCAGTTTCTCTTTACCACGGCCAGTTCATCGAATGTCGTCATTATTGCCTTTCACTTGCACGACCGAATGATATGGAAATAATAATAGTGCAAGAGTGCCATGGACTGATACATCTCCAATGTATCTATAATTTTTTATTGTTCCATGCTGTTTTATTATCAATCTTGGATGTTTTATAATCATTTTATAGTCATCTTATATCATTTTTTGGTACTAACCTATTGACATAGTGCCAAGTGCCAGTTGCTGTTTTTTCCATGTTTTTTACATCGCAGGAAATCAATATCAGACGGAGTCCAAATGCCACGAAACTCCACGATGATTTTTTATGGGCCAGATGGAAGAATTTGGGCCTTGGTTGCACCTGGGGGGAGTCCTGAGGAGGGGACAACCCACCAGGGCGCGCCAGGAGGCCCAGGCGCGCTCTGGTGGGTTGTGCCCACCTCGGGTGCCCCCCCGAACCGCCTCTTTGCTCTATAAATACCCCAAAAATACTAGAACCCTAAAGGCATCGACGAAAGATTCATCTAGCCGCCACAGAGTCCAGAACCACCAGATCCAATCTAGACACCATCTCGGATGGGATTTACCACCTCCATTGGCGCCTCTCTGATGATGCGTGAGTAGTTATTTGTAGACCTTTGGCTCCGTAGTTAGTAGCTAGATGGCTTTCTCTCTCTCTCGCTGAATTCTCAATACAATGGTCTCTTGGAGATCCATATGATGTAACTCTTTTGCGCTGTGTTTGTTTGGATCTGATGAACTTTGAGTTTGTGATCAGTCATATCTTTTTATATCCATGAAAGCTATTTGAGTTTCTTTGATCTCTTATATTCATGATCTCTTATAGCCTCGTATTTCTTCCCCGATATTTGGGTTTTGTTTGGCCAACTTGATCTATTTATCTTGCAATGAGAAGAGGTGCCCGGTAGTGGGTTCGATCTTATGGTGCTTGATCCCAGTGACAGAAAGGGAACCGACATGTATGTATCGTTGCTACTAAGGAAAAAAAGACGAGATCTATATCTACCGCCATAGATAAACGGATCTTGTCTACATGATGTCATCGTTCTTATTGCGTTACTCCGTTTTTCCATGAACTTAATACACTAGATGCATGCTGGATAGCGGTCGATGTGTGGAGTAATAGTAGTAGATGTAGGCAGGACTTGGTCTACTAATCTTGGACGTGATGCCTATGTAATGATCATTGCCCGGATATCGTCATAATTATTTGAGGTTCTATCAATTTCCCAACTGTCGGTGTACAAAAGTAGGGGCCCTCTTTGTACCCCTTTACTTGTGCACGGGCAGTTAAAGCCGCACCTATAGCCACACTTAGCGGGGCAGAGGAAGGAAGCAAAGTCGCAAGACTACTAGAGCAGCGCTCAAGACCAGAAGCATGAAGAGCAAAAGGGCGAGGTGGACTCCCCCGGCAAGGCCCTTGCCGGGGAGGCCTTCACGGCCCTGGCAAGAGCCTTGTCGGGGCAACATGCCCAACACCAACGAGGCCGCCACCCTTGAGCCTGAGAGTTCCGACGCCATCAACCACGTTGGAACCAAGGCTCGGGAGGCGCTTCCATGGTGGCATGAAGATCTTTGTAAAGACAAAGGGCCCACGAGGCCTAGATAAGGACCAGAAGACAAGAAGACAGCGAGGCTCCTTGCCGAGGACGCCCACGAGGCCCCGGCAAGGCTCTTGCGAGGGCGCCCACAAGGCCCCGGCAAGACCCTTGGCGGGAATATCAGCAAGACCGCGGCAAGGCCTTGCCGCCCCGTCGCCGCCTCAACTCAGCGGCTGACCCACCAACTAAGCAGGTACCCACGTGGCAGTACGTGGCTCCTAGGCCAACTAGTCATGCACCTACGTGGTGGCATGCAGATCTTCGTGAAGACCCTGCCACCACACCAGCTCAGTAGCCAGCCAGCCTACATGGCACTGCATGCCTCGTTGGCCTGGACGCGTGTCGGAGCAAGGCAAGGCGGCGACGTACGGGACGTGCCTCGTTACCATCCCTGATAAAGTAAGAGGACACCTAAGTAGCACATTTAATGCATTTTTCCGTACGGTGCCAGAGATATACTCGATTACTATACAACTTTCCACCTCATGTGTGCCACTGTGGCAGCCCCTTTGACTATAAAAGGAGGCCCGCGATGTACTGAGAGAGGATTCAGACTTTTTGGACCCGACACACTTTGTAGCTAGTCCAAGAACACCAGATAAACACAAACCAGCAGGAGTAGGGTATTACGCATCACTGGCGGCCCGAACCTGGATAGTTTTCCCGTGTTGATCTCTTAAACCCGCTCTTTCCAGAGCCCCGCGCCCACCGACCGTAGAAGGGATTCCTCGTGATCCCATAGGTGTCGTTTCCACCGACATCCTTGGCGCGCCAGGTAGGGGGCGAAAGCTATGAAAATCCGGTTTTGGAGCCAACCTATCGACTCCCTCGTCGCGGTGACCCGAGAAGAGAAGGCGACATCAATCTGCCGCACCCTGGTGCCGTCTGCGGCAGCAACGATCATCTGTGTGGGCGCAAAAAGCTAAGTCGCGCAAAACTTTGAGTAAATCCCTTTTTTTATAAATTTATTTTCCTCGAAAGATCTTGCTCTTGGTATGGAAAACCTGCACGCATTGGGACCCTCCCGCTATTGGCAACACCTTTGTTCTGTTTTGATTCCGCTCAAAAGTTCGAGCGGCCGCGTTGACATCAGCACGGTGGCCTATCCACTATGGAAACTCCCTTGTTCTGTTTCGAGTCCGCTCAACAGTTCAAGTGGCCGCACTGAGAGCGGTAAGGTGGTTTGCCCGGCAGCAAGCACACCCGGTAGGTCGCTAAGGATCCGTCCTCAAAGCGCCGCAGGTTGGGTTTACGCGCCGGCAAGCCTGTTCAACTAAGCGTAGGGCGTACATACCAAGAAAGATCGAACAGGAAGATAGCATGCATCATTTCAAAATACTGCAGAGTTATAATTGTTGCTATGGTTCTAACTTAAGATAAAATTGTCTTGGTCATGAACCCGCAGCGGCGATGAGAAACAGGGTGCCTAGTCCCGGCGCTAGCCCTCCACCCTCTGGACTCCGTCGACGCAATTGATGATAGGCTCAATACGCTCCTTGAGCACCGTGAGGTCTGCATCCTCCGGCAAGCTCTCTAGCGCACCGGCGAAGTCGACATTAGGGTTCCAGAACGCCACCTTGGTGAGCACCTTGGTCAGGGCACCCCGGTAGAGCCTCCGGGACTCATTGGCCAGATAAACTGCTCGGTTGGAGCGGAGCCGCTCCAGGGCTCCGAGGACGCCCTCGAAGAACAGGGTCAGCCTGGCATTGGGGCTCACATTTGGCTCTTGGGAGTACCCGATGTCTGGCAGACCCATGGCGGCTAGCTGTGCGGTGAGCCTCTCTGCGACGTCGACGAGGCGGCTGATCTAGAGGTTCACACCCTTTGCTTACTCCTCGTATTTGGCCGCACCATCCCTCCACAGCCGTTTCTCCTCCTCCAGGGCCTTGGTCAGGGTCTCCTCCCGGGCCCTGACCTCCGAAAGCGTCCCCTCTAGGCTATCCAGCTTCAGCTTCAGGTCATTGATGGAGTCGTTGGCCTTGGAGAGTAGCTCGGCCTTGCCGAGGACTGTGGCCTGCGCATCCGCCAAAGCGTCGTTGGCCGTGTCCTTCTCCTCCGTCAGCTCCAGGATCTCTTTCTTCAGCCCATCCCGCTCCACCTCCAGCTCCTTCACCTTGCCAGCGTGGACTAGGGCCTGAGCATCGAGTGCCTCCTTGTGCCTCTGCTCCAGCTCCTGGGTCCGCTACGCGACAAGCTTCTCGACCTCCGCATCCTTGCCATAGAGTGTAGCAGTGAGCGCCTCCTCACGGGCGGCAAGCTCCTCCTCCTGGGAGTTCAACAGAGCCTGGTGCTATTGCTGAGCGGCCTCGTCCTTGGTGGCCTGTTGCTTTGCCGCCTCCTGGGCCTTCTCAACGTCAGCCTGCCTCAAGATGAGTTTCTGTTTGCGATCAACCGACTTGTCCTAGGCGGCCTTCATCCCTTCCTGAGCCTCGTGGAACCAGGCCTACATCTCGGCGACGCGCTCCTCAAGATATGCCCCTGCCTTGTCCGCCGCTGCCATCCTGGATTTCCCCTTGTCCAGGCGGGCATGGTGGAGCGCCTGGAGCTTCTCGAAGTTGGCGCTCATGGCCCGAAGAAGTTGCTCCTCTTGGGAACCGCCGTCGCCAGGGCTCAGTTTGTCAACAACCTAGAGCCCGACGGTGGCGAGTGCCTCGTCGTCAAACACCTCCCCCTCAGCCAGCGCCCTGGTGCCCGCCGTCCCTGGGAGGTGGACGAACAGACTGTCACCCACCTTCAAGTACCTGCCCGGGGCGGGGGCCGAAGGGGAGGGAGGTTTGTCGCTGGCCACCTCTTCCTCGGAGGGAGCCCTGACGGCCTCCCCAGCGGCGGCCTCGTCGACCCCTCCGGCAGCGGCCTTGCCTGCTTCCCCGGCAAGCCCCTTGGCGGCCTCCTCAGCGGCGTCCTTGGCGGCCTCCTCAGCAGCGATCTTGTTGGCCTCAGCCTCAGCGTCCTTGGCGACCTCTTTGATGACGGTGTTGATGTCCTCCTGGTCCGCCGAAGGAGGGACTGGAAGCCAAGGAGAAGAATGAGGCGAAGCCAACATCAAGGTTCAAAAAAAGAGAGACAGGGACAAGAGGCAGACAACTTACCTGCGCCGGGCTGAGAAGAAGTGGTGCCCTCCCCGCCAGCATTCGTTGCCGGGACGGAACCACCGGTACCCCAGTTCGCCTCCTCCTCCTCCATATGTGTGGGCTCGGTGGTAGATGCCCTTGTCAGGGACGCCCCTCTGGGCGGCGTGGTTGATGGGGGCGGCGTGTTGGGAGTGGCCCTCGGCGGCTCCTCCCGCTGCCGCTCTCCTCCTGCAAACCCGGCATGGTCAGCATCAGGAATTCACACCCCACTGCTCATCAATGAAGGAGTGAGTAATAAACTCACACTGGGGGCTGAAGCAGGGGCTACACCGGGGCTGTTGTCCGGGCTGATCTCCACCACCACCGGCGTGTGCGGAGTACTCGCCGGGGGCTTGTTGCCCGTCGAGGCCTTGGCCCTCTTCACCGCCCTCTAGGCCAGCATCTCCGTGTCCCTATGAAGATAACATCAAGTCAAAGGAGGATAGCACAGGCGTGAGGTCAGGAGATGATGGGGGGAAAATACTTACTCGTCCTCCACCTCCTCCTCAACTGGCTTCCTTTTCCTCTTCGGGCTAAAAGACCCAAGGTCGAACTCGGCCTCCAGGGTACTGTCCGAAGGAGGGGGAGAAGGGGATGGGGTCCAGTGCCGCTTGGACGAAGAGGAGGCGGCTGTTTTATTCTTTGCTACCACCGTTTTCACCGCCTTCTTCGCTGCCGCGGCCTTCGTCGCCGCGGCCCTCGTCTGGCGCACAGACTTCTCCTGAACCTGTTGCCGCTGCGCGGTCTTGCCGGGCCGGACTGGCTCCCCGGAGCTGGCCCGTCGCAGGACGCGCGTCTTCCCCATGGCCGAGAGGTCATCAGCCCCGGCATCCTCTTCGGGCGACTCGTCACCCACGTCTTCAATGAGGGGGCCCCGGCACCGGCGCCGCTGGACTCCCCGGCAGACTCCGCCCACTAGGCGAGCTCCTTCTCCTCCGCAACCGCGTTGGCTGTCGTGGATCCAAGACTGACAGTAGAATGGGGGGTAGGTATGAAGAGGCAAGATCCTAGCTATGGAGAAGTTGTACACACAACTTTTACGAGTTTAGGCCCTTCGCAGAGGAAGTAATAGCCCTACGTCTCGGTGCCCAGAGGCGGTCGACTAGATTATGCGTGTGTGTGTGTTACAGGGATGCGAACCCTTGTGCTAGAGGAGGGGGTGGCCTATATAGTGAAAGCCAGGACCCCAGCCGTTCCCCTGTTGCCAAGGGTTCAATGTACATAAAGATGAGGCGTTACTGGTAACGCCAGCCTTAAATGCGTTAATGGCCTTAAAGATTACAGAGTGAACGCTCGTCCGTTGCCGCTCCAGATGACTCCTGGTCTTCAATAGGTCGAGTGGATTCTTGTATGGTCGAGTGGTCGATTGGTCGAGCGACTTCAGGAAGGAGGGGTCTCCGAGTAGCTGATCGGTCGAGTGGATTGCACTCGACACCTTTGTTGGGCCCTTCATGTTGTCTCCTGCGCTTCTTTGTTTCTAGGATAGTGACCTTGGATAGGGCGCATAGGTCAGGCCTATGACCCTACCCTAGGTCTATATCATCGTCATTAGCCCCCGAATGGATTGAGGTCCGAGTGAAAAGAAGGTCAAGGTTGATCTTGCTTCGACTCTTGTGTTTCACAACTATTCACGTTTGAACGGAGGCCCATGTTGGAACTTCGGCTTCGTTTCAGTCGCCTTGATTGATTTAGAAATTGCCGATTGGATTTACAGTGTCATCCGTTGAGTTCTGTTTTTGACGTGACATCTTTGGCACGATTGGTTACGCATCCCGGATTTCATGGGATTCAAAATTTCGGGGAAGCGCGCGAGGCGGAGCGTGCCGTGGTAAGCGGGATGGATAGACAGGAGCGCCTCGATCCTCGCGCCACCTTTTTCGCCATGTACCTTGCGCGCGACTATTTGGGGAATTGACAGGATCGCCCGGGCCCACGCGTCAGCCACTTGGAAGTGGGTCTTTAAAAGCGACGGAGCCGAGGCGCCTGCACTATGCGCGTCCATTCTCCTTCTCCCCTCTCTGTTTCTCCACCGCATCCGGCTCCTCCGCTCTCGACGCCTCCGCTCCGCCGCCATGGGGATGGAAAAGACGGTGGCGCTGGAATGCGCGAAGAAGGCGACGGGAACGGTGAAAGGCAAGAAAATGAATCGGGGGTCGTCGTCACGGTCGGGGCTGCCATCGGGTTGGATCCGGGGCGATTGGATCCGATCCTCGCTTCGGCAGGAGGAATTGGATGAGCTGGCTGAGTCCAGGCTGATCGTCCATGGAGCTGCGCGGTTGCCGTAGGGGGAGACGGAGCCGCAACCGCGACCGGGTGAGTGTGTTCTGCTCGCCACCCATGTAGACCGCGGTTTCTCGCTTCCTCCGCACCCTTTTTTCCGAGGTTTCTTGAATTTCTTCGGGGCCCAACTCCATCATTTCTCTCCCAACACCATCACATACTGATAACCCACAAGTATAGGGGATCAATTGTAGCCTCTTTCGATAAGTAAGAGTGTCGAACCCAATGAGGAGCTAAAGGTAGAACAAATATTCCCTCAAGTTCTATCGACCAACGATACAACTCTACGCACGCTTGACGTTCGCCTTACCTAGAACAAGTATGACACTAGAAGTACTTTGTAGGTGTTTTTGGATAGGTTTGCAAGAAAGTAAAGAGCACGTAAATAAAAGATAGGGGTTGTTTAAGTAAAGACACAATAAAGTAAATATAGCGAGTGTGGAGAAGTGGTGGTAGGAGTTGCGAAATTGTCCCTTAAGCAATTGACTACTTTACTAGACCGATAGCAAGTTTCATGTGGGAGAGGCCACTACTAGCATGTCATCCCTTACTTGGAATTCTATGCACTTATGATTGTAACTATTAGCAAACATCGGCAACTACTAACGTTCATTAAGGTAAAACCCAACCATAGCATTAAGATATATTGGTCCCCCTTCAATCCCGTATGCATCAATTTCTATGCTAGGCTGAAGCTCCTGTCACCCTTGCCCTCCAATACATAGTCCTATCAACATGCAACTAACCCTATGGTGTGATCCACGCGCGCGCTCATATGATGGGCACCAAAGGACAACAACATAACCACAAGCAAATTAAATCAATCATAGCAATTAATGAACCACCGATAGGACACACTACAAAAAAATACACTTGCGTGATGATACGTGTTTGTCAAAGTAGGTCGCGTTTTTTGTCATGCATGTACATCCATGAAAAATTTATGACAGAATCAAGATAGTCATACCTATGCTGTCGTAGAAGTGTTCCATGACATTACAAAAATTATCATCACGGAAGTGTCCACTTCCATGACGATAAATCGTGCGTCACAAAAGTGCTTTCGTCAAGGGTGACCGACACGTGGCATCCACCGTAACGGAACGCCGTTAAGCTATCGGGTCGGGTTTTCGATCCGATAACCCGTTAACAGCCCCGACCAATGGGGATTTTCCACGTGTAAAATCATCATTGGCTAGAGGAAACACGTGTCGGCTCATCGTCGGGACAGATGTCATCCACTCACTGGACAGAAGGCGCCTATGATACGTCGACACGTGGCACGGCCCAACAAGTTTAAATGGGCCGGCCCAACTAAAGGCCCACAAGATTTTGCGGACCATAATGGGCCGGCCCAGCTAAAGGCCCATGAGATTTTGCAGACCATAATGGGCTGGCCCAGCTAAAGGCCCACAAGATTTCACGGGCCATAATGGGCCGGCCCAGGTAAAGGCCCACAAGATTTTTGTGTGCCATAATGGGCCGGCCCGGGTAAAGGCCCACAAAATACTTGCGGATCATAATGGGCCGGCCCAGCTAAAGGCCCATGAGATTTCGCCGAAATTAATGGGCCGACCCAACTGTAGGCTCACAAGATTTTGAGGACACTTGTAGGCCGGCCCATTAACTAGCTGCCATGTTTTGGGCCAAATGCCGGCCCATATTTGATCCGGTCCATTAATGGCCTGCCACGCTCCGGGCCTAATAGTGGCCCATATGAGATCTGGCCCGTTAGAAGCCTACCACGTTCTAGGCCAAATTACGCCCCAGATCAGGTTCGGCCCTTTAAGAGGTGTTGGGCTCAATTATGGCCCATATCAGATTGAGCCCGTCAACTGGACACTATGCTTTTGGGCCCACTTGCTAAAGGCCCACTTAGTAATTCGGCCTGATATTAGTTTTGGCATGTTAAGGGCCCGTCTAACATTTCGGCCCTATATTAATTTCGGCATGTTAAAAGCCCGTCATATAGTTGGGCATAACTACGGCCCGGTTTGCATCCGGCCTGCTCGCAGCCGATATCTGATTGGGCCAAACAAGGACCGAGACAATTTTGGCCTGTTAAAAGCCCGTGATTTGTTTCGCACAATCATGGGCCGGGGTTCATTTCGGGCTGCTGCATAACTAGTAGGAATTAAGAACAAATCTACTCTATACAATAAAGAAATTACGGCATAGTAACTAAGAATAAACCTACACTACACAATAAAGGATTTAAGGTATATTACATCCACTGGGCATCGAAGTTCGCCACCAGTGATCATAAAGCGCAACGAAGAAGCAGATTACAAAAACTGGGCAGCATTGCAGCGTAACAAAATAATACTGAACCGAGACCACTTCCAAGACAGTTCAAGAAAGGTTAGCCTTGCGGGGGTAATGCTGCATGAAGTTCTTGAGCAAGGCCGTGAGACCGCCTAGCATGTCGGTCATAGCTTCCGGGTGTAGCTGTTTAGCGATGAGGTTCTCATTGGTGTTCTCCGCAATCTTTCTTAGAGATAGGACTTCAAGTCGAAGTTGAGTTGCAGAATGCCTTTCTACTAGAACTTGGGACTGAACAAGTCGAACTGATTTAGACAACGAATTCTGTGAGCTTGTCTGACTGTTAGTCTCAAGTAACTTGAACACTGCATCAAGACAAGACTTTGGGGTTGTCTCGCTATCTTCAAGATGTTTTGCCTTCTTTGCTGCAATATATGTTGGGTTTGTCTCACAGCCTTCAACAGACTTGTGCATGCCATCAGGCATATCACCCTAAAACAAAGCAGAGAGATGACAGGTTTTGCACGTGTATAAACAAAGATGATAGCTGTTCTGTCAATTCTATCCAATTCCAAATTAGAAAATAAAGAGTATGTTCAAAATATCAATAGCATAATTTGGCATTGTTCATAATGCGGGGAGCTTCACCATACTACTGGATTACCATGTCAACATAACAAGCATAGATGAAGGGCAAAGAAAATCATTGTACCTATTTTGGATAATGTGCATGGCATGTTGTTCACATCATCAGCCACATCAGTTAGATAAAACAGGAGATGACAAGGTGCAAACGTGGGCTGCTTCACCACACACTGGATTATAGATCCACAAAAACAAGCATACATATAGGGAGTATTAAGTAATGTGCATGGTATGAAAAAGGAATTTGGTTTTACAAGTAAAACTTAGAACTTACAGTTCTTACGAACATGCATTTTGGTAGAAACAGCAAACTAAACAGCAGTAAACGATAGGGAGTATGAGATAATTAAACAAAAGTTGAGGATAAAGGTTTTAGAAGAACTGACTTACATTAACAGTTAACACCGGCTTTATAATGCCCTTCTCCATGTCAAGGGAAGGATAACTCAAGAATTTCATCATAGAATTTTCTTCATAAGCATTGCATGTACTCTACATTTTGTAGAGAGTAATTATAGATATGATAATACTGGAAGGGATAGAGGATAATGAAGATAAGATGCAGATTGATGCTACATAATCAACTACCAATCCCTGGAAGTACAAGCGTTACAGGACAAAATGTACTGACAAGAGCAATGGGCTACACTTCTGCACTGGCATTGTCTGTGTATTCTACTTGTTGGTAAGATTAAATATAGATCTGATCTTTTTTAGTAAATGGTGGGCGAGGGAGATAAGATGCAGAATGCTACAAAATGAACCAATCCCTCTTCCCATAATACAAGAGTGTTTTGAACATTGGTGTACTGTACAAAACATTTTTATATTATGGGACAGAGGGAGTAGCTGTTAATGTAAGTACAGTGATAGACCACGTCCAGTCCTTACAAGAGGACTGCAGAGCTAAACCTCTTCAAAAGCATTGGGTTGATTCTAAATTTATGTAAGAGTCCATACGGATCTTATAATGTCCACCAAATGGACAATTACGAGGCTAACATGTGCAGTGATGCTACATAATCAAACAACTATGAAAGTAAGTATGGTCATACAGGGCAAGAGGTACTCACAAGAGCAATGTAGTGTGCAGTATAGTTGCGAGATTCTCATGATCCCTTGAGAACGAATGTTCTTACGCTAACAGTTTTCAGTACAAGTGAGACATTAAGGCAAATGCAGAAATGTAGTTCAAATTGTGATGTGATATCATAGACAAGACCTTACGCTGCAGCCGAGACCAATGTGTAACAAGATTATTCCGATCACCGTCGGATAAATGTAGCACGGAGACTTTACAGAAACTTCGTTCGGAGGCTTGCCATCGAAGTCGCTTGCCTCGGTAGGAACGATACTTGATCAACGAGTGCTTGAAAAGCGCAACCAACCTTGCTCGTCATCACAATCCAGTTTGCTCCTCGCCTATTTAAAAGAATGAAATCTTGTGTCTTCTGTCAGCAGAAACATATGCAGTAATGACCATGAATAACATTAGTACATTACTTACGCGTAAGTTGCGGAGGAAGACTGGAAATTGTTTTGTGTCTGCAGTATAATCTTTCCATGAAGGAAAGATGCGCACAAAGTTCCTGACAACAACATAAGCTTCGTCTTCTAAACTGGGAAGGAATGGAACAGGGGTCCTATTTGCTGCAATTGGGGCTCTCTCTGGTTCGAAAAGGGATTTGGCAACTGGACTTGGTGTACTCTTTGCTGGAATGGGGGTTTTGCATCGTACAACTGGTGCTATGTTAACTGGCATAATCATACTATTTGCTGCAGTTGGGGTCTGCTGAGTTGGGGCATCAGAAATGACCAGTGTAGTAGGGCTAGAGTCTGCTAGAGTTGGGGTATTTTGTGGGTCAGGTGATATTGTAACTACACCTAATGGGCTATTTGATTTATCAGGTGCCACTACCTTTTCCAAATACTTTGCTTGTGCTCCTCCACGATCAGCAATCGCCCTCTTCCTTTTGAACGTCTGATACACAAGAACAACATTCGAATGGATAAATATGGTATGATGACAGATGTAATATGTACTGAAAATGGATAGGCATGGCGTATTCACATACACGATGTGTAAACTAAGCTAATGGCAGTTCAACAAACTAGAAGCAATGCAAAGCATCAGTTGCAAGATATGTGCGAGCAATGTAACCTTGGAAAGTTAGAGCAAGTACCTTGATGGGTGAATAAGATAGGGCATCTTCCTCTGACTCCTCCACTAGGGAGCTACATTGACTTAGGTCTCCCTCTAGCTCAGAATCACTGTTAGGATCATATTCTGAGCATGAATCTGTAGCTGGAGAGCGTTTACATTGCATTGCATCCAGACTTGATTTCAGTCCCTTAATGCCAAGTTTGACAGCCATGTCATTGTTCTGCTTTATTCTTTTCATGCATGCAAGCTCATAATCATTATGATGCTGTTCAGAGTCTGAGATTCATGAAAACATAAAAAGTAGTCAGATTATCTATGAAATGCATTGCGGATTCAACTTGGAGAGTGTCTCCCTATAAACCCATGCATATGCAAAGTTCATCTCCCCAACCATGCTGACCAGACCACACACAGAGATACACACCCGAGCAGCGAACATGCATTTTCGAAACTAATTTAGGAACATTTTAGCTGACCAATTAAACAACTCTGTTTTAATACTATCAGATTCGTATTTGAACAACTAAGCTTGTTTAGCTTGATGGGTGCAGCAGTGTTATTATGACACGAAGCACGTATTCTGATCGTATGGTGATCATAAAAGGGGAAACTCTAAGCATATTTTTTTAGCAAAAGAGGGTTTCCCCTTCGATTTCTATTAAAGAAACCACCACGGAACCAACATGATGAATTAAACCCTAAGCATGATCAATTAAACCGTATTATGGCTGTGCCATGGCAGATTTGAAGCTGCAAACCGGAGAAATGATATTTAGCATCCATTGTTTGCTTCGATTTAAGAACTAAATTCTAAGAGTTGAAAGAAAGTAGAGTAACCAAGTTAAGATCTATTTTCTGGTTGAGATAAAAAAGTTGAGGAGATATGAAGTACCACCTCTCTTGCGGTGACGTGTAGGCATCGAGGGTGCGATGGCTAAGAGGACGACGGCACAGATGAAGCGAGAGGACGCGATGCAAGGCTATTGGTCCGTCACCGTGGATGAGAAACGTTCATCTCTAGCAGTGGACGACGCGGTCTTGTAGGCGCTCCGGCATGGTGGAGGACAGTGGCGATGGATGTGGTGGAGGAAGGCGGCGATGGATGGGGTGGCGGACGGAGGCTGGTGTGAGAATGGGGTGTTCTAGCGCGGACGATGTATGAATGGGAAAATGGAGGGAGAGGTACGGGTAACCATGTTTTTGGGACGCGCCTGTCTGAAATATGGGAAAGTTACGAACTTATCCCCTGTTTCAAATTTGGACGTCTCGTCGGTTGGGGATAGGACGGTAATCTCACATCTCCCAAATATTTGCCGGTAACTATTTCGGGCGACGAGAGGGTGTTTTGCCGCCCACGGTTGGCGCCCACAGTGTATGATCGGGGCTGACAGGTAGGGCGGTTGTGTCACGTCTGATGGAAGTTACGCATCTGCCCCTATTTAAAATATTAGCCTACATCTATTTTGGACGAGGAGAGTTTGTTTTGCCGCCCACTGTGTATGAATGGGGAATGGAGGGAGAAACAGAGGTCTTTCGGGCGAGCTTGAATCAAATGAGTTTTGCAGCCCATGTTTGACGCCCACCGTGTCGGAATGGGCTCAGAGGCGGTCGTGTCACGTCTAATTGAAGTTACTAACCTACCCCTATTTAGAGCAGTGGAAATCGGGCCGATGGATTGTCTGTGTAATGGGTAGACAGTAATTTCCATCTCCCAAACACTTGGCTTCGGGCAGCCGATGTGGGAGTGGACATTTTGCTGTTTCTTTCAATTTTGGGACAATAAGCATCCACGCTTACCACGGCAACTAAATTGAATCCATTTTTATTCCTATATGAATCTTTATAAATCATTCTATGTGTTTTTATATATCTTCAAAAGGACGACAAAGATTTATTCCACTGTCATATATGAATATGGTTTACAAATGCCGATGCCCAAATTCAGAAACTAGAATCCAGTTTAAGGTGAATTCAAATATTTGGAACACTTCATGTCCAACTCAAATGTCACACGCATCATAATGTGTACTCCCATTTAGATATGTACACAAGCGATGTATCAAGATTCAAATACCGAGTCAATCAACCAAGAATGTACGGAACTAACAGGCATATAAACACTTATAGAGTATATGGATCAATAATATCAACTAACATGCATAAGCCAGGCTGCTGTACTTTTTTTTGGCTACAACAACATCCTTTTTTTAGCCAGCATCTTGGCCCTTTCCGATGCGTGCCACTTATGGTCCATCTATACTACTATTGCTGAATGCACATTGAGCCCGACTGGCATATTTGTAGGTCTGGCACAGCAATCCAAATGAAATGTCTCCGAGTCTTATCAATTAATACAGACTTGTGCTCAAATAAAATTACAAACCAAAAAACAAAAAAAAACAATTATTACATGATCTCTAAAACAAATGGTTTGATTGATTACATGAACAGACAACACAAAGGTTATTCAACTATGGAAAGAACATTTCACCTATGATTTACCAAGTAGGAATTTAATTTCCTTTTTTCCTTTAGGACCTTAACAATCTGGTCAGTCTCAGCTTGCTTCGTTTTGAAATCCACCAAATATTTAATGGTTGTCTTGAGTACTGCTTGTGATTGTGTTGTTTGCTTCCTCAACATGTCAACTTCATCTCTAAGTGCGTAGCGAATCTCTTTCTACCACTAGTTTAGCCTCTAGAGCATCAGTAGTTGGCAATTCATAATGCACGAATGGGCGGTGCCATCTTTGTGGATGATGCAACGTCCATGGGGACCTCGCTCTTTGATCTTGGGCTAACCTGTTTTGCCATTAAAGTTCGATTGATTCGAAAAGTTGAAGTTAGCAAAGCATCTCAACTGGGAGTTATAACAGCAAACCAGTTAAACAAACAAGGAATTAAAGAGTTTCAATTGGATTCTGAAAAGTAGTTATTAACATCATTGTAACCCATTGCAGCAAAGAAAATAGTTAAACAAACAAGTATATATTTAAGTTACGGCAAACAGATAATTCTTAACGAAGAAGTATCAAACACATAGATAGGCGCAGTCTACAATATGATTAACGAGCTATGCCATTATCTAATCAAGAGCAAACTAAATTAAGCCAAGCAATGTAATTGAACAATTTTGCAATAAGTGGCTAACTAAAATTCCGAGAAGCGTGTAACTGAACTTATGCTAGTTCTTTGTACAGCACACCGCAACTTCTTTTTAAACTACAAGGTTGTACGAGGGAGTCCATGGCATCAATTGCTTGGATACGCAGTCCCAATACTTCTTTCTTCCCACACCGCATGGGTAAGTCGAATGGTTAATCTGGTAAGATGGTGCGCCCTTGATATGTTATATGAGGACGTGTAGTCGACTAGTTGTAGCCAAACACATCACATTGGCTTTTATCAGATATTTCATGCGATTACTTTTGGCATATCGAGATCTAAGCAATCTACAATAGGATGAAAAGACTGGCATCCTTCACATTATTGGCGAACTTAGTTCATAGAAACAAGCAATTCAACCATTCTGTGGGTAAATCAAAAGCGCCACTGGAATATTTTTTACTATCCAATCATACACGCAAAAAGGGGCGACGTCACCATAGGGGCTGGTATGGGCGGCCGCCTCAGGTGGCTGGAAAGTGTGCACCTAGTTTGATTCGTCCAGGTTGGCCCACGCTAGTTTTGTTCGTCCCAACGCACGAGCAGGCAATGTATCAAATGAAGAAAAATGTTTCAATTTGGATGGGCCAATAACATAAGTGCAAGGCAGGCCCTATAGCAGGCTCGCGGCCCAAAAGAGCGCCTCCCATATTGATCGACAGCACGAAAAATCCCAATTCATTCGCTCCAGCCTCCAATCTGGTTCGCTCCTAACCTAGCCACCGCTGGACAGACCGACACAGGACTTCCTCCCTCCCTCGTTGGAGGGTAGTCTCCGGGCTTCAAGCGAACGGAAGGACAAGAAGATGAAGATCCAACCCTGGGTGTAGCCTGCATGGGAGGCAGCGGCGGCAGCACGGGCATGGCATCGAGCTTGCATAAGCGGACAATCGCAGCTTGCAAGAGTAGCATGCGCAACGAGCAGGTACATCACATCCCTGATTATATCTAATTCAACTCTTCAATTTCTGGCCAATAGTTAAACCTGACGGTGTTGTAAAACTGCTTGTATGTAGGGAATCTATGAGGAAATGAAACCAATTTCTACTTATTTTATAACTCCCCAATCAATACTTGGTATCAATCTGATGTATCTAATCAATTTTCCGGTGCAAACATACAATCTCATGTTGTTCTTGAGCCCGAAGTGTCTAATGAACAGACTGCTAATGAAGGATTTTATGCAAACATTTTACATGCTCTTGGTGATGAACATATAGTGTCTAATGAGAGATCTAATGCAAACATTTTGCATGCTCATTGAAGGATTTAGTGTCTAATGATGATCTACTATGTTGAGAGAGACATAGATTTGCAGGCATTGATGACAAGCAAATTACAGTGCATTTTCATAGCTTGAGGAAACGTCGAGGCCATCTACCAGAAAGTCCCCGTATCATGACAACATAGCATAAATACTTTTCTAATTTGTTGTTTGAAACTATTGGCATACTTGCAGGATAGATATATTGATATGCAGTTTGCGCACTGGTTATACGTGCAATTACACTTCGATATTTTCAGCCAGAGAACGAATAATTCAAGCAGGTACAGACCATGTTTGTAGTCCTTGTACACCATGTTGCATTTTGTGTTTTTTGGTACTTGCATCATTTAGTGTTTATAATCTGAACTACTTTGGATCATTAGCTGGTTTTCAAAGTGCATGTAGCTTCAGATTTCTCAAGTTATGTTGATTTCCAGAGTGCAAGTGCCTTCATATTTTTTAAGTTAAATGTTCGCCCCTTGTAACTTGAATTCTTGGATCAGCAACTGCACATAAATCATACACGAATGCCAATATGAATTAAATGAAATGCAGGGACTTACGCTAGCTCGTTGTACATGCTCACTACAGCTCAGCTTGCGCTTGGTATGTTCCATGTACAAGTCCATGTTACCACTTTCTTGGATGTGCAGGCCTTGTGCTCCTTGCATCCCCCTCTGCATTTTTGACACGGTGAATAGTTGATCAAATAAGAGGAATCGACCTTGATGTTGTACCGGAGCACAGATACTTACAAGGTTATACGGGTGTGCAGGATGTGTACCAGATCCCATAGCGTCGTCATGCTTCGCTAAAATATGGATTTGCTTGCTTCAGATGATATCTCCAGAAGAAATAAGAGTTAAAGTCAGAGTTGCATAGGCATGTAAGCTAAGAGAGCAGTGAAAGGTTATCCAAACATCGTTGGAATAGTGCACAAGGGAGTGATGTGTGGATACCTAGTTCGGGCCGGCGTTTGGGCATGCTCGCCTAGCTAGAGTCTTGGTCACTTGAGCCGCGAGGGTGATCTTATTGGCGTTGGCTGGCCGCGCACGGATGCAGATCTTGAGTGGCAACAGAGCGCTACGATGCGGTGGAACAGACCGTTGGTGAAGCCCCAACGGCCTCGGGGGGCGGAGGTGCGACGATGTGCTTGGTGAAGTAGCCCCGGTGAGCTGGGAGACATCGTCGGTGAAGCGCACCTGATGCGGTGGAACTCGGTGTCTGTGAGGCACGTCGGTTGTGGCGGCCGACGTTGTCAGTGGACCACCCGGTGCGGTGGACGAGGGCGTAGATGAGGTAGCTCCGGTGCAGTGGTGAAGCACGACCGTCGTCTTCGTCTGGCACAGAGGTGGGGAACGATGGGGAAAGAGACGAGATGAGGGGCGATTTGAGGGTTGGCGGCGAATTAGGGATTTGAGCAATCTAGGCACGGAAGGGGACGGTGGAGAAGAGAGATTTTGCAGGGCTGGAATTGGGGCCGCCAGATATTTCAATCCAAAACATGGAAGCGCGAACTTATATTGTCGTCGTCCTTTTGGGGGGGGGGGGGTGGCTGGGTGCTACGCGTCCGACACACGCGACCACCCCGACAGGACTATGCTTCGGTGTCTTAAGGGACCTGCCTTTGTGTCCATGACATGTGGGCCCAACAGTGGCTGGCCCACATGTAAGTGACCCAAAGGCAGTTGCCTTTATGGCACCGAAGCAGCGTCCACCACGACACGACCCTGGTCTGCCTGGTGCGCCTACATTTGAGAATGCAAACGAATCTTCTTTCATTTGCAAACGAATCTGTATGTATTACCATGCCCGTGTTTTCCTTGCAATAATTAGTCATTGGAAACGAGATACTCCATACATTCACTTTTGTAAGTCGTTTCAGACAACTTAAAATGAACTATTTTGCACATTGTCTGAAATGTCTTCAAGGTCATATAAAAGTGAACAGAGGGAGTACTATAAATTAATTAATGAGGAGTTATTTGAAAAAAATCGAAACGGTACCCACGCTAACGTGGATTAGAGTGTGTGTTACATAATTAGTTATTTGAATTAGAGTGTGTGTCACGTAGTTAATTATTTTAATTAGAGTGTGTGTCATGTAGCGATCTCCAATTCTAACGTGGATTTCGCATTTCACTGTATCCATGCTACTTTTTAATACAAATTCATATGTATATGATGAACACCATGGTAGTGAGAAAACTTTTGGATGGATTGAAACATATGACCTACAAAATAGCACAACAAACTGAGTCAATGTCAACTTCTCGAAACTTAGTATGGCACGAATTCGAAATAATTACCAGTATGCCTGGTCCTCGGTTCAAATCTTACAATGTACACCGAATTGAAACATTGATATTAAGTCTCGTACTATGTACATTCAAATGTTGTTTCTAGCCCCCCCCCACCCCCGCACAAATGCTACATACTTCCTGTATCGGTCAATCTTCCTCTCCTAACCACCTTAGGAAGCTATCGATTTCCAACACACATTCATTCTTTCTCTCCATGTTTCGATCTCTAAGTCTCTCAACTACACAACCCCTTTTTCCACTCTCTTACCAAATGTATTTACCTCACACACCCGCCATTGCACCCCATGCCGAGCTCTCTCTCTCCCCCCTCTCCCTCTCACCCTCTCGCGCTAAATACATGCATTGCCTATCTAGCCCCCCCAACCTCTCGTGCGGATGCACGCACGTTGTATATCTAGGTCACTCCCTCCAGACTATCTCACTCTTTCTTCTGCATGGCGGGCCACACTCTCTCAATCTCGGTCTCTTTATCTGAGTCTCGTTTAACCTCGTTTTCTTTCACACACAAATGATATATCTCCCTGTTCAGGCCTCGATCGACACACTCCATACTCTCTCATGCAGATTGTCTATCTAGGTCAGTCCATTCAAGCCGGCGCCACTCTTTCGACCTCATGGTGGGCCACGCTCACTCAATCTCTCTCTCTCCCTCTCTCTCTCACTCTCTCTCTCTCTCCGTATGTCTCGATTGACCTCTCTTTTTCCCGGACAAAAACGATATATCACCATGTTTGAGCCCAATTCGACCTATTCACATTGTATACTCTCTCACGCACATCATCTATCTAGGTCACTCTCTCAAACCCATCTCACTCTTTCGATCGCACGGCGACCCTATGTGATCGGTTGACCTTGCTTCCTCCCATGCACAAAATATATCTACACGTCTGTGACTGGATCATCTCTCAAGCTCTATCTTACAGCCCTCACCCTTGCCAAAAAGCTCAATCGGACAATATCTCTCCAGAGCATATATATTTGTTCAATGAATGTCGGACCACACTCACTTTGTCTCTCTATCTATATGTCTCTCGATTGACCTCGTTTTCTCACACCGTATCTTCCACGCGTTGAAGCTACTACCTCTCCATACCTCGCAAAGCCGGAGCTATTTACATTGCGAGGGGCACTCCAACCTTGGATTAATTTGTGTAGGCATTTATTCTGGTCGGTTTAGATTATATTTTCGTAGCATTCGGCCCACAACTACTCCAAACACCGTTGCAACCCACACAACTCCCCTAGTTGATTTCCCTCTGGCTCGGTCATCGCTCTCTCGCACGTCCTTTCTCGCCTTCAACGTCGCACCATGGTATTATTGAAAAAACTATGTTGTTCTCTTTAATTATTATAAATAAACTACAAAACTACACACTGATAGTCCACTTGGAATGGAACAAATTTTGACGAACAAATTAAAGTGCTACAAACTACACACCGATGGGCCCACATGTCATGAAACAAATTTGGACCCATATACAAATTAAAAAATAAAGGACGAGGATCGAACATGCAACCGGGCCTTCAAGCCGCACGTCAAGAGTAGGAAACATACGTAGAATAGCAATGTTTGTAGTACCCCCTTTGTTCACATAATGTTTTTATATTACCACAGCCTAATTAATGGATAACATGTAATTTTATTTTTAGTACTATTCGCCTTCACTTACTGGTGGGTTCCATGTGTGCTCTCTCTCACCTCCCCTTCTGCGTTTAGACGCACAGGCAAACAGGAAGAACTCACGGGCGATGTTGCCGTTGACCATATCTGGACGCGTTCACAAGTCACGGCACCAGTTTCACGTACTAGCAGCACTAGTCAGTGTGTACGTGCAATTCACGTTAATTTGGAAGTATATTAAGTGCATGCGGATATTAACTACTAGGATATTATTTGCGTGTTGTCATGTGATTAGCACTATTTTTGGCATGAAATTAACTGCACGCTAAACGTGTTGAGCGCTCGACATTGAAGCAGTCTAGGTCGTTGGATGACAAGGAATACATGTGGCTTGATGACGTTTTATATTTAATTTGATACGGCTCTAGCAGAACATTCAATCGATCAAACCATACATTTCGTTCAGTCTGACTATGACTTTCAATTATAAGACGATCGATATAAAATAAACGGAAATGATAAACGTTCGGATTTTAAGCATGGCAATCCGAACTTTTTTCATGGCAAATTTAGATTACGCGGCGGTGGCGGGGGCGTCTCGCGGTGGGAAGCGGCTCCTCTGCCGTGCTCTGTGTGTCGTCGGGCCACTGACCGACGGTGACGGCGGCGTCTTGCGCCGTTGTTGGCGTACTCCTGGACGTTGGCCTAGCTTCAAGGAAGCGGTCGACGGCGGCCATCCATGCCACTGAGGGGGGCACTGGCACCCGCGGCGTTGGTGCAAGGAAGCGGTCGGCGGCGGCCATCCATGCCGCTGAGGGGGCATTGGCACCCGCGCGGGGATAGGCGCGGTTAACGACGCGATGGAGACATTCATGTGCACGGGCACCGGCACGGGCGCGCACTTCAGTGCACGGGCAGGCGCATGCGCTGGCAGGTGCACGGGCACCGGCACGGGCGTTCGCTCCAGTGCAGCGCGCAGCGCGCATGCGCTGGCAGGTGCACGGCGCGTGAAAGTCGGCGGGACCTCGTGGAACCCCGTGGGATCAAGCTCGGCGACAATGTGCGGCTCCCAGCCCATCAATGCCACGGGGATGGGCGCTGGCGCAGTCGGGGCGACGGGAGCCGGAACGGGAGCGGGGACAGGCGCAGCGTCTTCCCGCAAGGCCAGTTCAAGCTCGTCCCAAAGCGCCTGATGTTCTTGAGACTAAGGGCAGACCATCGTGATGCGGCATGGCGTACGTTTAGTTCAGGCTAGTTGGAGGTAGACGACAAGAGAATCGGAGAGGAAGAGAGAGGATTGTAGCAATACGGGGTAGTGCGGGGTTGATTTTAAGCTGCGGCGTCGGCGACATTAAAAGTGGGAGCAGTTGGGACAACGATGGGCGGCGGAGCCTGGTCAAAGGGCTCGCCTCCCGGTGAGCCTGCACAGCGGTCTGCTCGCACGCCTCCTGTCGACTCACAAGCTTGCTCGGACGGCACCTGTCGATGAGAATCGGGGACTCGTGGCGGCACGTAAACGCCCACGGTTTCAATAGTGAAAGCGTTCGCCTTAACGTGACAGGTCTTTGTTCCAAAATACCTTGGCCCTTCATTTGTGCAACTTGTCATAAGCAGCTTGTCTCAAATTGAAGAAAAAACTTATGAAGTAATATTTGTGCCATATCACGTGACCATGCTTAGTTTCAAGAATATATGCTCACTTTTGGATTTTCTGAAATTTAAGATCCAGGATTCAAAACAATATCATAACCTGCATCATGCAATAAATTTTCAAGCCGTACATCTGTCATGTTGTATTTCTTAAGAAAGGATTTGGTCAAACATTTTGCTTAGTTAGACTTCAGACAAGTTATATATGCAGAGTAAAAGGATAATCCCTCCGTACCAGTGCATTGCCTGATATATTAACTCAAGTACTAGGCACGAACAAAAGGGCTCAATTTTGTGCTCATCCTAGTGTAGTAGTAGTAGTACTAGGCAATGCAGTTGACGGGTGACCTTGACGAGCGGTGACCGAGGGAATTGAACCGTGCTCGGCATGGTAGGTAACGTTGTCTAGTTACTAAAGCATCCCTCTGTTGTTCATCGGTAGTCATTATGGACCGGGGACATGAGGGGAATTTCCTAGGGCTGGAATTCTGGCCGCCAGATATTTTGACTTGAAAAGCTGAGGCTCGACTGGTTGGGGTTGCCTAATGTGCGTACCACGCACGCCACCGAAGGACACGAGCCCGTTTTTTTAGGATCAACACGAGCCAAGGTCTGGCTGGTATGCTGTTGGGTCCTACCATTAGAGAATACGGAAGGAACCTTTTAAATTGCCGAACGAATCTATGTGTATTACAATACCCATATTTTCCTTGCAAATACTAATCTCAACGTGGTAATTGATTTATGATGAGTTGTTGCATTAGAGTGAGTTTGTGATATAGTGATCTCAACGTGGATTTCACATTTCATGGTATCCCTAGTAAGTTTTCCAATGCAAATTCAAATTTAAAAGATGAACAATATGGAGGTGAGAAAACTTTGTATGTATCAAGCATATGACCACACCCACACACACAGAGACACACACGCACGAACACAACAACAATCCAATAAGTATAGTGCATCTATTTTTCCAAACCATGCATGTATGACAGGAATTCAAAAATACTCCTTCTATTCCTAAATATTAGTCTTTTAGAGAGTTCAACAAGTGACTACATACGGAGCAAAATGAGTGAATCTAGACTCTAAAATATGTCTATATACATCTGTATGTGCAGTCCATTTGAAGCCTCTAAAAGACTAATATTTAGGAACGAAGGAGTAAAATGTAAGACATCCATGGTCCTCAGTTCAATATTTAAAATGAACATGAAACTGAAACATGAATATTAAGTCTAGTACTACAAGACATGCAAATGTTGTGTTTAGGCGGAGCTATGATTGTTGGGGTCAACCCCTCGACCTTAGATAAAATTGTGGAGCTCTGTTTAGGGTTGTTTAGATTATATTTGTCCCCACCCACCCAACCACCGATTTGTTGTGCACCCCACCCTCCTCCCCGGAGAATATCATGTGCCCCCATACCTTAGATGCTATATGCCGATACGAGTTGCTTGGAGCTTGTAGATCTGAGATATAGCAGCTCACATGATGTGTCTTAATTTTTTTGCAGGAAACCTTGATGAGTTTGAGAATTGCACACAATTTGTACAAAAACTACTTAGATGCCCTTTGATCCCATATCCAACGACCTCGAAGCTCGTATCACCATAGCATCTAAGATGAAGGAGGACATCATATTCTCCTGTATGTAAGAATATCAAGTGCTACCACACCTTAGATGCTTTGGTGATACAAGCTCTTCAGAGGCGTTGGATTTGTGACCCAACATCTCCTCGATGGTTCGAATGGTTTTTTGCAGAAAAGCCCCAAAAGAGTTCGGCCACTGCTTACAAGCACAAAGACTGCTCAGATGCCATTGGATCTCAGATCAAACAACCTCCAAAATCGTATCACCGTAGCATCCAAGCTACGATAGCACCTTATGTTTTCTCGCACGGGAGATTATGAGGTGCTCCCGCACCGTAGATTCTATGGTGATACGAGTTCACTGAGATCTAACGGCCTACAATAGGAGGTTTGAATGTTTTTGCAATATACGGCTGATAGAGTTTGGGAAATGCGCAAAAAGTACAAGTACTATGCATGTGCCATCTGATCACTGATCATACGACCTAGATGCTCATATCACCGTAGCGGGTAATTAAGCTACGGGGAGCACCTAATATGAGCACCGGGGAGCCGTTGGATCGAAGATGCAGCGGCACACACGAGGCCTGAATGTTTTATTTGCAAAAAAAAACTTTGGAGAGTTTGCAAATTGCGCAAAATTACAAAGACTACTCCCAAGCCATTGGATCTCACTTCCAATGGTGTAAAAACTCATATCACCATAGTATCTAAGCTGCGGGGTGAATGTGATATTCTATGCCGCTCTCATTTTTGTTCGTAAACTTGCAAAATACGTGTAATTCGTGCCGTTACTTGTCTAACCGCGCAAAGTGTTTGTTAAAAAAACAATCCTACACTAAAATATCGGAACAACATACGGGGATCCCACTTGTCATTAATCAAATTTGGACCTAAAACTAACAAATCTAAAAGACGAGATTCGAACTGGCAACCTGGACTACAAAGCGTAAGTCGATAGCCTGAAAAAATGAATGGTTGTTGGCTTTGTCCCATAACTTGATTTTATACAGTACCTGCGTTGAGTAGAGTAGAGGGAGTGCCTCATCAACACGTGCATGACCGTTGTCTCACTTACGGGTGGGTCCCAGGTCTGCGATCTCAATCTCTCTTCTCTCCATCGTCTAACCTTTTCACGGGCACAACGAAGAGCGGCGCTAGCTTGCCGTGGTGTTATTACAACTATAAAAAGCTTGGAAAATAGAAGAATCGCCTAGAACAAGAGACGTTGTGGCTGGTCGAGACAGAGCTAACCATGCCACGTTTGCATGAAGCTGTGTGGCTAGTGGGGTGTTTTCGACCGACTGGCTGGGTCCCGAGATCGAACCATAGGTACTACGTCTAATACAATATATTTTTACATGCACATTTTTCCTCCGTGCCGAGACGTGGCACACCCTACCGCGCGGTTTCGCGGTCCTCCCGGGTGGTGCACGCATATATTCTTCCTGATGTGGGACACCCACCGCGCGTTTTCTGGGTCCTCCTCGGTCGTAGCGCTGAAGCAAGTAAATGAGTTGTCAAATCACGAAAGACCACCTTTCCCGCCGAGTACATCAGTGAAGCACGGTGGCTAGCTAGTTGGGCTAGTTCGACCGATTAGCTAGGCCGCCGCCACATTTGATTTTTCACCCCTTTTTTATCTACTTGCCGGCAGGTAAATTTAAATATCCACCGCGGCGTTGCTCTGGTGTTTGGGTGTGGCAGGATTTTTAATTTTTTGATTGACGGGAGCAGGCGCGGCAGCAATTAGTCACGATGACTCCGCCTGTAAAAACCCGCTGCTCCCTGATGTGAGAAGTCGTCGACTGATGTTTTACCGTGGTGAAAACCAAAAGATTCCCCGCTCCCTCCGCTTTCCCGTAGATTGCATTTCCTTTCAACCGTTTCGCCCCCTTTGCTTCCTCTCCCCATTGCTTCTACCTGGTGCCATGGCGGCGTAGCAGATCATGGAGTCCGAGGTGGGGCTCCTGACACAGGAGCTCCATGCCAAGGATGCGGAGCTCAGGGCCAAGGACGTGGAGCTCCGTGAGCTCAAGGAGGAGAGTAGTGCCATGCTCCTCCGTTATGTGCGGGAGTTCATGGAGCTACAAAAGCGGCAGGCGTCCACCACAAAGATGCTCGAGGCGTCGGCAGCGTTGCTGCAGAAAGCGGGAGATACGATAGGCCGTCAGGGGAGCGGGCTGGAGCGCGAGCGGGCCGATTGTGACGATGTCCAGGATCGCCTCAGCCACTTGGTGAACCAAGTTGCCACACACGTGTTGCGGCTGCGCGATGCCTACCATCGTGCCAGCGCGATGATGTCGGCCGTCGGGCTAAACCCGTTCGACCACCCGGTCGACTTCAATGAGCTGCGGTTTCCTGACCTGGTCTCCTTCTTCACCTATATTTGACGAGCTTTGGACGCCGTCTTTGACGAGCTGGCTCCCGTCGACCGGGAGCGGGCTCTGCGGGCGGTTGCACCCTGCATCACCAACATCGTGCGCCTCGAGAAGCAGAGGGACTTCAGTGGTGTTTAGGCGCCCTCTGCATGGGCATGTCCATGTCTCGGCGCAACATGACCGTTGGATCAAACTCAGACGGTGCAGATTAGTCACTGTAGCACAAAGCGTGTGGGTGTGTTTGGTTGCATTCTCATCTCAATATAATTGTTTCCTCTTCGTGTATTTTTGTCAACCTACTAGTGTGGACTCATGCACCCTTCATGCACTCTGCCAAACACCCAAAAGTGGGTCGAGAAGGGAACTTTTGCTCCCATCCCGTGCACCCTTCATACAACCTTCCTAACACTGTTCGTGCTTCATATGGTTCATGTTTCGTGGAGTACTGTAGCACTGTACTCTCCGTGCGCTGTGGAACTAGTTCTGTTAACATTGATCTCACCGTTCATTCTCGATCGGACAGTCGAAAAAGCGGTACTATGTTACATATAGGAGTAGTTGACATGCGCACAACATCATTTGTTATCGTCATATCTTACTACACTAGCAACAAGATTGTGTAGTACTGACGTATGAACCACTGCACATGCCTAGTAGTAGGAGCACTATGTATGTTCAAGTGGCTGCCGTGTTTCGCACTCCTCCATCGTAAGAGTGGAAACGCTTGCTGTAATCATTTTTTTCTTCAGAAAAACAGTGGACACGCTCTACCGTGCGGATCCTCCTCTAGCCATGCACTAAATTACTCACTTTCGCCGACGTGTGGGACAGCCAGCATCGGGGTCCACCAGCCATGCACTAAATTACTCCGTAGTAGAGTGACGGTAGACTACCCCGATCGAAGCGCCGCAGTAATGCCCAATGAGCCGTCAAATCACAAAACCCCCCTCCTTTCCAAAGCAGAAAGTTGACGGACGAAGCAACCATCATTTCACTCTTCTCTCTCGATTCCTCTCTACCCAACCTCGCTTCGCCTCATCTTGTTCCTCATTTCTTCAAGAAAACCCCGACCTGCTTCTGCCATTGTTCTTCTCTCCCAAAGAAGGAAAGGTGAGCGCATCAATGGTGTTGATTCTGGCCAAGGCCCGGTCTTGCAACCCCAAGACTGATCCTATAACTCCCTCTCTTTTCTTCTTTTGGGTTTGTGATTATGGTTTCTTTTCTTTTATTTCTATTTGACAGTTTCATGATGGACGCTGGAACACCGGCCGAAGTGATGTCTATGGCTCCGGCCAAAACCGTCGAGGCTCATGGTGCGAAGAAGCGCAAGCACCCCGCCGAGACTACCGCAGACAAGCTCAAAGCCATCGCCCTGTCCAGGCCCCCCTCTCCGTGATCCCTCATTAAGCAAGTCCAGGTAATATCTCTTCTTGACGATCTTTTTCTCGATCTTGATCGTGTTTTTTCATCTAACACGCAGTACTAGTACTAGTAGTACAACTTTCTGGGTGATCTTGCATGTGATTTTTGTGTGCCAAATGATGGTTCTAAATTCCTCTTTTGACCAAAACATGCGAGAGGTTGACACTGATTTCTTATAGATTACTTTCAACTACTCCCTATGTCCCAAATTTCTTGTCTTAGATTTGTCTAGATACGGATGTATCTAATACTAAAATGTGACTTGATACATCCGTATCTAGATAAATCTAAGACAAGAATTTTGGGACGGAGGGAGTACTTTATGAACATCAATGCTACCTTTTAAGAGGGTATATTTGCCTCAGTAACTTGTGTTATGGATATTGCATGTAATCCCTCTGCTCTCATGCCTTTGAAGACATGTTCTAGTGTCTTTGTTCACTCATTTCTGTGCGTATATGTAGTCATATATGGAGTATAATATCGAAAATCATCTTATATTTCTGAACGGAGGTAGTAAAAAATATGGTTTCTGTTTGAATTAGAACCAGGTCCACGGTGGAGATGAAGTTCTCAAAGTCATGCCTTGTGAACTGGAAGACCTGATGATGAGTTCTACTGCTGAACTATCCAGCTGTTGTGTCCTTGTCACCACGTGTCCTGAACTAGTGTTTTCCTGTAGCATTGTTGTCAGGCGTGTTCTCGAGGCTGTACTTGACCACAACAATTTCCTGGCTGTGCCTTCGATTACGAAGGGTGTGGTTCTTGTAAAACTTCCCAACAAATCTGATGCAACATGTCTTCATCATCATGTTTATGAGTGGAAAGACCACTCTGTTAGGTTCTCCAAGGTTGACAAGATGGTGATGGTGCATGTAGACATCTCACACAAAGTCCGTGGCCTAGTCACTTATGCGGGGTTCATCCCGTAGGTCGGTGGCAAGAAATAGTCTGCAGAGTTTAGTTAGTGCAACCTTGCTTGTCTGTAGTAAGTACTATTGTGCAGTACATGATTTGTGTTTGTGAACCCTGTATTGTTTATTAGTACTGCCGCTTTTGGTGTGTGGTCAGTCCTGAGAACGGTCTATGTTAATGTCTGTCCACTCAATTCAGTCTGTATATTTTGAAGTATCCATATCATCTTTTTTGTGAGGACGGTCTATCAATTATGGTTACACTCCAATATCTGTATGCATTGCAGGGTTTATCGCACCCACCAGATTTCGATCCATGGATGTTTGGTCCATACGATTTGTCACGACCTTTGGACTGTCACCTTGTGGGAGTAGGCGGGCCCCTGCATGCCACGCGTGGTTGGACGATCAATCTTCATTTAGTACTTCAACATAGTGATTTCCTGGTAAGGATTCACTCATGTCACATCAAGTAAATCTTATTGATTTACTGTCTTAATCTTATTGATTTAATGTCATGTTTTCTTTCTTTTCCTGCAATTTTACGATGCAGGTTTTGCCATGTGACATTCATCACAGAATAAACCGTTTGGTTTGCTCTATGATGGCTATTTTTGCAGGTTTCACTTCTTATGTCGTGTCAGTAATGAAGGCACCATCCATCACTTATATTACTGGAAAAAATTGAATCAGTCTGTTGTCTGAGTACAAGCTGAATCCCTATGATGAACTGCAGTTTGGTTTAACAAAAACGCCACAATTAGTCCTTCTCGCGTTTAAAAGAAATGAAGAAAAAGACTGGATCACGGTCACGGATCCTTATTAAGTTAGAAAGCTGATCATAGCAGACCAGACACGATCGCCGCTGTCTCGCACAGATCGAGCACCGGCAGTTGCTCTAGCATCGACAATGGCAGCAGCCTTCGATCGATCCTGCTGAGGATTGGGCACTGACCGCATCAGCGGATCAGTCTGATCTACCGGAGGATCGGGCATCGACACCGGCACCTGCTCCGACACAGGCACCAGCTCTACAAGGAGCACATCTCCGGCAGCAGCGGCGGCTTCGGCACCTGCACCAACACTTGCACTTGCATCTGCGCCGGCCCGTGCTGTTGCACCGGCAATAGACTGGGCTACAGTTCGCACTTCATATACCAAAGTCCTTACAAAAACCGACATGTCCACCTTCTTGGTAAGCATTGGCCGCCCAAGTGCTTCATTATTTTTTCTTTCCATGTTGTTTCACATGATTCACTATATTGATCTAACTGTTTGGGTATGTCTTCTTGTTTGCAAACAGAGAATTTCTAGAGCAATGAGGGAGTCGTTCAACAATCCGGGCGACCGCGGCCAAGTTTCTCTTACCATGCGCAGCCTTGGAGTGAATGAACCTGCTCAATATAGCGTAAGTACAAAGGATGGTCGCATGATGATTGATGCTAAAGGATGGTCAAGGTTCACATCTAAAGCATATCTTGCGGTAGGGAATGATGTCAAAATCGAACTTTCTCGTCAAGGAGAGCTGGTCCAAATCAACTTTGAAATTCTTCAGTAGCAGCACGCAACTGCCGAACTGATCTATCCTTCGAGAGATTTTGATGTAATAATCTGGCATGGTGAAACAAGTGTCCTGTGTGTATAAGTAGTACGACAGTATTATTTATCACATGGTATATCGTTGATAGAATTGCAACTCTAATTGCTGGTTAGGAACTGTCGTTCGATTTCATTCCAACAGCTGCCGTGCTTTATTCAATTTTGTGTATTCGCCTTGCGACAACATCTAAAACCAGCGCCGTACCGATCGCTTGCAATATGAAAAGCGCTGAGGTAGAACACATGGGCCCCCAAACATGCAGGGGTCGGCCTGCGACCCAAAGTCCAAAATCGTGAGCCTATCTGAGTATTATATTCTCGGCTGAACCCCCATAAAAAAAGCTGAACCCCCATAATGCCCGTGCGTTGCAGAGGGAGTATATTTCTCGGCAAGGTGAGCCTGTGATATAAATGATTTGTATATTTCTTTACATAGGGAGTATCTCTCTGTCAAAAAAATATATTTATGTGTAACTAGTTACTCCTGTCTTTCTACTTCCTTTCGCTGATATGTGGGGCAACCGGCAACGGGGTCCACGTGCCATATGCACAAATTAGAGTGCACAACTTCACGGTAGACACACCCCGGTCGTAGCGCCGCAGTAATGCACAATGAGCCATCAAATCACAACCCCCCCCCCCTTTCCAGCTTTAGCAGTAAGCTGGACGGACGAAGCGGCAATATTTCCCTGGGCCTGAATCCCCTTCTCACTCGTCTGCTTGTTCAGAGAAAACCCCCTCTCGGCGATTGCATAGGGTTTTCGCATGGAGAACCAGGTATGAATTCTTCATCCATCCCCGATAAACCCTAGTCCCTTGGTCGCAGGTAATCCTAGGATGGCAGCCGCCGCCGTTGATGCATTTTTCTTCCTACTGAATCTAGTGTGTTTCATTTGGAGTGCCCAAAGTGCGAGTACCCTACAGGTTTCTGCGCCCTCGGCGAGACGCCACACTTGTTCCTTCTCATCCTAACACAGCATTTTGAAACGCGCACAATATGTTCCTAGAATCCTCTTTTCTATCCAGGAGGGTGGTTTTTTTAACATGATGTGTTCTCATATTATTTTTCCTACAGTGTATTATTTTCTCTGCCAGAACACATGTACTCAAGATGCTCGGCCTTGCCATAACTGGATACACTAGTTTAATGGTCACAGTGAAGACAAGCCATGGATATAAGTTCTGAGTTGGGTTCATGAACCTAGAAGATCGCTGCTTTTTTTATGGCCGAACTTGGATAAATTTTCTCAAGTGTTACGGACTAAAAGTTGGCGCACGAATGTTGATGGAAATAGCAGAACCTGGTCTCATCTTCACTGCGATCTTCCACCCCGACGTCGTTCCAATTGTTCATCCATGTTAGCTTTGTATCCGGTTCTTGCTTGTTGCCTCGATTACTTCTTAATCCACCTATTCTGTCTAACTAATCACAATTTAACTTTAGAAGTAGCAACGAATCTCTCACGAAGATGCTACTTCTAACTAATATTTTCTTATAATTGGTGGCACGTGTAGGTTTTTTCAGAGTAAAGCAGTCTTCTCGTTTGTTACTCTGTAATAACTCGGCTGTTACTAATGGCACTGAAGTTGACTGGATCGACATCCACAAGTTCCTACACTTTATTAATCGTCTTGAGGTCCTTGTGGGGCGTTTCAATGGTGGAAGGCCACGTGGGATATGCGTGCCACTGCTGCACTCGTTGAACAGGTCCAACTATGTCGAGAAACTTATGGTACGAGCTGTTTTCTGTTATATATGTTGTTCATAAACTATTGCTTATTCACAGTTTTACAGTTGTGATGTTCTTGAAACAGGAACTGTCGAGTTCTATTGTTCCTACACAGATGCCTGACCATGGTCGGGTCAGACTTGCGCTTGGTCACAACATGAAGTTTATGTCGACCTACTCAATTCCCCTTGGAGGTGAAAATATGCTTATTCATGGGTGGTCTCAAATAATGAAGGCCCGTCCATCTTGGAGAATAGGACAGAAGATTATGTTCATGCTTTTCCATGGCTCTAAAGTGAATATCCTATTTATTGACCACGTTGCAAGATGAAGCCGCTTTTAGAAGGTTGTGAATGCGCGGGGTGGCGCCTGGGCCTTGTCCTGGGGCTTGGCGGCCTCACCCTTGGTCAACTATAGGCAAAGTAGCACTGTTCGAGGCGTGCTTTGTACGGTTGAACATGTATAAGTACTCATACTTCTTTCAGCTTTGGTTGTTAAGTGCCCCTGCTGGTTTTAGTTAACGTTGTTAAGTACTCCTGCTGCTTTTACAGTCTGTCGTGTTTCTTCAGTCCTGTCTTCCTCCAGCCGCCAAAACCAAACCAGCGCCGGGGGCCACCTTCGCTCTCCCCATGGCTGGCTACGCCAACAAGACGATCCCGCCCCACCGTCTCCTAAATCGTTAACACCGACATCCTCCGTGCGCTTTGGTGCGCTCGCCGCGGCGCCGCCCTCTCGCGTTGTCAACATGGTCAACAAACAACAGGAATTGGCAGAAGTACGTGGAGAGGATGACAGTAGGGGCCCACCACGTCAGCGTATGGAAAAATAAAATGCTTCCTCCACTACTGGAATCAGGGATTTTTCCATCAGCCAGTTCTTTGCCGTCTGCTTGCGGACGGCAAAGAAGGTCTTTGCCATCAGCTACCAAACAACAGACGACAAAGAACTTGCAGACGGCAAAGAAGGTCTTTGCCATCTATCATTTCTTTGCCGTCTGCTGGCAGATGGCAAAGAATCTTCGCCATCTGTCAGCGGACGGCAAAGAGGTGCCACCGGATGCCAATATACTGCAACGGTCCAACCCCACTCTTTGCCATCTGCTGGCGGATGGCAAAGATTCTTTGCCATCTGTTGGCGGACGGCAAAGAGGAGGCTATCTTTTTTTTTTGCGGGTAAAAAAAACCGTTGCCCCACCTCCTCTATCTCTATCCCCTCTCTCTCCGCCCCTATCTCTCTGCCCCACCCCTCTCTCTCTCCCGCTCGTCTCTCCCTATCCCTCCCGCGAGAAGCTACGCCGGTCGATTCCGGCGAGCTCCGGCGGGATTCGACGACGCCCGCCCCACAGCCGAGAGCCTCCCGACCCCGCCTTCCTCGACCCCGCGCCGCTGCGCCACCTCGCCTCCGCCCGCCGGTGCATGCTGCCACCTCACCGGACCCCAAGAGCCCCGCTGCCTCGCGCTGCCGCCTGCTCCGCGTGATCGCGCGCCACCTCCCCACAAGCTCGCCGCCCGCCTTGGAAGCCTCGTCGCCCGGTCGCCCGACCTCGAGATCCGCCGCTGCCATGGGAGCCGAGCACCGAGCTCCTCTACGCCCCGCCCGCCATGGGAGATCTGAGGCCGGCCGGGAGGCGGGGATGGGGCACCGGTGGGTCCTGGGGATCTGCGCGGTGGCGCTGCTCTGGCTCGCCGCGGCTGCAGCCGAAGATCCCGATCCTGACGAGCTCGAGCGCGTGTGAGTCCCGCTCCTCCGCCCTATTTTTTCCATGCCTGCTCGCTTGCTCTGTCTGTGGCTCAAGATCTTGTCGATTATGCTGCATGTGCTCCCAGTTCCTGCAATGCTAATTCTGTTTGCAGTCTCGTTGTTCTTCAGTCCCCATCGTGTCTTGTATTTGGACGAGCTCATGCTAATATGTGGTTGGTACACTACCGGGCAAGGTCATTTTGATCTGCGATACTTGTGGGCAGCAGAGGGTTCAAAGCCCCGACCGTCTCATGGATCCACCGATAATATCCCGAAGTAAATGTTGTTGCTTGCTTCATCTCTACTATTTTCTCAGAATCGCTTAGTGTTAAGCTCATGATCAACCTGATTACTTATGCGGCAACCTTCTTACGTAGGCAGCGCGACAACAATTCTTCTTCCTCAAAGCATATATTTTCTCCAAGCAATCAACAAAGTGTTTGGTCCATTTGGAAGGTACACAAGTTTTTGATGTTTCAGATATTATGAGACGAGAGGAGTAGTTGTCGATCTTCTTTTCGCTCAAGAATTGTTGAGGCTGTCATAATTTTCTTGGAAACTTGTAGGGCAGGGTCGGATGGGCGCGCGCGGCAGAGGTCGGGTGCGGGGCGTCGCTGTCGTCGTCGATGGCACGGTTTGGGATCACCGCGTGCTTCAACGCCATGTCGTCGGCCGTCTGGAAGGCCGCCACCACCAACGCCGCGTCGGGCGTCGTTCACGCGGTGCCGCGGACCGAGCCTGTTGTGTCCGCCGAGTAGCTGCACGCCAACCTCAGGGACCCTAATGTGAAGGTATATGTCAGGACCCCGATTCCAAGTCACATTGATCTAGTCGGTAACACCTCATATCACTTTGCGTCCTCACGCACGGTATTCCCACGGGTGTTGCCTTACCATGGCCCGGGACCGTTTGCGCCTTTTGGCTCACGTATATGATAGTGTCGCTAGCATCCACATGACAGAGAACCCGGGCCGACATGGCTAGTCGTGAACCCAAAACGGCACTAATCCATGGGGACAGGCATACATGAATCACATCGAGCATGTCGGTCATCAACGTGTGAATCCGGCTGTAGCACTGGGCTAACAGGACTTGCAACTGTGGCTGTAGCAGGCTAGGCGGACTCGGATGTCACCGCGTGACATTTCCCGAAGGGACGAACCACAGAATGAAGTGAAACACATGCCGACCAGATCAAGTGTCCAGCAGTAGTCTTTGGGCTAGCAGGACTCCGGTGAACCGGGTCAGAAGCGGACTACTATCGCCGTAAAGCACTATACTACATTTCCCCATATGAGAGGCTGCCAAGGATAAACAACTAGATTGTCGGATCCCACTCATACCAAGCATTTCAATCATATACACAATATGCCCGATATGAGTACATACAACATGGCATCACAAAAAAGCTCTACAACTCAAGTACTTTATTTAAAAGGCTCCGAGGAGCCATACATAACATGTTCATACAGATAGGGGTCACATGACCCGACGCTCAAGTCATACAAACATACAAGCACATGCGGAGGCAAACTAGTCTGAGTACAGACACTAAAAAGAAAGAAGGCTTGACGAAGCCCTTCTATCTACATCGGCCCTTCACAAGTCTTGGACCACCACCTGGGTGGCTAGTCACTCGTCGACATCAAGGTCTACGTAGAACCCATCGGAGGGGGCGGTGTTGTCGTCTGAAAACATTAATTAAAGCAACATGAGTACGGAGGTACTCAGCAAGTCTTACAACAGAATCCTACTATACATGCACATTCTCAAGAAGGTAGTGGAGTTATTGCAGCAAGCCAGCTTTGACTCTTGGCTAAGCTATCCTACGTGACACCACTTGGAAAGCATTTGTCGCACACGAGTCCACTAATCACCAACACAATACTCCACCGTGGATCCTCTCTCGTCAACCTACGAGAGGGCCATCCGCGGTACTCACACTTATCTTGAGGCATTTAGTAGTATCCATTTACTTGTCTATGAACTGTATAGGTGACCAAGTAGTCCTTTACCGTGGACGCGGCTATTCGAATAGTTTTATACCCTGCAGGGGTCTACTTCTTCACACACGCTCTCACCACTTATCGCCGTTACACGACGTGTACTCGGCAACCTTCAAGCGGAAGCCCAGCGAGGGTGTCAGCCACGACCTGACTAAACACACGAGTCCCTAGTCCAGGTTTATCACCTATTCGGGTTCCATCCGCAGGGAGTCCGGCCGAGGTTTCCACTAACGGCCCCGAACGATGTGTGCAGGGTTCCCGAGACACCAAACGGGCGAATCGGTACACCGTGCCACGTGCCTACCGCAACACAGCCCACCCCTAAGGTCAGCGCTGCGTGCGGCCCCCAGCATGCTACAAACACCAGAAACTACTTTGCAACTCCCGGACAGAGGACAAGAGTGGTTAATAAGTCGAGAGGGTCCATTGGTTTCGGGCCCAATGCGTGGTAGTAGCTGAATCTTAAATCACACACACAGATCTTGGTTCTTAAGGACGGCTTCAATGAAACAACCCACCATGTACTCCTACATGGCCTCTCATCGATACCTTTACCAAAACATGTTCAACACTTCACTCTCGTTACCGACACAACCTTTCACTCTAGTTCATCATCCCGATGAGCCAGACCTGACACAACTCTAAGCATAGCAAGCATAGCATGGTAGGAAACACAAATATGGCTCAATCAACTCCTACACATGCTAGTGGGTTTCATCTAGTTACTGTGGCAATGACAGTCATGCAAAGGAAGTGGGTTCAACTACCGCAACACACAAGCAGTTTGAATCGCGTTGTCTTAATGCAATAAACAAGAGCAGAAGCGAGATCATGGGTTTGTATCGAATGATCAATGGGTTGCTTGCACGATGTAGTGGTAGTAGGGTACTGCCCTTTAGACGGATATTCGGGTTATCCTCGGGCGTAACCTACCACGAAAAGACACACCTAACATAATCAACACATGACGATATGCAACAATATGATGCATGCTATGACATGGCAATATGAATGTGTCTTGGCCTATTGCAAGCTAGAACAGAAAGGAATGAACTAATTTGAATCAAAGATTCAAATGTTAGTTCATTTAACATAGCCATATTAGTGCATTATCTTATTTTGCTTAAACAGCAAAGTTAACTTGTTCATGCATGAAACCATTACCAATGGATAGATTGAATTTTTCTGATCAAAATTCATATATAGATCTTTGTATTTGGAGTTACAGATTAATTTCTATGATTTTTTGAACTTTGCAACAATTTCTGGAATTTTCTATATAAAAATAAATCCAGAAATTAGTTATTGCGTCAGCAGTGCGTCAGGGTGACGTCAGTGGTCAAAGGGGACGTCCAGGTCAATCTGACCTGTGGGTCCCGCGTGTCAGCAGTTATTCAAACTAACTAAATTTAGTTAAAACTAATGTGAGTTAATTAGCAGAGGGGGCCCCACTTGTCATAGACTCAGGGGAGTCAACCTGGGCCCACCCAGTCAAAGTCAAAGGTCAAACACGCCGGCGTTTAGCCGCCGGCGAGGCCAGACGCGGCGGTGAGAGTGCATTAATCCGTTCCGGCGACCAAATGAGCGGCATAGGGCATCTACGCGTAGCTGGGAACAAGCCGCAGCATTTGGTGGTGGTGGTTGAGCTCGGGGTGGCCGGAAACGTCGCCGGCGACAACCTTGGCGGTCGCCGGAGTCGGGTGAAGATGGACCCGAGGCTACGGGGCACGGCGAGGTGCGTGGTGAGGTGCGTTGGACTCCTCGCGATGCGGTGAGTGTGTTAGACACGGTTGAAGGAAATATGCCCTAGAGGCAATAATAAAGTTATTATTTATTTCCTTATATCATGATAAATGTTTATTATTCATGCTAGAATTGTATTAACCGGAAACATAATACATGTGTGAATACATAAACCTACAGAGTGTCACTAGTATGCCTCTACTTGACTAGCTCGTTAATCAAAGATGGTTATGTTTCCTAACCATGAACAAGGAGTTGTTATTTGATTAACGGGATCACATCATTGGTTGAATGATCTGATTGACATGACCCATTCCATTAGCATAGCACCTGATCGTATAGTTTGTTGCTAGTGCTTTTCTTCATGACTTATACATGTTCCTATGACTATGAGATTATGCAACTCCGTTTGCCGAGGAACACTTTGGGTGCTACCAAACGTCACAACGAATCGGGTGATTATAAAGGTACATTACAGGTGTCTCCAAGGTACATGTTGGGTTGGCATATTTGAGATTAGGATTTGTCACTCCGATTGTCGGAGAGGTATCTCTGGCCCTCTCGGTAATGCACATCACATAAGCCTTGCAAGCATTGCAACTAAATGTGTTAGTTGTGAGATGATGTATTACGGAACGAGAAAAGAGACTTGCCAAGAACGAGATTGAACTAGGTATTGATACCGACGATCGAATCTCGGGCAAGTAACATACCGATGACAAAGGAACAACGATGTTGTTATGCGGTCCGACCGATAAAGATCTTCGAGAATATGTAGGAGCCAATATGGGCATCCAGGTCCCGCTATTGGTTATTGACCGAGAGGTGTCTCGGTCATGTCTACATAGTTCTCGAACCCGTAGGGTCCGCACGCTTAACGCTTCGATGATGCGGTTATTATGAGTTTATATGATATTGATGTACCAAGGTTGTTCGAGTCCCGGATGAGATCACGGACATGACGAGGAGTCTCAAATGGTCGAGACATAAAGATTGATATATTGAAGCCTATGTTTGACTCGGAATCACTCCGGTGAAATTGGGAATTTTACCGAGTACCGGGGTTACCGGAACCTCCCGGGAGTCAATGGGCCTTGATGGGCCTTAGTGGAAAGGAGGAAAGGGGCCCAGTGCTGGCAGCACCTTCCCCTTCCCTAGTCCTATTAGGACTAGGAGAAGGGGTGGCGCCTCTCCCCTTCCCACTTGGCCAATCCTAGTTGGACTAGGATTGGGGAGAATCCTACTCCGGTGGGAGTAGGACTCCCAGCGCAGCCCTTGGTGGCCGCCAGCCCCTCCCTTCCCTCCTTTATATACAGGGGCAGAGGGCACCCCATGACACACAAGTTGATCATTGAGATCGTTCCTTAGCCGTGTGCGGTGCCCCTTCCACCAAACTACACCTCGAATATACCGTTGCGGAGCTTAGGCGAAGCCTGCGCGGTGGAACATCATCATCGCCACCACGCCGTCGTCGACGAAACTCTTCCTCAACACTCGGCTGGATCGGAGTTCGAGGGACGCCATCGAGCTGAACGTGTGCAGAACTCGGAGGTGCCGTCGCTCGGTACTTGGATCGGTTGGATCGGGAAGAAGTACGACTACTTCCTCTACGCTATGTCAACGCTTCGTTGCTGGTCTCACGAGGGTGCGTGAGACAACACTCTCATCTCGTTGCTATGCATCACCATGGTCTTGCGTGATCGTAGGAAAATTTTTGAAATTACTACGCTCCCCAACAGGGGTATCGAGCCTGGTTTTATGCGTTGATGTCATATGCACGAGTAGAACACAAGTGAGTTGTGGGCGATACAAGTCATACTACCTACCAGCATGTCATACTTTGGTTCAGCGGTATTGTGAGATGAAGCGGCCGGACCGACATTACGCGACGCTTACGCGAGACTGGTTTCACCGCTGTGAGCACTCGTTGCTTAAAGGTGACCGGCGGGTGTCTGTCTCTCTCACTTTAGTTGAACCGAGTGTAGCTACGCCCGGTCCTTGAGAAGGTTAAACGAGTCTATTTGACGAAGTATCGCTTGTGGTTTTGATGCATAGGTAAGAACGGTTCTTGCTCAGCCCGTAGCAGCCACGTAAAACTTGCAACAACAAAGTAGAGGACGCCTAACTTGTTTTTGCAGGGCATGTTGTGATGTGATATGGTCAAGACGTGATGCTATATTTTATTGTATGAGATGATCATGTTTTGTAACCGAGTTATCGGCAATCGGCAGGAGCCATATGGTTGTCGCTTATTGTATGAAATGCAACGCCATGTAATTGCTTTACTTTATCACTAAGGAGTAGCGATAGTCGAGAAGCAATAGTTGGCGAGACGACAACGATGCTACGATGGAGATCAAGGTGTCGCGCCCGGTGACGATGGTGATCATGACGGTGCTTGGAGATGGAGATCACAAGCACAAGATGATGATGGCCATATCATATCACTTATATTGATTGCATGTGATGTTAATCCTTTATGCATCTTATTTTGCTTTGATTGACGGTAGCATTATAAGATGATCCCTTACTAAATTATCAAGAAGTGTTCTCCCGAGTATGCACCGCTATGAAAGTTCTTCGTGCCGAGACACCACGTGATGATCGGGTGTGATAGGCTCTACGCTCAAATACAACGGTGCAAAACAGTTGCACACGCAGAATACTCAGGTTATACTTGACGAGCTATGCATATAAGATATGACCTCGAACACGGAGACCGAAGGTCGAGCGTGAATCATATAGTAGATATGATCAACATATTGATGTTCACCATTGAAACTACTCCATCACACGTGATGATCGGTCATGGTGTAGTTGATATGGATCACGCAATCACTTAGAGAATTGAAGGGATATTTTTCTAAGTGGGAGTTCTTAAGTAATATGATTAATTGAACTTTAATTTATCATGAACTTAGTCCTGGTAGTATTTTGCAAATTATGTTGTAGATCAATAGCTCGCGTTGTTGCTTCCCTGTGTTTTTATATGTGTTCCTAGAGAAAATTGTATTGAAAGATGTTAGTAGCAATGATGTGGATTGGATCCGTGATCTGAGGTTTATCCTCATTGCTGCACGTAAGAATTATGTCCTTAATGCACCGCTAGGTGACAGACCTATTGCAGGAGCGATGCGAGGCGTTATGAACGCTTTGGCTAGCTCAATATGATGACTACATGATAGTTTAGTGCACCATGCTTAACGGCTTAGAATCGGGACTTCAAAGACGTTTTGAACGTCATGGACCATATGAGATGTTCCAGGAATTGAAGTTAATATTTCAAGCAAATACCGAGTTGAGAGATATGAAGTCTCCAACAAGTTCTATAGCTAAAAGATGGAGGAGAATCGCTCAACTAGTGAGCATGTGCTCAGATTGTCCGAGTACTTCAATCGCTTGAATCAAGTGGGAGTTAATCTTCCAGATAAGATAGTGATTGACAGAATTCTCTAGTCACCATCACTAAGTTAGTAGAACTTCGTGATGAACTATAGTATGCAAGGGATGACGAAAAAGATTCTCGAGCTCTTCGCGATGCTAAAATCGGCGAAGGTAGAAATCAAGAAAACATCAAGTGTTGATGGTTGACAAGACCATTAGTCTCAAGGAAAATGGCAAAGGGAAGAAGGGAACTTCAAAAGGAACGGCAAGCAAGTTGCTGCTCGAGTGAAGAAGCCCAAGTCTAGACCTAAGCCGAGACTAAGTACTTTTGCTGCAATGGAACTGGTCACTTTGGAAGCGAACTACCCCTGAATATTTGGTGGATAAGAAGGATGGCAAAGTGAACAAGGTTATATTTGATATACAGGTTATTGATGTGTGCTTTACTAGTGTTTATAGTAGCCCCGAGTATTTGATACTTGTTCGGTTGCTAAGATTAGTAACTCAAACAGGAGTTACGAATAAAAAACTAGTTGAAGGGAAGTAACGATGAGTGTTGGAAGTAGTTCCAAGATTGATATGATCATCATCGCACACTCCTATACTTTCGATTAGTGTTAAACCTAAATAAATGTTATTTGGCGTTATGTTGAGCATGAATATGATTTGATCATGTTTATTGCAATACTGTTATTCATTTAAGTAAGAGAATAAATTGTTGTTCTGTTTACATGAATAAAACCTTATATGGTTACACACCCAATGAAAATGGTTCGTTGGATCTCGATCGTAGTGATACACATATTCATAATATTGATGCCAAAAGATGCAAAGTTAATAATGATAGTGCAACTTATTTGTGGCACTGCCGTTTAGGTCATATTGGTGTAAAGCGCATGAAGAAGCTCCATGCTGATGGGATTTTGGAATCACTTGATTATGAATCACTTGATGCTTAAGAACCATGCCTTATGGGCAAGATGACTAAAGACTCGTTCTCGGAACAATGGAGCGAGCAAATGACTTATTGGAAATAATACATACCGATGTATGCGGTCCGATGAGTGTTAAAGCTCACGGCAAGTATCGTTATTTTCGACCTTCACAGATGATTTGAGCAGATATGGGTATATCTACTTGATGAAACACAAGTCTGAAACATTTGAAAAGTTCAAAGAATTTCAGAGTGAAGTGAAGAATCATCGTAACAGAAAATAAAGTTTCTACGATATGATCGCAGAGGAAAAATATTTGAGTTACGAGTTTGGCCTTCATTAAAACAATGTGAAATAGTTTCACTACTCACGCCACCGAACACCACAAGCATAATGGTGTGTCCGAACGTCAGAATCAGACTTTATTGGATATGGTGCGATTTATGATGTATCTTACCGATTTACCACTATCGCTTTGGGGTTATGCATTAGAGACAGCTGCATTCACGCTTAATAGGGCACCATCTAAACCGCTGAGATGACACCGTATGAACTATGGTTTAGCAAAGTGAACCTAAGCTGTCGTTTCTTAAAGTTTGAGTTGTGATGCTTATGTGAAAAGTTTTCACCGATAAGCTCGAACCCAAATCGAGAAGTGCGTCTTCATAGAATACCCAAAAGAAAATGTTGGGTACACCTTCTATCACAGATCCGAAGGCAAGTTTTTTGTTAAGATGGATCCTTTCTAGAGAAGAAGTTTCTCTCGAAAGAAGTGAGTGGGAGGAAAGTAGAACTTGATGAGGTAATTGTACCTTCTCCCTTATTGGAAAGTAGTTCATCACAGAATCAGTTCCATGATTCCTACACCAATTAGTGAGGAAGTTAATGATGATGATCATGAAACTTCAGATTAAGTTGCTACTAAAACCTCGTAGGTCTTCCAGAATAAGATCCGCACCAGAGTGGTACGGTAATCTTATTCTAGAAGTCATGTTACTAGACCATGATGAACCTACGAACTATGAGGAAGCGATGATGAGCCCAGATTCCGCGAAATGGCTTGAGACCATGAAATCTGAGATAGGATCCATGTATGAGAACAAAGTATGGACTTTGATTGACTTGCTCGATGATCAGCAAGCCATGTTAAATAAATGGATCTTAAAGAGGAAGACGGACACTGATAGTAGTGTTACTATCTACAAAGCTCGACTTGTCGCAAAAGGTTTTCGACAAGTTCAAGGTGTTGACTACAATGAAGATTTTCTCAACTCAGTAGCGATTCTTAAAGTCTGTCCGAATCATGTTAGCAATTGCCACATTTTATGAAATCTGGCAAATGGATATCAAAACTACATTCTTTAATGGATTTATTAAAGAAGAGTTGTATATGATGCAACCAGAAGTTTTTGTCAATCCTAAAGGAGCTAACAAAATGTGCAAGCTCCAGCGATCCATCTATGGACTGGTGCAAGCATCTCGAGTTGGAATACACGCTTTGATAAGTTGATCAAAGCATATAGTGTTATACTGACTTACGGTGAAGCCTGTATTTACAAGAAAGTGAGTGGTAGCACTACAAACATTTCGATAAGTATATGTGAATGACATATTGTTGATCGGAAATAATTATTCTGCAAAGCATAAAGGAGTATTTGAAAGGAGTTTTCAAAGAAAGACCTCGGTGAAACTGCTTACATATTGAGCATCAAGATATATAGAGATAGATCAAGACGCTTGATAAGTTTTTCAATGAATACATACCTTGACAAGATTTTGAAGTAGTTCAAAATGGAACAGTCAAAGAAAGAGTTCTTGCCTGTGTTACAAGGTGTGAGATTGAGTAAGACTCAAAACCCGACCACGGCGGAAGATAGAAAGAGAATGAAAGTCATTCCCTATGCATCAGCCATAGGTTCTATAAAGTATGTCATGCTGTGTACCAGATCTATTGCATATCCTACCACTAAGCTTGGCAAGGGAGTGCGATAGTGATCTAGGAGTAGATCAATGGACAGCGGTCAAAATTATCCTTAGTAGAATAAGGATATGTTTCTCGATTATGGAAGTGAAAAAAAAAAGGTTCGTCGTAAAAGGTTACGTCGATGCAAGTTTTAACACTAATCTAGATGACTATGAGTCTCAATCTGGATACATATTGAAAGTGGGAGCAATTAGCTAGAGTAGCTCCGCAAGAGCATTGTAGACATAGAAATTTGCAAAATACTTACGGCTCTGAATGTGACAGACCGTTGACTAAAATTGTCTCACAAGCAAAACATGATCACACCTTAGTACTCTTTGGGTGTTAATCACATAGCGATGTGAACTAGATTATCGACTCTAGTAAACCCTTTGGGTGTTGGTCACATGTCGATGTGAACTATGGGTGTTAACCACATATAGATGTGAACTATTGATGTTAAATCACATGGCGATGTGAACTAGATTATTGACTCTAGTGCAAGTGGGAGACTCAAGGAAATATGCCCTAGAGGCAATAATAAAGTTATTATTTATTTCCTTATATCATGATAAATGTTTATTATTCATGCTAGAATTGTATTAACCGGAAACATAATACATGTGTGAATACATAAACCTACAGAGTGTCACTAGTATGCCTCTACTTGACTAGCTCGTTAATCAAAGATGGTTATGTTTCCTAACCATGAACAAGGAGTTGTTATTTGATTAACGGGATCACATCATTGGTTGAATGATCTGATTGACATGACCCATTCCATTAGCATAGCACCTGATCGTATAGTTTGTTGCTAGTGCTTTTCTTCATGACTTATACATGTTCCTATGACTATGAGATTATGCAACTCCGCTTGCCCGAGGAACACTTTGGGTGCTACCAAACGTCACAACGAATCGGGTGATTATAAAGGTACATTACAGGTGTCTCCGAAGGTACATGTTGGGTTGGCATATTTGAGATTAGGATTTGTCACTCCGATTGTCGGAGAGGTATCTCTGGGCCCTCTCGGTAATGCACATCACATAAGCCTTGCAAGCATTGCAACTAAATGTGTTAGTTGTGAGATGATGTATTACGGAACGAGAAAAGAGACTTGCCAATGAACGAGATTGAACTAGGTATTGGATACCGACGATCGAATCTCGGGCAAGTAACATACCGATGACAAAGGGAACAACGATGTTGTTATGCGGTCCGACCGATAAAGATCTTCGTAGAATATGTAGGAGCCAATATGGGCATCCAGGTCCCGCTATTGGTTATTGACCGAGAGGTGTCTCGGTCATGTCTACATAGTTCTCGAACCCGTAGGGTCCGCACGCTTAACGCTTCGATGATGCTTATTATGAGTTTATATGATATTGATGTACCAAGGTTGTTCGAGTCCGGATGAGATCACGGACATGACGAGGAGTCTCAAATGGTCGAGACATAAAGATTGATATATTGAAGCCTATGTTTGACTCCGAATCACTCCGGTGAAATTGGGAATTTTACCGAGTACCGGGGTTACCGGAACCTCCCGGGAGTCAATGGGCCTTGATGGGCCTTAGTGGAAAGGAGGAAAGGGGCCCAAGTGCTGGTCACCTTCCCCCTTCCTAGTCCTATTAGGACTAGGAGAAGGGGTGGCCTCTCTCTCCTTCCCTTGGCCAATCCTAGTTGGACTAGGATTGGGGAGGAATCCTACTCCCGGTGGGAGTAGGACTCCCAGCGCAGCCCTTGGTGGCCGCCAGCCCCTCCCTTCCCTCCTTTATATCAGAGGCAGAGGGCACCCCATGACACACAAGTTGATCATTGAGATCGCTCCTTAGCCGTGTGCGGTGCCCCTTCCACCAAACTACACCTCGAATATACCGCTTGCGGAGCTTAGGCGAAGCCCTGCGCCGGTGGAACATCATCATCGTCACCACGCCGTCGTGCTGACGAAACTCTTCCTCAACACTCGGCTGGATCGGAGTTCGAGGGACGTCATCGAGCTGAACGTGTGCAGAACTCGGAGGTGCCGTACGTTCGGTACTTGGATCGGTTGGATCGGGAAGAAGTACGACTACTTCCTCTACGCTGCGCCAACGCTTCGTTGCTGGTCTACGAGGGTACGTAGACAACACTCTCATCTCGTTGCTATGCATCACCATGGTCTTGCGTGATCGTAGGAATTTTTTTGAAATTACTACGTTCCCCAACAACGGTGGTGTGGCCGGTGGTTGGCCGGAGACACGTCGGTGACGAGCTCGGCGGTGGCGCGTGCGGTGAAGCTTCATGCAGTCGATGCAGGGCTCGAGAGCAAGAACGGGAAGGGGGAGGAGGTAGCTGAGCTCACGGCGGTCATGACGGTGCAGACGACGCGGTCGGGGACGAGCTGGTGCGGCGGTGACGGCAAAAGGGATCTCCGGCGGTGGCGGAGTCGGGCAAGGTCGGTGCAGAGGCTTCGAGGCAAGCGAGCGCTCGGGGCTCGGCTTGCTCGAAGGAGAGGAGGGCGGAGGAGCTTCTGGACACGGCGGCGCAGGGAAGACAGAGAGCGCGGTTATCACGGTGGCGCGGGCGCGGCAGTGTCGGCCATGGTGCAGGCAAGCGAGGGAGAGGAGCTGGGGAGGAAGGGGCGTGTCTGCGAGCTTGGGGGAGGAGTGGGTGACCGACCCAGGGCGGCAGAACGGTGAGGGGAGGAGGCAGGGCGGCGGGTAGCTGCGTGGCGCGCGCTGGTGCCGACATTGAGCACCTGGCTGCCTGCCTGGCCGAGCCAAGCAGCTCGCTGGAGCGATGGCTGGGCTGGGCCGGCAGGTGGGCTTACCAGATGGGCGCCAGGTAAGCCTCTGCTTTGCTTTGGTTTTCTTTTCTATTTTTCTGTAAGTTTGTGGCTTTATAAAAAATAGTTAGGCACTTCTAAAAATCCTGAAAATAATCAGAGGCTCTGTTTAGAAAATCTCCAACAGCCCACACTTATTTTCAGAATTATTTGAGCATTCAAAATATTTACTAGCATTTAAATGCCCAAATGCAATTTACATATGATTTAATTCAATGACCTTCATTGACCTAGAAAATTGTGCACCAATTTTGCGGAGGTTCTAACCCAAGACAAAGAGGGTGAACTTTTAGAAGGGCAATTCAGGTTCATTGAAAATATTTTTAGTAAGCCTTAGTTGGATTCAGAGGGGTTCTGGGGGTTCTGTCTTCCCCAATTCAAGTTTCTGATGAAAAGTAGACATGATGCAACACTCTAATGCATGGACTAGCTAGGATGTGACAACTCACCCCCACTCAAAAGAATCTCGTCCCGAGATTTAGGATCCGTCAGGAAGAAGGTGGGGTACTCAAGTCGAAGACGATCCTCCCTTTCCCAAGTAGCTTCTTGCTCGGAATGGTGTGACCATTGAACCTTGAGGAACTTGATATTCTAGCGTCGAGTGGTACCCTCGGCTTGATCAAGGATACGAACGGGATATTCTCGATATGTGAGATTATCTTGGAGATCAAGCGTTTCGTGGTCCACTCCACGGATAGGATCCGAGAAGCAACGCCTAAGTTGAGAAACGTGGAAGACATCATGAACTCTGGAAAGATGCGGAGGTAGTTCCAATTGGTAGTCAACTTCTCCCCGTTTGGCAAGAATGCGAAAGGGTCCAATGTAACGAGGAGCCAATTTTCCTTTAATACCGAATCAATGGGTTCCCTTTAAAGGTGTAACCCGAAGGTTAGCCTTCTCGCTAACTTCATAAGATATAGGCTTATGCTTGCGGACATATAGGCTCTTTTGACGAGATAGGGCTGTTTTCAATTTCTCATGAATAACGCGAACCTGCTCTTCTGCTTCCTGGATCATGTCCGGGTCAAAGAGTTGTCTTTCCCCGGTTTCTGACCAGTTAAGAGGCGTTCAACATTTTCGTCCATAGAGAACTTCGAAAGGAGCTTTTCCCAAGCTAGCTTGATAACTATTGTTATAAGCGAACTCGGCGAATGGAAGGCATTTCTCCCAATTCATACCGAAAGAGATGACAGAAGCTCGAAGCATATCCTCCAGAATTTGATTGACTCGTTCTACTTGACCACTTGATTGAGGATGGAAGGCGGTGCTAAAGGAGAGACGAGTTCCCATAGCATTTTGGAAACTTTCCCAAAATTGAGAGGTGAAGAGACTTCCACGGTCTGAGTTAATCTCCAATGGAACACCATGAAGAGACACTATTCGGGAGATGTACAAATCAGCTAGCTGGCTAGCGGTTATACTCTTACGAACGGGTAGGAAGTGGGCTACTTTGGAAAGATGATCGACAACAACGAAGATAGCATTATTCCCTCTCTTGGTCCTGGGAAACACGGTAATGAAATCCATAACGATTTTATCCCATTTCCATTCAAGAATTTCCAAAGGTTGAAGAGTGCCAGCAGGCCGTTGATGCTCTGCTTTAACTCGACGACAGACGTCACAATTAGCAATGTATTGAGCGATTTCTCTCTTCATCCTAGTCCACCAAAACCTCTGGCGTAGGTCTTGATACATTTTAGTACTACCGGGATGAATGGTGAGAGGGGAATCATGAGCTTCCTTAAGGATCAATCGCCTCAGGTTGCGTACCTTGGGAACCACTAGACGGTCTCCAAAGAACACAACACCTTGATCATCAATGGAGAAACAACCCGCGACTCCTTTCTTGATGTTTCTCTTGATACGGGAGATTCCCGGATCTACCTTCTGTGCCTTGATGATCTGATCCGTAAGGGTAGGTTTCGCCACCAGGGTGGAAAGAAATCCTCGAGGAACAATGTGAAGGTTAAGCTTACGAAATTCCTCGTGGAGAAGTGGTTGATTTTGTTGTAACATCAGGTTGTTACAATAAGATTTATGACTTATTGCATCGGCCATGACATTGGCTTTGCCTGGGGTGTAAGTTATTCCTAAGTCGTAATCCGTAATCAACTCGACCCAACGTCTTTGCCTGAGATTCAAATCCGGTTGGGTGAAGATGTATTTCAGACTTTGGTGATCGGTGTAAATTTCGCAACGATTACCAAGAAGGTAATGTCGCCATGTTTTGAGTGCATGGACCACTGCTGCAAGCTCTAGATCATGTGTGGGATAGTTATCCTCATGTGGACGCAACTGTCAAGAAGCGTAGGCAATCACATGACGATCTTGGATGAGTATGCAACCTAGTCCTTATCGCGAGGCGTCGCAATAGATAACAAAGTCCTTAGAAAAATCTGGTGGAACAAGAACGGGAGCAGATGTCAGGCATCTTTTCAGTTCCTGAAAGCTGAACTCGCACTGTGGGGTGCACTCGAACTTTTTATCTTTCTTGAGGAGTTCGGTTAGAGGCTTAGCAACCTTGGAGAAATTCTCGACGAAATGGCGGCAATAGCTCGCTAGACCGAGGAAACTCCGAACTTGCTTGACTGTTTCAGGTGGAGTCCAGTCAAGGACAGCTTGAACTTGCTCGGGATTGACAGCAATGCCCTTACCAGAGATTACATGGCCTAGATAGGTTACTTCTAGCAACCAAAACTCACACTTAGAGAATTTGGCATAAAGGTGATGCTCTCGAAGTTTCATCAATAAAAGCCTTAGATGTTCGGCATGTTCTTCCTCATTCCTTGAGTAGATGAGTATATCATCGAGGTAAACCATGACGAATTTATCCAAATACTCCATGAAGATCGAGTTCATTAACCGAGAGAAGGTGGCTGGAGCATTGGTTAGACCGAAGGACATGACGGTGTACTCGTATTGGCCATAACGAGTAACAAAGGCCGTTTTAAAAATGTCCCCGTTCTTGATTTTGATTTGATGGTAGCCCAACCTCAAATCCATATTGGAAAAGACTGAGGATCCAGCGAGCTGATCATACAGATCGTTGATCCTGGGGAGCGGATACTTGTTCTTGATAGTGACCAAGTTGACAGGTCGGTAATCTAGAACCATCCGATCCGTTCCATCCTTCTTCTTAACGGAGAGGACGGGGCAAGCCCATGGAGAAGAACTAGGACGGATGAAACCCTTTTGCAAGGACTCATCGAGTTGTTTCTTAAGCTCGGCTAGTTCTAGGGGTGCCATCTTATAAGGTCTTCTAGAGATTGGGACGGTTCCTGGAACAAGGTCTATCAAGAACTCGACATCTCTGTCAGGTGGAACACCTGGCAGTTCCTCTGGAAAGACATCCGGGAAGTCACGAACTACCGGAATATCTTCAAGGTTTGGAAGGGGGTTGGCATTTAAGGAGTAGAGCTGACGCTTAGACACTCGGGTCAAGACATTGACTGTCTTGCCCGATGGATGGGTGAGTTGAACAGTTCTAGTGGAGCAATCAATCTTAGCATAATGGGCTGACATCCAGTCCATACCCAAGATTATGTTTATGTCCGAGGACTTGAGAGATATTAGTGACGCAAGGAATACTAGTCTATCAACAAGGATTTCATTCCCATGACTTATTATAAAGGTTTGCCATCTAGAACTAGGAGTCTGAATTTCCATGGAGGTGGGCATGTCACTAAATGTGGTGTTGTGCAATCGAGCATAGCTCTCAGAAATAAATGAATGATATGCTCCAGTGTCAAAGAGAACAGTTGCCGGATGGCAATTAACAAGGAGCGTACCGAGAACAACGTTGGGATCCTCATGGGTCTCCTCAGCTGAGACATAGTTGACATGGCCACGAGCAGTGGTGGCTGGTTTGGCGAAAAGCACCTTTCCTGCTGGCTTACCACGGCCAACAGACTTTCCGATCTGGTTGGGGTTGTTCTGGGGACACTCACGGATGTAGTCACCCGTCTCCCCACACTTGAAACAAGTTATCACATTGGGACGTGGAGCAGCATTAGCAGCGGGGCCACCATAGGCCTTGGGCGGTGCATACTGCTGGTTGGGGCGAGGCGCCTCAAAGGATGGCCTTGGAGTGAACCTGGGTGGCAGAGCCGTGCTTGGAATCCACACCCGGCGCTTCTGAGATCCAGAGCTGGATGAGGAACCAAAGTCACGGGAGTGCTTGCGTGAAGCTTCAAAGTCAGACTGTCCTGTCTCAGCACTGATGGCCTTGTTGACTAACTTCTGGAAGGAGGTGCACTCGTGCAGACGAAGATCACGGCGAAGCTCAGGGCTAAGTCCCTTGCGGAACCTTGCCTGCTTCTTGGCGTCGGTGGATACCTCTTCAGGAGCATAACGTGCTAGATTTCCAAACTCACGACTGTATGCATCCACAGGCAGTCTACCCTGGGTGAAATTAAAGAACTCTTCCCTCTTACGATCCATGGGACCTTCCGGGATGTGATGCTCATGGAAAGCCGCACTGAATTCAGCCCAGGTAGTGATTTGGCCAACCGGCCGCATAGCCTCGAAATTTTCCCACCAAAGGCTAGCAGGGCTTTCGAGGTGATAGGCAGCAAAGGTAACCTTATCAGCTTCGCCACGCTGGCGAACGTAGCTTGTGGGTGATGCTGCTGCGAAGCCGACCATCCGCATCGAGAGGCTCGACGGAGTGTTTAAACTTCGTGGATACAGCTTGACAAAGTCATTGATTGACACCAGGTCGCTCCTCGGTGGCATGCAGATTCTCGCTCAATCCGCCCAAAGAAACGATTGGTCTCACGCTTGTTTCATTCTGCCTCCAGCATAACTTTGGCCAGAGAAGGCGGTTGAGGCAGATTTTCATTCCTAGCTGCGCTGGCCTCACCCCGCTCTGGAGCAGCAGGGTTGTTGCGGGTGTTGACCATCCTAGGAAACAAGACAACTGTTTAGACAAGGATGGCAAAATTTTGGCAAGGAAGTGCGGAATGTAATGGATAACACGGAATGCAGAGATGTTCATCCGTATGACATGGCAATATAGAAACTGCCATATATATACCAACTGTCATACACACCATTCATAGTTTAGTACAAGCCCGGCTAGAGTAAAACTACGGTGGAAGACGTTATATCTCATCGGAAGCATTCCAAGCTCCTATACATTATAAAAAATAGTTAGGCATTTCTAAAAATCCTGAAAATAATCAGAGGCTCTGTTTAGAAAATCTCCAACAGCCCACACTTATTTTCAGAATTACTTGAGCATTCAAAATATTTACTAGCATTTAAATGCCCAAATGCAATTTACATATGGTTTAATTCAATGACCTTCTGTTGACCTAGAAAATTGTGCACCAATTTTGCCAGAGGTTCTAACCCAAGACAAAGAGGGTGAACTTTTTAGAAGGGCAATTCAGGTTCATTGAAAATATTTTTAGTAAGCCTTAGTTGGATTCAGAGGGGTTCTGGGGGTTCTGTCTTCCCCAATTCAAGTTTCTAATGAAAAGTAGACATGATGCAACACTCTAATGCATGGACTAGCTAGGATGTGACAGTATAGCACTTGCCGTTCTGCTGCGCCGGCCCTCTGAAATCTCAATGTCAGTTGCACAATTGGTATAGTCTAGATTTTAGACAGGGTACTCATATGGCTAGGGTTCTGCTGCTGTGGCAATTTGGTCAGTGCTGCTATAAGTGATAAATCTGTTTGCTTAACTAGTGATGCTAGCTAGTACGTGAATTGGTATTTTAGCTGAAAGAGGATTTTGGTGGGCTTTGTTTTAGCACCAGCAGTAATCTCAAGTTTCTTAAAACAATCAAGTGCTCAGATTAAAGATGTGACGAGGTCAACGCCGGATAAACCTATTTCCAAAAAGAAAATCTTGCTACTGAAATAATGCTACATTTTGGAGGCCTTTTCTTTCCGGACATTATTGGCATAGTCTCGGGCTCTCATCACTATGAATAATAGAACAAATACTACTAGGAGGAATCACATTTAACTATGCTATTCATAGAGTAGTTTTCTTGCTGTTAAACATGTCCACCTGCATACATTGTATCTTATTGTGCTCTTACTTTTTTTGTCTAGGTACTTGATGCCTCTTGGTCAGAAGATGATGGCGAGTTCCTCATTCCAATTGAGTTTATATTGTGTAGGTTTCTTCATCATGATCTGGATTGCCGCAGTCATGTTCAAGTCCAATGATATCTTGCGCAAGCAGACCGCTCTCAAGGTTGGTTCTTCATAATAACTTGTCTATCAACGTGCTTCTTCTGCTTCTAGAGGTTAATTAATTGTTCGCCAAGCAGACTTCTCTCAAGGGCTTGTGCTTATCTTGTGTATCAACGTTCTTGTTCTCGCTTCTTGCACCGGTCTGTCCCTTTTATTGAGGAAGTCGCAGCGCATCGTTGTCATCACTAAATCCTAACCCAGGGGCCCGTGTTAACTCCATTTGATTGTCAAATTGCTTAGATAACTCAATTTGATTGTCCTCATAGTGTTCTAACATGCTTAGAAGAGTTGGAAACACTATAAATGTTTTGGTACGGATATGTGCTCTAGAATAGTGATTCCGGCATGCTATATTTTCCATTACGGTGAATGGTATTCTCTTTTCCCACACAACATGATTTCCCCTTTTGGGGCCTCTCTGCTTCAAATTATTCCATATGATTGTAATATGCGGCCTTGAAAAACTCCTATGGTTTTCTATGATGCACTCAAACATCCTGTCGAACATATTGTATCAAGAGAGGGCATGACATTGCAACCCAGTGATTTCCCTATGTATGAGTTTTTAGGTCCTGTGAACCAATTAGGCCCTTGGTCATTTCTTGAACTCAATCAATAACTCATTTGTGGAAAAAACTTGACAATGTGTGTACCTATGTGTTCTGTTCTGTTTTGAAGTGGATAACATTGCCCTGTGTTTCACTTGGAAATAACTTATGTTTGTTGAATAATAGGAATTTATGCACCATTTATATCTGTTCATAACTCTTAAACTAGCACCGCTCTCCTTAAAATTTCTAATCAGGCTGACTGTTGTTTTGTGCTCCACAGATACAATGGTCCGACAAGCTGCTACGGTGGTCAAGTGTGTGCTGCCTAGGAAAATAGATATTTAGTTTTAGGTCATTTCTTGTAATTTCAGATATGGAGTGCTTGTCTTTAGTTTTCGTTTTTTAATATTGTGAAACTTGCTACCTATGGATGAAACTGTGTAATATTGATGAAACTATGTATACGTAAGGATGAAACTTGCTACTATTGGTAGCATGTGTTGATATCCTATATTGGTCATATATATATATATATATATATATATATATATATATATATATATATATATATATATATGTGTGTGTGTGTGTGTGTGTGTGTGTGTGTGTGTGTGTGTGTGTGTGTGTGTGTGTGTGTGTGTGTGTGTTTGATTTTCTCTAAAATGAATGGATATAAGAAGAAACATAATTAATGCCAATTTGGTCTCTTTGCCATCTGCCAGTAGAGGGCAAAGAGCCTGTAGTCTTTGTCGTCTGCCAGCAGATGGCAAAGAGCCATGCCCTTTGCCGTCTGCCAGCAGATGGCAAAGAGGCCCCTTTGCCGTCCGCTTCAGAAAGCAGACGGCAAAGTAGCTCTTTGCCGGACCTTTCTTTGCCGTCCACTTTTGTTCGTCTGTGCTGGACGACAAAGACCTTTGTGGTCCACCATTCATGCGTGGCGGACGGCAAAGTATCTGATATCTGTACTGCTCCTAGTGTTTTCCTGACATCTGGGACCCATGACATTGTGAGCGTATATAGTCAATAGACAAGAGAACAGCACAAGATCGGCTGACACCTGGGACGTAGCGACTCGAGCAGTATTTTTTTGTTTGGTATTGTTGAGAAGGAGCAGGGTTTGAACTAGGTCAGGCCCGCCTAGCCTGCATATATTTTATGTTCACCATGTGACAAGCCCAGCTATTTTTTCTTTGTGAAAATGAGCCCGCTTTATTTTTTCTCAAGAATACCCAATCCAGCCTAATATTTTCTACGCCTCGATGGGCTGCAACTCTTTCAAGACGCCTGCAAATCTTGAAAGTAATATGAAATGGGTTGTAAATATAAAAATAGATGACAAATTGGCAATTACTTTATAATATCTGAATTTTATCACATTTTCAGATTCCTATTTCACTGGGCATTAACCTAATTTAAATATATCTTCAAAGTACTTTAAATCTGGCTCGACATTTCGGTATTAAAAATAGTTTGGAACCCACAGAAATATGCGAAATTGGCCCTGGCCAACCAAAAAAAACGACTGCAATAAATTGATAAGAAGTTGCCATGAGCTATATATAAACTATTAAAAAAAGAGGGAGTGGTCTGACTTGTGGGCCTATTTAGTTGACGCGTATGCAAGATTTTTTAGTTATTATATACGTCAACGATTCTAGCAGACATAACAGTTGGATGTCAATCCAACGGCCGTCGTGTTTCTTCAATCTCTGATCTTCTTGCTCCAGCCGCCAAAGTAGCGCCGGCGGGACCGCCTACTCCCGCCTCCGTGGCGGTTGTTGAAGCCGCCAGAGCCTCGGCGCCCCTACTACTCCCACCGCTGGCCAGGGCATCCCTCTACTCATCGACACCCCCTGTTATTCTGCGGCAACGGCAGCCTCACACCGCAGCCGAACCGGTGAACGCTCACACTCCTCTCCGCGTGGGCATCCACTGCCGCGTCTTCCCCGGCTTCGTGTTGTCCCCTTCCTTGGCCTCGCCGTCGTCCACCGCCGTGGTGCTCTCGACGCGGTGTGGTCAATGTGGTCAACAACTGACTTCCATCGGAAGAGTACTGTACGTGGAGAGGGTGACAGCTGGGTCCACGGCAGCCGCAAGGAAGTGCCTCCTTATTACGCGGAAAATAATTATTCCTCCACCTGACGGCGGGGACCCGCCGGACGGGCCACCAGTATTTTGCAAAAAAAATCATTTCCCCCTGACTGCTGGGACCCATCGGACGGGCCACCGTATTTCGCGAAAAAAACGTTCCCCCTGCTGTCAGCTCGGACCCACCGGAAGTGCCTCCTTATTACGCACAAAAAATGAATACTCCACCGGCTAGTTGGGACCCACCTTGGTGGAGGCTGACTTAATGGGCCTACTAAGTCGACGGGATGAAGGGCTTTGTCAACTTAGTCAATATGAACGATTCTAGCTCCAGTGACCGTACGATGTCCATCCAACGGCCGTAGTGCTTCTTCAACCTCTGGTCTTCTTGCTCGAGCCGCCCAAAGCAGCGCTGGTCGTGCCGCATGCTCCTGCCTCCCGTGGCCGACTATGCTGCCGCGGAGGCCTCACCGCCCCCTACTATTGCCACCGCTAGCCAGGCCCTGCGGCGACGGCAGCCTCACACCGCAGCCGAACCAGTGAACCCTCGTACTCCTCTCCGCGCGGGCTTCCACTGCTGCGTCTTCCATGGCTCCGCGTCGTCCCCTTCCTAGGCCTCGCCGTCGTCCATCGTCGTGGTGCTCTCGGCGCGGCGTGGTCAATGTGGTCAACGATCGACTTCCATCAGAAGAGTACTGTGCGTGGAGACGCTGACAGCTGGTCCACGGCCGCAGCAAGGAAGCGCCTCCTTATTAGGCGCAAAATAATTATTCCTCCACCTGACAGCGGGGACCCACCAGACGGGCCACCGTATTTCGTGAAAAAAAATGTTTCCCCCCTAACTGCTGGGACCCACCAGCTACACCTTCGCACGCAAGGTAGTGCGTCCGGGCAAAAAAAATGATTCGCCCCCCTGAATGCTGGGACCCACCAGCTACATCTTTGCAGGCAAGTAAGTGCCTGACAGTCGAGACCCACCTGGTCGAAGCGTATGTAGCATTGTCATTCTTGTCGCGAACGTGTACCTACATATATACTGGTGGATGTAGAGGCGCACACGTGTCGTAGTAGAGGCGCGCACTAGCATGTACATGTACGTACAGCGGCCAGGGTGCAAGAAAGAAAATACAGCCACGTACGTACATATGGGCAGGGTCTCAAACGCCTACTCGCGCATACGTATGGCGAGGGCTCGTGTACATGGCTGGGTCGGAACAGAGAAACAGCGTCGTCGTCGTGTTCATGGGGAGGCAACGGAATGCGTCGTGTTCATGGGGAGGCAACAGAATGCGTCGTGTTCATGGGGAGGCAACGGAATGCGTCGTGTTCATGGGGAGGCAACGGAATGCGTCGTGTTCATGGGGAGGCAACGGAATGCGTCGTGTTCATCGGGAGGCAACGGAATGCGTCGTGTTCAGCGGGAGGCAACGAAACGCGTGGGAGCCAACCGGCTGGGTCGGAACGGAATGCGTGGTCGTGTTCATCGGGAGGGCTTGGACGGAATAGGCGATGGAAACGAGGCCTGGCGTACCGCACAACGAAGGAAACGAACCTCCTACGTTCGGAACGGGGTCCTGTTGATCGGGAGGGGTCTGGCGTACCACAAAATGGAGGAAACGGACCTCCTACGGTCGAAACGGGGGTCCTGTTGATCGGGAGGGGTGTGGCGTACCGCAAAACGGACGAAACAGACTTGTGTTGGAGAGCTACGGTTGAAACGAGGGTCCTGTTCATCGGGAGGGGTGTGGCGTACCGCAAAACGGGACTCCACGGGATACTGTTCACCTCTACCATCGACCCCCTCCAGCCTCCACGAAGCCATCGCTCATCCACCGTCGACCTCCTCCACCTCCACCGCGATCGCTCATCCACGGGCTCCTGTTCATCCAGCCTCCACCGCGCTCTACTCCACCGGCTACAGTTCAACCACCCCTCCACCATCTAGTGTTCAACCACCCCTCCACGGGCTACTGTTCATCCAGCCCTCCACGGGGTCCTGTTCATCCAGCCCCAACCGGCTCGATCGATCGGGGTCCTGTTCATCTAGAGGCAACACCACGGGGTCCTGTTCATCCAGCCCCATCGGGAACTGTTCATCCAACGCCCCCAACACTCACTGCTCATCCAGAGGCAGCATCGATCGGCTTCGCTTAGCAGCGAGAGCGGCGAATCGCCGATTGGGTTCGATTAACAGCCATCGATCGATCGCCGAGTTCATAGAACGTAGCTGCAGGTGCAATCGCCGGGTTCGATTAGAGCCCAACGCCTCGCTTCGGGTTTAGTTAGAGCTAACGCCGCACACACGCTGCGACGCAGACGAGAGAACGCACATCGCCGCCCCGACCTCCCACCGTGAACCGAACTCCCGAAATTTTCCTCGCCTCGCTTCTACCACGGTTTTTTCCGTCATGGACGGCCCAAAGAATGTCATGCAGCTGCGTCTCCGGCCCGCCCAAGAAGAAAAGCCCATTTTCTGTCATGATTTTTTGTCATAGAAGTGGGAGCCCACCACATCTATGATGATACCGGGTTTTGTCACAATTATCGTCATAGAAGTTCATATGTATGACAAAAAAAATCCGTTCAGCCCAAAATGTCACGGATGTGTCTTTTTTTTTGTAGTGACAACGAAAATCTACTCAGACATCATAGGATGGCAACACATCATTGGATAATAATATGAAGCATAAAGCACCATGTTCAAGTAGAGGGTACAGCGGGTTGCGGGGTAGTGGACCGGTGTAGATAGAGGGGGGAAGGTGATGGAGACATTCGTGAAGATGGCGGAGGTGTTGGTGAAGATCGCGGTGATGATGATGGCCCCCGGCGGCGTTCTGGCGCCACCGGAAGCGAGGGGGAGAGAGCCCCCCTTCTTCTTCTTCTTCTTCCTTGACCTTCTCCCTAGATGGGATAAGGGTTTCCCCTCTGGTCCATGGTCTCCATGGCATGGGAGGGGCGAGAGCCCCTCTGAGATTGGATCTGTCTCTCTGTTTCTCTCTGTTTCTGCGTTCTCTGCTGCTGCCCTTTCACCATTTCGTATATATATGGAGATCCGTAACTCTGATTGGATTGAAACCTTCGCTGTGATTTTTTCCCAAAAATTAGCTTTTTTGCGGCCGAAGAAGGGCATCAACTGCCTTACGGGTGGCCCACGAGGGTCAGGGGCGTGCCCCCGGCCTTGTGGCCACCTCGGACACCGTCTCACGTTGATTTTTTTCTGGAATTCTCCAAATATTCCAAAAATATTCTCCGTCCGTTTTTATCCCGTTTGGATTTCGTTTGATATGGATATTCTGCGAAACCAAAAACATGCAACAAACAGGAACTGACACTGGGCACTGGATCAATATGTTAGTCCCAAAAATAGTATAAAAAGTTGCCAAAAAGTATATGAAAGTTGTATAATATTGGCATGGAACAATCAAAATTATAGATACGACGAGACGATCAGCATCCCCAAGCTTAATTCCTGCTCGTCCTCGGTAGGTAAATGATAAAAAGATAATTTTTGATGTGGAATGCTACCTAGCATAATCTTGATCATGTATCTAATCATGGCATGCATATTAAGACACGAGTGATTCAAAGCAATAGTCTATCTTTTGACATAAAAACAATAATACTTCAAGCATACCAACCAAGCAATTATCTCTTATCCAAATAACATAGCCAAAGAAAGCTCATCCCTACAAAATCATATAGTCTGGCTATGCTCCATATTCACCACACAAAGCATTCAAATCATGCACAACCCCGATGACAAGCTGAGAAATTGGTTCATACTTTTTAACGCGCTTCAGCCTTTTCAACCCTCACGCAATACATGAGCGCAAGCCATGGACATAGCACTATAGGTGGAATAGAATATGATGGGGGTTATGTGGAGAAGACAAAAAGGAGAAGGTCTCACATCGACGCGGCTAATCAACGGGCTATGGAGATGCCCATCAATTAATGTCACTGTGAGGAGTAGGGATTGCCATGCAACAGATGCACTAAGAGCTATAAGTGTATGAAAGCTCAAACTGGAAACTAAGTGGGTGTGCATCCAACTTGCTTGCTCATGAAGACCTCGGGCATTTGAGGAAGCCCATCATCGGAATATACAAGCCAAGTTCTATAATAAAAATTCCCACTAGTATATGAAAGTGATAACTCAAGAGACTCTCTATATGAAGAACATGGTGCTACTCTGAAGCACAAGTGTGGTAAAAGGATAGTAACATTGCCCCTTCTCTCTTTTTCTCTCATTTTTTCATTTTTTTATTTTTATTTTTTTATTTTTTATTTTTTTGGTGGGCTTCTTTGGCCTCTTTTTTTTTACTTGGGCTTCTTTGGCCTCTTTTATTTTTTTAAAGTCTGGAGTCTCATCCCGACTTGTGGGGGAATCATAGTTTCCATCATCCTTTCCTCACTGGGGCAATGCTCTAATAATGATGATCATCACACTTTTATTTACTTATAACTAAATATTACAAATCGATACTAGAACAAAGATATGGCTCTATATGAATGCCTCCGGTGGTGTACCGAGATGTGCAATGATCTAGCGTAACAATGACATCAAAAAAATGGACAAGCCATGAAAACATCATGCCAGCTATCTTATGATCATGCAAAGCAATATGACAATGAATGCTCAAGTCATGTATATAATGATGATGGAATTTGCATGGCAATATATCTCGGAATGGCTATGGAAATGCCATGATAGGTAGGTATGGTGGCTGTTTTGAGGAAGATATCATGAGGCTTATGTGTGACAGAGCGTACCGTATCATGGGGTTTGGATGCACTGGCGAAGTTTGCACCAACTCTCGAGGTGAGAAAGGGCAATGCATGGTACCGAAGAGGCTAGCAATGATGGAAGGGTGAGAGTGCGTATAATCCATGGACTCACATTAGTCATAACGAACTCATATACTTATTGCAAAAGTTTATTAGCCCTCGAAGCAAAGTACTACTACGCATACCCCTAGGGGGATAGATTGGTAGGAAAAGACCATCGTGTTACTACTCTGGCCTCAGGTTGAACTGTCTCAAGACCTCGAGTCCTTGATGGCTCGACTGAACCAAATACTTGACCGAGTGCAAGAATGGAAGAAATCATCTGCTCGTTGCGGTGCTGGTGTCGCCCTGTCATTGGTTCGAGTGCACTGCAAGGATGTCAAAGAAGACAAGCTGGTGGAACTCAAGGTTGTTAACACCAAAAAGCACACTTTCCAGTCCTTCATGGATACTTTCCTCGACGCTGCCACTCGCATCGCACATAGCATAGACCTTGATTGTTTGTGCGATCCAGCCAGTCCTTCTCCTGACGAGTGATAAAAAAACATTATGCTTCACCTTTATTTGCCTCGGAATGCTGAGTGATCGTGTAATCGTTAAAACTCCTTCGGGCTTGATGCTCGAGTACTTTAATCCGTGGTCTGGAACCTTAGGATTTATCTGAACTTGGTTTATCTCTGAATATGCTTGTGTTTGCCTTTGAGTGGATCTTGTTCTTCACTCGGAATAGTCTTTGTACTTGAGATGCAGCTCTGAGGAGAAGGTCCCAGTCGACCTGCACCTCGTCGTCCTTGCGAATCAGGATGGGGCGCACGTTATACTTGTGGCGCATCTCTGAGGAGAAGGTCGCAGTCGACCTGCACCTTATCGTCCTTGCGGATAGGGATGGAGCGCACATTGTACTTATGGCGCAGCTCTGAGGAGAAGGTCGCAGTCGACCTGCACCTCATCGTCCTTGCGGATAGGGATGGAGCACATATTGTACTTATGGCACAGCTCTGAGGAGAAGGTCGCAGTCGACCTGCACCTCATCGTCCTTGTGGATAGGGATGGAGCGCACATTGTACTTATGGCGCAGCTCTGAGGAGAAGGTCACAGTCGACCTGCACCTCGTCGCTCTTGCGGATCGGGATGGAGCGTGTGGCCAAGTCTCCGAGGGAGAAGGTTGGTTCTCCCTCGGAACGTATTTAATACTTAGGCGAGTGCTGGATTGCAGCTAAGCCTCCGAGTGAGAGGGTTGCTCACCACTCGGTAGGATTTTTCAAACTTAAGCGAGTACTGGACCGCAGCTAAGCTCCCGAGTGAGAGGGTTGCTCACCACTCGGTGGGATTTTTCAAACTTAGGCGAGTACTGTACTTCAGCTAAGCCCCCGAGTGAGAGGCTTGCTCACCACTCGGTGGGATTTTTCAAACTTAGGCGAGTACTGGACTGCAGCTAAGCCCCCGAGTGAGAGGGTTGCTCACCACTCGGTGGGATTTTTCAAACTTAGGCGAGTACTGGACAGCAACTAAGCCCCCGAGTAAAGGGTTGCTCACCACTCGGTGGGATTTTTCAAATTTAGGCGAGTACTGGACTGCAACTAAGCCCCCGAGTGAAAGGCTTGCTCACCACTCGGTGGGATTTTTCAAACTTAGGCGAGTACTGGACCGCAACTAAGCTCCCGAGTGAGAGGGTTGCTCACCACTCGGTGGGATTTTTCAAACTTAGGCGAGTATTGGACTGCAGCTAAGCCCCCGAGTGAGAGGGTTGCTCACAACTCGGTGGGATTTTTCAAACTTAGGCGAGTACTGGACTGCAGCTAAGCCCCCGAGTGAGAGGCTTGCTCACCACTCGATAGGGTTTTTCAAACTTAGGCGAAACGGGTTCGCCGCTAAGCCCCCGAGTGAGAGGCTTGCTCACCACTCGGTAGGATTTTTCAAACTTAGACGAAACGGATTTGCAACTAAGTCTCCGAGTGGGAGCGTTGCTCACCACTCGGTAGGATATTTTTAACTTAGAAGAAACGGGTTCGCAACTAAGCCACCCACTGGGGGATTTAGAACATATAACAAAGGAACAACAATCATTTATGAGACTGTAAAAACTATGTCTTTGATAATCAAACTAGAAGGTATTTCTTATTAGATCTCAACAGTCTGAATGCGTAAGTGTAAAAGGGGCGGAGCAGCTCCGCATTCCAAGCGTGTGGCTCGTCTTTCTTGTGCTCGACATTGTATAGGTGGTATGCTCCGTTGCGGAGCACTCTGGTGATAATGAAGGGCCTTCCCAAGCAGGAGCGAGCTTGTGTGGTTTTTGCTGATCCACTCGAAGAACCAAGTCTCCCTCTTGAAATGCTCGACCCCTCACGTTCCTTGCATGGAATCGATGTAGGTCTTGCTGATAAATGGTCGACCGGATCAGGGCCATCTCTCTTTCCTCTTCTAGGAGATCAATTGCGTCTTGCCAAGCCTGTTCTGCTTCATCTTCTGAGAAAAGCTCAACTCGGGGTGCATTGTGAAGCAAGTCACTCGGAAGTATAGCTTCAGCTCCATAGACCAAGAAGAATGGAGTTCGACCAGTCGACCGATTAGGAGTTGTCCTCAATCCCCAAAGTATTGATGGAAGTTCATCGACCCAGGCGCCTGTTGAATGCTTGAGATCACGCATCAATCGGGGTTTCAGTCCTTTGAGAATCAATCCGTTGGCTCTTTCAGCTTGTCCATTCGACTGGGGATGGGCGACTAAAGCATAGTCGACTCGAGTGCCTTGGGAAGCACAGAAAGCTCTGAACTCATCGTAATCAAGTTCAACCATTGTCGATGATGATGCTAAAGGAACACCATATCTGAATGTTAACTCTCTGATGAAGCTGACAACAGTACTGGCTTCAAGATTTTTGATAGGCTTGGCTTCGATCCATTTAGTAAACTTGTCGACTGCCACGAGCACATGAGTGAAGCCACTCCTACTAGTCCTCAGAGGTCCAACCATATCCAATTCCCAAAGGCAAAGGGCCAGACGAGTGGAATGGTCTTCAGGGATGATGCGGGCTTGTGAGACATGTTGGAGTAAAACTGGAAACCTTCACATTTGTCGACTATTTCTTTCGCCATTTCATTTGCTCATGGCCAATAAAATCCCGCTCGGTATGCTTTAGCCAAAATAGTCCGAGAGGACGCATGGTGACCACAGGTCCCCGAGTGGATGTCGTTGAGGATCACTCGACCTTCTTCTGGTGTTATGCATTTCTGGCTGACTCCAGTTACACTTTCTCTGAACAGCTGTCCTCTTACCACCGTAAAGGCTTTGGATCGACGGGCGATCTGTCCAGCCTCTTATTCATCATCTGGGAGTTCCTACATAAGAATGTACATGGTGTACGGCATTGTCCAGTCGGGAGTGATGACCAAAACCTCCATGATCAAGTCGACCACGGCTGGGACTTTGTAGATTCGAAAGTATGTCTAGAGGGGGGGGGGGCGATTAGACTACTTGACCAAATAAAAATCTATCCTTTTCCCAATTTTAGTTCTTGGCAGATTTTAGCAACTTTGGACAAGTCAAGCAATCTTAACACAATTCAAGCAAGCATGCAAAGAGTATATGAGCAGCGGGAAGTAAAGCATGCAACTTGCAAGAATGTAAATGGAAGGGTTTGGAGGATTCAAACGCAATAGGAGACACGGATGTTTTTGTCGTGGTTCTGATAGGTGGTGCTATCGTACGCCCATGTTGATGGAGACTTCAACCCACGAAGGGTAACGGCTATGCGAGTCCATGGAGGGCTCCACCCACGAAGGGTCCACGAATAAGCAACCTTGTCTATCCCACCATGGTCGTCGCCCATGATGGACTTGCCTCACTAGCGGTAGATCTTCACGAAGTAGGCGATCTCCTTGCCCTTACAAACTCCTTGGTTCAACTCCACAATCTTGTCGGAGGCTCCCAAGTGACACCTAGCCAATCTAGGAGACACCACTCTCCAAGAAGTAACAAATGGTGTGTTGATGATGAACTCCTTGCTCTTGTGCTTCAAATGATAGTCTCCCCAACACTCAACTCTCTCTCTCACAGGATATGGATTTGGTGGAAAGAAGATTTGAGTGTAAAGCAACTTGTGGAAAGCTAGAGATCAAGATTCATATGGTAGGAATGGAATATCTTGGCCTCAACACAAGTGTAGGTGATTCTCTCTCAGAAAATGCAAGTTGGAAGTGTAGGTTCGTTCTGATGGCTCTCTCCACGAATGAAGAGGAGGTGGAGGGGTATATATAGCCTCCACACAAAATCTAACCGTTACACACAACTTGCCAATATCGGTGGGACCGAATTGGTAAACTCGGTCGGACCGATTCAGCAAATCTAGTGACCGTTAGGATTTTCGGTGGGACCGACATGCAACTCGTTAGGACCGATATGGTTAGGGTTAGGGCATAATGTAATCTCGGCTAGAACGATTACACAAACTCGGTGAGACCAATTTTGGTAATAAGCTAACCAGAGAGTTGGTCAGGTAAACTTGGTGGGACCGATTCGCTCATTTCGGTGAGACCGAAATGTTACGAAAGGGAAACAGAGAGTTTACATAGCAATCTCTGTGGGACCGATCGCTCATCTCGGTGGGATCGAAACGTTACGAAGGGAAACAGATAGATTACAATCCCATCTCAGTGAGACCGAGATCCCTATCGGTGAGACTGATTTGCCTAGGTTTTCTGGCAGTGGCTATGACATCTGAACTCGGTGGCGCCGGATAGAAAGAATCGGTGGGGCCGAGTTTGGCTTTTGGTTTAGGTCATATGTGGATGTGAGAAAGTAGTTGAGGGCTTTGGAGCATATCACCAAGCATTTTGAGCAAGAGCCTCATTAAGCAACACCTCATCCCTCCTTGATAGTATTGGCTTTTCCTATAGACTCAATGTGATCTTGGATCACTAAAATAGAAAATGTAGATTCTTGAGCTTTGAGCTTGAGCCAATCCTTTTGTCCTTAGCATTTTGAGGGGTCCACTTTTCTCATCCATGCCATGCCAATCATTGAGCTTTCCTGAAATATTAATCTTGAAATAGCATTAGCTCAATGAGCTATATATTGTTAGGAATTACCAAAACCACCTAGGGATAGTTGCACTTTCAATCTCCCCCTTTTTGGTAATTGATGACAACATATAGATCAAAGCTTCGACAACTGATAGTAAGAGTGAAAAACATCGTCGCTTTGAGAAGTATGTGAAAAGCAAGAGCTCCCCCTAAATTTGTGCATAGTTTAAGATTTGCTTTGGACTGCAAATGCACAATGAGTTAGGATCATGGGTTACTCTTCCATGTCACATACATCTTGGTGGAGCGCTCAAAATGATAATAATTAAATACATGCACTCATCACCAAGCAAAGTGAATGATCATATGGGGATATAAAAGGATAATGTCATCCAACAAGCATTAAGGAGGTAGCATATGATGAAACACATGATCATCCAAGTATCACACAAAAGCATAAAGTATCTCAAACAAGCAAATAACAAAGTTCAACCACCAAAAATCAAGAGAGAACAAAAAGCAACACTCTTTCCTGAAGCCTATGATCTATACATTTTCTCCCCCTTTGGCAACAAGTTACCAAAAAGTTCATAAAAATGCATAGTGCTAGATCGACTCTCAGGCTTGGTCTTCAGGTGGTGGTGTAGATAGGACTCCAAGGACGAAGGCATCAGTTGATGTAGATGGAGCTGGTGGAGTGGGTGCTGGAGTTGGTGGCGTTGAAGTTGTAGCTAGTGTAGATGAAGTTGCTCTGGTGTCTGTAATTGGCATAGCAGCAGATCTCTGTCCTTTCGGCACTCTAGCAAAAGCATCAGTGGTAGACTTGCCCTTCTTCTCCTGCACTTCATCCTGAAGTTGCTCAACAACTGACTATATCTCAGTGACCTTCACATCTAAGTCATAGAACTTTTTCTCCATGATCCTCTCCAAGCTCTCCTGGTTTTGAGTCAGGGTGACCAATCCCTTCTCAATCCTCAAAGTGGAGGCAATCAAGTAGCCAAGCTGATCTTGCTTTCTCTTCAGAAGATACTGAGATGCCTCATCAATGGTTGGCATCTTTGCAGCCTTTTCAGTCCTTGCCTTCTCCCTCTTTGCTTCTGCTTGCACAGAAGATGGTTCATTATCATCCATTACCATAGTGTTGTCCTCAAAGTCTGGGTAGATGGGCATATGTTCCTTGTCCAAGAGATATGTGCCTGTGCCCATCTTGGAGTTGATTAGCTCCTGGATCTGTGGGGCATACCCACAACTTCTCTTCTAATCTACAGATGTTCTCTTTATAGTTTCCACCATCAGACTCATGACTTTGAACTTTTGAGGAACATCAAATATGTGCAGCAAGTTGATGGAATGTCCTCTGATCATTCTGCGATCTCCTGATTTTGGTAGCAATGTGTGCCTTAAAATCCAATTGATTGTAGGCAAGCCTGACAGCAAGTGTTTCACAGAACCAAATTGGTGAATCTCAAGATCTGCATCAGGAATCTCCTTGTACATGCTAGCCATTGAGTTGTGATCCTTCTTCTTCTTGGCATAGACATCCAAGTCATCTTCATTCTCCTCAGGAGCATTGATCAATTTGGCCCATTCTTCAACTGTTGACTGGTACCTAGTACCCTCATACATCCAGACAATCCTTCCATCTGGGTAGAAATGAGCTGTGGAGTAGAACTGCATAATAAGCTCATCATTCCACTTTGTGAGCTTCTGCCCAACAAAGTCCTCTACTCCACAAGACTTGAAACTATCGTAGACTCCAGGACAGTTTTCTTCATTTTCCTTGATGTACTCCCAGTCCACCCATCTCATATCACAGACTGTAGGCTTCTTGTCAAGCAACACTGTCTCATAGAAGTCCTGATGTTCCTTTGTATGGAACCTGTAGTCCACAACAGTTCTTCTCCTGGTGGCATATGGATCAACCTCTCTCCATAGCCTCAATCCTGAATCTTTCCTGATTTTCATGTTCTCAGCTACTGGATGAGCATCATTGTGATCTGGAATTTTGGGCTTCAACTTCCTCAAGACATGTGACTCATCATCTTCTTCTTCTATAGAAGCTTCAGGCACTGGGGCCTTGTTCTTCTCTGCAGCTGGAATATTCCTTGTACTCCTCTTGGGTGCAGTTTTGGGTTTTAGAGCAGCTGCTTTGGGAGCTTCTTTGGGCTCAGATGGAGAAGCCCCTGATCTTATGGCATCTCCCATAAGCTTTTGAGCTTTAGGAGCTGGAGCAGCATCCTCTTCCTTTTCCTCTTCAGAATCCTTCCTCATTGAGGGCTTGCCAAGAACTCTGGCAGTAGTGGTTCTGGCCCTCTTCTTCTTCTTCTTATTCTCACCAGCTGCTTCTTCTTCAGATTCAGTGGTGAACTTCATAGTTTCACCTATGGCAACTTTTCTTGGCTTAGACATGGGTTGTCTTCTTGCTGGAGCCTTTGTCTTCATTCCTGGCTTAGTTGCAGCAGCTGTGCCATATTCATTTTTCAGAACTTTCTTATTTGAGGTGGCCTCTTCCTCAACAGCCACATAGTCCTCATCCTCAGAACCTGAGGTTCTCTTCTTTCTGGCCCTAGTGGCTGCCTTAGGCAAGTTGCTGGGTGTGCTCTTGCTTCCATCATCAGAGCTGCTAGAGGGACTAGTGCCCTCACTCATGTGAACTTGCTCCTCAGACTTGTTCTGACTGTCACTCTGATCTGACATGATGCAAACACTGACAGCTGACCCCGTGAATAGATTATAGATGAGATAGATTGGATGAGCATCACAAAGTGCAGAGGTTTTTGCAAAAGAGTGAGTCAAAAATTTAGTTTTAGTTTTCCACAGAAAGCATTTCGGATCTACCGATTTGAAATCTCGGTGATACCGAAGCAGCTTTTGGAACCTAAACTAGTGAACTCGGTCAGACCGAGTCACAGTTCGGTGGCACCGAGACTGCTATGGCTTCACAAAGAATTGAACTCGGTCACACCGATTTGCAATTCTCGGTCAGACCGAGAATCACATGTGCAATGGCCTTAGCCAAATCGGTGGAACCGATTTCAACAACTCGGTTGGTCCGAGATGATTTCGGCGGAAACCTAACCCTAAATTTTCAATCCACAACTAAACTACGGAGTGATTTCGCTGGATAGAGTGATCTCAACCGTGGCAAGATACATGGCAAAACAATGTGCTAGGAATCGGAGTGAGATTAGCACAAGGATCAAGTGCATACCATAAGTGCGGCGATGGACCTGCTACAGCGGCAACGGCGGAGTCGATTTCCGTTGACGGCGGCAGAGACCAGCGGCGGGAGGAAGCTGGCGATGAGGAGAACAATCCGGAGACCCAGGGAGGCAGAGCAGGCTGAGCGCGGGTGAAGGGGTTCGGAAAAATTTCCAAATTTTGGCCCGGGGATATATATAGCCTGACCCTGTCAGTGTGACCGAGTGGAACAACTCGATGGCACCGAGATTCATAACTGCAAGCAGTTACTGCAACTCGGTGTTGTCGGTGTCAAAACCGTGGATCTCGGGTAGGGGGTCCCGATCTGTGCGTCAAGGCTGATGGTAACAGGAAGCAAGGGACACAGATGTTTACCCAGGTTCGGGCCCTCTCGATGGAGGTAAAACCCTACTTCCTGCTTGATTAATATTGATGATATGGGTAATACAAGAGTAGATCTACCACGAGATCGTAGAGGATAAACCCTAAGAGCTAGCCTATGATGGTATGATTGTAATTGTGATCGGCCTTCTAAGGACCAACCTCTCTGGTTTATATAGACACCGGAGAGGGCTAGGGTTTACATGGAGTCGGTTACAAGGAAGGAAATATAATATCCGGATCGCCAAGCTTGCCTTCCATGCCAAGGAAAGTCCCATCCGGACACGGGCCGAAGTCTTGAGTCTTGTATCTTCATGCTTCAATAGTCCGGACGTTGTACACAGTCCGGCTGTCCGGATACCCCCTAATCACGGACTCCCTCAGTAGCCCCTGAACCAGGCTTCAATGACGATGAGTCCGACGCGCAATCTTGTCTTCGGCATTGCAGGGCGGGTTCCTCCTCCGAATACTCCAAAGTGGTCATCGAACACGTAGACCGTGTCCGGATCTGCAAGATGATCTCTGTATGCTATAGATCTGATTCGTTGGCAATCTTCATGTATCGTGCCCTTGCTTCGGGGCTTGGTCCAATGCGAACCGACGTTCCTGCCCCACAACGACTCGAGTTGCGAGGCGGTTTTATTGGCACTTCCCGTCGAGGCAGAGATCGTGTTCCTCTTATTACGGGATTTTCCATCAATATGAGCACGCGTGACCCCACGACGGCTGTTGTTATAACCCGTGTGTTTTTTTAGATAACCCTCAAACGGTCACACCAGGGACTCTTGATATTCACCCTCTTTATAAAGGGGTCGCGACCTACGCCTCTTTTTTCACATTCATCACGCTTTCTCGCACCTCGAGTTCTAACACCCAAAACCTAAGCTGCACCCCTCCGGAATCCCCCAACATGTCCGGATCTGACCCTCAAGGCCGGTGGGTGGCCTCCTCGATTGAAGAGAAGGACATTGCAAAGGTTAGGGAGGTCGGATACCTAACCCCAGATATCCAGCACAGGCTCCCTGCTCCAGGGCAGGTCATCCATACGCTGGAGCCCAATGAGTGTGTCGTTTTTGTCCCACACTTCCTCCGCGGTCTGGGTTTCACCCTCGATCCCTTCGTGAGGGGGCTCATGTTCTATTATGGGTTGGATTTTCATGATCTGGCTCCTGACGCTATCCTCCATATCTCGTCGTTTATTATCGTGTGCGAGGCTTTTCTCCATATCGCCCCACACTTCGGCTTATGGCTCAAGACCTTCAATGTGACGCCGAAGATGATCGAGGGGCGACATGTGGAGTGTGGAGGTGCTGTAATAAGCAGGAACGGCGATGCCCCATGGCCAGATGGTTCTTTCCTAGAAGTATCCGATGTATGGCAGCGGAGGTGGTTTTATGTCACGGCTCCTAGGGGCACAAAGTGCGTGGCTGCCCCCGAGTTTCGTTCGGGCCCTCCATCACAGTTGGCGTCTTGGATGGACATAGGACGGAATTGGGGACCCGCTGGTGACATACCCGTATTGCAGAATCGCATCCGGGAACTTCTTGCAAGGGACATTAATCTTGTCAGCATAATGCAAGTGATGTTGATCCGGCGGATGTTGCCATGCCAACGCCGGCCTCTCCGGATGTGGGAGTTCAATCCGGAGGGTCCGCGGACCGTCAAGAACTTCTTCGACCTGAAGCTTGAAGAGATGTGCAAATTATTCTTCGGACGGAAAGTAAAGTGTCTGGACACCACCGAGGATGCGGGCCTAAGCTGTAATCGCCTAGATACCCAAGTAAGTAGTACTTGATACCGGACACCGTGTTTTGTATCTGTTATGATTGTTTATTCTTAAAATCATCCGCGTCCAGGAATGGCTCAGCAAGGCAGAGAGAATTAGGTGTTCAGCGCCACTTCCCGAAGGCTCGCCCGCCCCCACCATGGCCAAGATGCTTGACCGAGTACTCAGCAGGATGCCTCCGAGGAAAGACAAGGGGAAGGACGGATAATCCGAACCCCACACGCTACGCATCCGAACCGGGGGAATTGTCACCTCCCCTAAGGGGGATAGTTGGGAGGGGGAGGTTAAGGCCTCCTCCCTGCGCGGGAAGAAGAGGGCCGCCTTCGAAGACCCGGAGACGGAGATGCCCAAACCCGGGAAAAAGATAACACCAGGGGGCTCTGCCCCAACGGGCACCCTCACCGCATCGTGCCCAACAACGGGACAGCCCTCCACCGAGCTGTAAGTTAATTTTTAGTTCAAAGATGCTGCGTTCCTCCTAGATCAATAACCAGGATCCATCTTTCGCAGTTCGGCTAGCAGCCCCTCTCACCAGAGTTCGTCTTCGGGGGACCTTCCTCCGGAGATGATGGAGAGCGAGACCCCACCTACCTCTCCGGCTCGCGAAGCGGGCGACACTCGGGTCTCGGGTAGGGGGTCCCGATCTGTGCGTCAAGGCTGATGGTAACAGGAAGCAAGGGACACAGATGTTTACCCAGGTTCTGGCCCTCTCGATGGAGGTAAAACCCTACTTCATGCTTGATTAATATTGATGATATGGGTAGTACAAGAGTAGATCTACCATGAGATCATAGAGGCTAAACCCTAAGAGCTAGCCTATGATGGTATGATTGTAATTGTGATCGGCCTTCTAAGGACCAACCTCTCCGGTTTATGTAGACACCGGAGAGGGCTAGGGTTTACATGGAGTCGGTTACAAGGAAGGAAATATAATATCCGGATCGGCAAGCTTGCCTTCCACGCCAAGGAAAGTCCCATCCGGACACGGGCTGAAGTCTTGAGTCTTGTATCTTCATGCTTCAATAGTCCGGACGTTGTACACAGTCCGGCTGTCCGGATACCCCCTAATCCAGGACTCCCTCAGGTGTGACTGAAAAGTTCAAATCGGTTGCACCGAGATTGAAAATCTAGATCGATTTAGTGATCTCGTTATGAATGAAATGGATGAATCGATCAGACCGAAACGCACAAAGAAGTTTTGGAAGTGTAAGTCTATGACGAATCGGGGACTCCGAGTGCTCCTCACACAGAGTGGTTCGAATCTGACTTGATCAAACTTTGTGATGTAGCATGAATAGAGTTTGAGACAAGAAAAGCATATATAGCTAGAGAAGGTTCTTAGGCATTCTTGTCCATCCACTTGGCAAAAGAAAAAGGAACCAAGCAATCAAAACAATAAGTGGATGTCCTCGAGTGAGTAAATTATGCAACCAACATGCTCACACAATAAGATGGCAAATGAAATATGTGGCGAAGCATGCACAACCAATTCTAGCATCTATCAAGCAATTGGCGATGACTAGGTCATCTATATATGAGTATATTGACTTAGGAGTCAAATAAGAACATTTGATCATAGGTCATACTCATCGTTTAAGCACAAGTGGGGTTACCACTTTTACATAAAGCGTTGTTGTGTTCACACCATTAGAGTTGCTTTAGCTCAATTCTTAGAGTAAAGCTCCCCCTAGATGTGAGATCCCCTCTAAGAAGGATGAACTAACCTTGGGTTTTGTTGATGATGACTTCATGTAGATGTTGAAGATGTGGATGCTCAATGTTGATGTAGATCATTTGGAGCAATCCTTTGGAGTGAGTTGCACTTTCAATACCTACACGAGTTAGTCCCACAAGGAACAAACAAGGATATCCAGAGACATAGAGTGATGCACACACATGATGATGTCTATGAAAGCATTAGGTTACCTTGTCCCTTGTCTTACCAACAGGAGGGTTTGTGACTCCTTGAACTAGTGCAAGATGTGGAAGTTGATTGCACTTGTTCTTGCCAAAAAGATAAGAGTGAAGTATGTTGGCGGATTCACCCTCAAGAACTCTCTAGTTCTTCTTCTTCTGGATCCACACCATCTTGATGGGAATCCTCGGAGTTGTAGTTGTACTTGATGAAGTAGAACTTGATGTAGTCTTGGGGACCCACTTGACCAAGGCCTTAGGAGCTTCTTCAAATGCATCAATTTCCTCTTGAAGCTTGTCCTTGCCTTTTTGCTTGTTGTATTGTGGTGGAAGATCATCTTGAGCTTGTGTCCCTTTGAAAGAAGTAGGATCATACTTCTCTTGTTGAGGAACAAACTTAGTCTTGGGGTATTGATCTTCTTCCCACTCAACTCCATTGGCCTTGAACTTTCGTTCAAAACCAACACCTTGGTTCTTCCGGTGCCTTCCTTGCTTGCGTACAATTTCCTCGGATTGCTTACTCCCGGCAAGGCTCCTGTAAACACCTTTCTCTATAATTCCCTTCAATAAGCTATTTTCTTGCTCAAGTGTAACTTGGCTAAGAGAATCATTGGTGGAATCAAGAGAGCTACTATAAGCAACAACATTGGATTTAGCATGATTATTGTTACTACTAGAGGAAGAATCTTTCTTGTTCTTGTTACTAGAATAGACTTGAGGCATGTAAGTGGATAAGAGTAAACGCTTGGCAATGTAAGAAGAACTTTTCTTGCGAAGATCATCATTGATTACCTTTAAGAACTCGTGCTCTTGCTCAAGGTTGAGCTTTTCAAATCGTAATTTCTCATGAGTCCTTAAAAGTTCTCGATGATCTCCTAAGATAGTTTCATGAGCTAACTTAAGAGTGTTTAGTTCTTTAGTTAGAGACTCAATCTTCTCCTTATCATTGTCATTCGTTTTATCTTGATTAGCATGATTAATTGACGTTTCATCATAGTATTCATCACTAGAGTTGTCAACAAGTAAATCATCATCACCTAACAAGTCATCTTCATCACTATTGAAATCAACATACTTGGGATGTGTTACCTTTGGACCTTTGGCCATGAAGCATCTTCCAATTCCTTCATTTGGTGAGTCAAATATGTCGTAGGAGTTGGTTGACACAAGTGCTAGACAGTAAACACCTTCATCTTGAGTATATTCGTAGTCGGAGTGATAGCTTCTCTCGGAGTGATTGTCGGAGTCGGATCCGGATACCCATTCACCAACATGAGCTTGATGTGTTCGTTTTGTGTAGCTCCTTGATGACTTGTCCTTCCTTTCCGAATCCTTGCTTCTCCGGGATGTTCTTCGTTCATAACGATCATCTCTACTCCTTCTCTCTCTTAATGGTGATTCTTATCTTCTACTTCTTCTTTTTGGAGAATCTTCTCTTCTCTTGTAGGGTGCCGTACACTCATTGGAATAGTGTCCGGGTCTTCCACAATTGTAGCAGTTTCGCTCTCGACTAGAAGATCTTTTGTCATTGTAGGACCTTGACTTGGAACTTCTCTCTTTGCTTCTACTCTTGTAGAACTTGTTGAAGTTCTTCACCATTAGTCTCAATTCTTCATTGAAGGTTTGTTTCTCACTTGATGATGTGGGAGCATCACATGAGGCTTTGTAAGAACCACTTGACTTGTTATGGAGCTCCTCCTTATCCTTGAGTGACATCTCATGATCAACAATTCTTTCAATGACTTCCGTTGGCTTGAGATCTTTGTAATTGGGCATCATTTGGATCAATGTGCATACGGTATCATATTTTCTGTCCAAAGCTCTTAGGATCTTCTTTGTGATTAATTTGTCGGTCATCTCTTCACTTCCTAAGCCGGCAATCTCATTTGTGATAAGAGAAAGCCTAGAGTACATTTCAGCGACACCTTCACCATCCTTCATTTTGAACTTGTCAAGCTGACTTTGAAGCACATCCAACTTGGATTCCTTGACGGAGTCGGTACCTTCATGCATATCAATCAACGTATCCCAAATTTCCTTTGCATTCTCAAGACGGCTGATTTTGTTGAATTCTTCGGGGCACAATCCGTTGAAGAGGATATCACAAGGTTGAGCATTGTATTGCAGCATCTTTAACTCTTCCGCAGTAACTTCACGGTTCGGTTCTCTCCCATCAAAGACTTCACCTTGCAAGCCAATACACACAATAGCCCATACGGCGGGGTTATGTCCAAGAATATGCATTTTCATCTTATGCTTCCAACTAGCAAAATTAGTACCATCAAAGTAAGGACCTCTACGGTGGTAATTTCCCTCGCTAGATGCCATACTCTCCTAGGTTGTGAAACCAAGGCTATGACTACCAAAAGCTATGGATATCAAAGCAAATGGAGACCAAAGCTCTGATACCACTTGTAGGATTGAAAGTATGTCTAGAGGGGGGTGATTAGACTACTTGACAAAATAAAAATCTATCCTTTTCCCAATTTTAGTTCTTGGCAGATTTTAGCAACTTTGGACAAGTCAAGCAATCTTAACACAATTCAAGCAAGCATGCAAAGAGTATATGAGCAGCGGAATGTAAAGCATGCAACTTGCAAGAATGTAAAGGGAAGGATTTGGAGGATTCAAACGCAATAGGAGACACGAATGTTTTTGTCGTGGTTCCGATAGGTGGTGCTATCGTACATCCACGTTGATGGAGACTTCAACCCACGAAGGGTAACGGCTTGAGTCCACGAGAGGCTCCACCCACGAAGGGTCCACGAAGAAGCAACCTTGTCTATCCCACCATGGTCGTCGCCCACGAAGGACTTACCTCACTAGCGGTAGATCTTCACGAAGTAGGCGATCTCCTTGCCCTTACAAACTCCTTGGTTCAACTCCACAATCTTGTCGGAGGCTCCCAAGTGACACCTAGCCAATCTAGGAGACACCACTCTCCAAGAAGTAACAAATGGTGTGTTGATGATGAACTCCTTGCTCTTGTGCTTCAAATGATAGTATCCCCAACACTCAAATCTCTCTCACAGGATATGGATTTGGTGGAAAGAAGATTTGAGTGGAAAGCAACTTGGGGAAGGCTAGAGATCGAGATTCATATGTTAGGAATCACTACAAAAAAATACACTTCCGTGATGATACATGTTTGTCACAGTAGGTCGCGTTTTTTGTCATGCATGTACATCCATGACAAATTTATGATGTAATCAAGATAGTCATACACGTGTCTTTGTCAGAGAAGTGTTCCATGACATTACCAAAATTATCATCACGAAGTGTCCACTTCCATGACGATAAATCGTCGTCGAGAAGTGCTTTCGTCAAGGGTGACCAACACGTGGCATCCACGATGAACGAACGCCGTTAAGCTATCGGGTCGGATTTTGGATCCGATAACCCGTTAACAGCCCCGACCAATGGGAAATTTCCACGTGTAAAATTCTGATTGGCCGTCAGTGGGCCAGATGTCGCCCATCCATTGGAGGAGACATGCCTATGGTACGTCGACACGTGGCTGGGCCCAACAGAGGCCCATATAGGTTAAAAAGGCCGGCCCAGTCAAAGGCCCGTAGAACTTAATCAGGTACTAGTGGGCCAGCCCAATAACGGCCTGCTTAATAAAGGGCCATTTACAGCCCGAAACCAGATCTGGCCCGTTAATTGTTCGCCCAATATTTGGGCCCATTTACGTCCCGAAGCCAGATCTGGCCCGTTAATTGTTCGCCCAATATTTGGGCCCATTTATGACTGAAGCCGATCTGGCCCGTTAATTGTTCGCGAATATTGGGCCCAACTACAGCCAGTGACTTTCGGCTGTTAGAGGCTGTTGTGAGACATGGGCCCATTTCAGCCAGTGTGACTTTCGCCCGGAATGGCTCAGTGCTGCCCATGGGCCATATATGGTCCGACGGGACATCGGGCCCACTAATGGCCCATGCTAAAGGTGGCAACAGTTAAGCCCAACGTGACTTTGGGCCTGTTAAAGGCCTGTCGCGTAATTCGGCCCGTTGATGCCTGTACTAAGCTTTTGGCCTCTTAAAGGCCCATGATATCAGTGGGCCAACTAAGGCCTGAGATATGTTTCGACCTGGTAATGGCACGTGAGCTAACTGGGCCCATAACGGCCCGGTCTACATTTCAGCCTACTGAAGGCCCGTTGACGACTAGTGAAAATTGAGGCCCAACATGCATTTTGGCCTGCTAAAGTCCCGTGGTTTCATCTCGGCCGTAACAGGCCAGTACAATTTTCAGCCTGTTAATGGCCCAATGCTACCTGGGCCAAACTAAGCGCTGGGTCGACAAAGGCCCAACTAAAATATAGGCCGGTGTAATTTTGGGCCTGGTGCAATGTGTGAAGGCCCCAATCGTTCGGGCCCAAGAAAGACACAGGTTGGCCCAATTGTGGCCCGCTAAAAACCTGGCCCGTTATCGAATGTTTCGGCCTGGTCGACTACATCTGATTTTTTTCAGATAGCGAATGATGGCAGTAACTAGTAGGAATTAAGAACAAACCTACTCTATACAATAAAGAAATTATGGCATAGTAACTAAGAATAAACCTACACTATACAATAAAGGATTTAAGTTATATTACATCCACTGGGCATCGAAGTTCGCCACCAGTGATCATAAAGCACAACGAAGAAGCAGATTACAAAAACTGGGCACCATTGCAGCGTAACAAAATAATACTGAACCAAGACCACATCCAAGACAGTTCAAGAAAGGTTAGCCTTGCGGGGGAACTGCTGCGCAAGCTGCTGAGCAAGGTTGTGAGACCGGCATAGCATGTCGGTCATAGCTTCCAGGTGTAGCTGTTTAGCGATGAGGTTCTCATTGGTGTTCTCGCAATCTTTCTTAGAGATAGGACTTCAAGTCAAAGTTGAGTTGCGAATGCCTTTACGCTAGAACTTGGGACTGAAGAAGTCGAACTGATTCGCACAACGAATTCGTGAGCTTGTCATTTCGTTAGTCTCAAGTAACTTGAACACGCATCAAGACAAGACTTTGGGGTTGTCTCGCTATCTTCAAGATGTTTTGCCTTCTTTGATGCAATATATGTTGGATTTGTCTCACAGCCTTCAGCTGACTTGTGCATGCCATCAGGCATATCACCCTGAAACAAAGCAGAGAGATGACAGGTTTTGCACGTGTATAAACAAAGATGATAACTGTTTTGTCAATTCTATCCAATTTCAAAATAGAAAATCAAGAGTAAGTTCAAAATATCAATAGCATAATTTGGCATTGTTCATAATGCGGGGAGCTTCACCACACTACTGGATTACCATGTCAACATAACAAGCATAGATGAAGGGTAAAGAAAATCATTGTATCTATTTTGGATAATGTGAATGGCATGTTGTTCATATCATCAGCCACATCAGTAAGATAAAATAGGAGATGATAAGGTGCAAACATGGGCTGCTTCACCACACATTGGATTATAGATCCACAAAACCAAGCATACATATAGGGAGTATTAAGTAATGTGCATCGTATGAATAAGAAATTTGGTTTTACAAGTAAAATTAGAACTTACAGTTCTTACAAACATGCATTTTGGTAGAAACAACAAACTAAACAGTAGTAAACGATAGGGAGTATGAGCAAATTAAACAGAAGTTGAGGATAAAGGCTTTAGAAGGACTGACTTACATTAACAGTTAACACCGGCTTTATAATGCCCTTCTCCATGTCAAGGGAAGGATAACTCAAGAATTTCATCACAGAATCTACTTCATAAGCATTGCATGTACTCTACATTTTGTAGAGAGTAATTATAGATATGATAATACTGGCAGGGATAGAGGATAATGAAGATAAGATGCAAATTGATGCTACATAATCAACTACCAATCCTTGGAAGTACAAGCGTTACAGGACAAAATGTACTGACAAGAGCAATGGGCTACACTCCTGCACTGGCATTGTCTGTGTATTCTACTTGTTGGTAAGATTAATTATAGATCTAATCTTTTTTAGTAAATGGTGGGCGAGGGAGATAAGATGCAGAATGCTACAAAATGAACCAATCCCTCTTCCCATAATACAAGAGTGTTTCGAACACCGGTGTACTATACAAAACGTTCTTATATTATGGGACGGAGGGAGTAGCTGTTAATGTAAGTACAGTGATAGACCACGTTCAGTCCTTACAAGAGGACTGCAGAGCTAAACCTCTTCAAAAGCATTGGGTTGATTCTAAATTTGTGTAAGAGTCCATACGGATCTTATAATGTCCACCAAATGGACGATTACGAGGCTAACATGTGCAGTGATGCTACATAATCAAACAGCTATGAAAGTAAGTATGGTCATACGGGGCAAGAGGTACTCACAAGAGCAATGCAGTGTGCAGTAAAGTTGCGAGATTCTGTGGTCCCTTGAGAACAAATGTTCTTCTGCTAACAATTTTTGTACAAGTGAGACATTAAGGCAAATGCAGAAATGTAGTTCTGTCGGATTTCGGGTTCCGGCAGACCCTTGAGGTTCGAAGCGCGGAGATCTTTCCCCTACCGGCTCATGCATGAATGGTTAGCGAGGGATCTAAACTACCAACGATGAACAACACAGAGACACGAGGTTTATACTGGTTCGGGCCACCGATGTGGTGTAATACCCTACTCCAGTGTGTGGTGTGGTGGATTGCCTCAAGGGCTGATGATGAACAGCACAAAGGAAGAACAGCCTCGCGAGGGGTGTTCTTGGGCTGGTGCGATGAACTGCTTGGGTGAGTTTGGTCGCCTCTCTCTTTCTCTCTCTGCTAGGGTTCTATCAGATGCCTCTACTTTGTGGTGGCTAGCTCTATTTATAGAGGGAGGCCCTGGGCCTCTTCCCAAATAATGAGCGGGAAGGGCGCCAACAATTGGCCATTTGAAGGGGAACATCTAGTACACTTATCCCGACTAAAGTTGGTCTTGGCTGCCAAAGGCTCGACGGTGGCCGCCACAGGCTCCACGATGACCTCCTTCCTGCCACTCTGCTGGTCTTGGTCTTGTTGCACCGAAGCGGTAACCTTTGCCTGATGCATTGGCATGTGCTTGCCTCCTTTGCACCAAAGGGGAAACAAGGACACTGCGCGGGCTGGCGCCCTCCTGGCGCCCGCCTGGCGCCTGCCTGGTGTCTATCGTCATGGCTTGCGTCACGGGGCACCCTCATGAGGTACTCTGCCTTGATCTCTCCGCCTCCTCGTGAGCCTGCCTGACGAGGCTGCTCCTGGGGAAGGTTCCTGTCGTCCGCCCCGTGAGGCTTGGCCCGTCGCGAGGGTCTTCAGCTTGAGCAGATGAAGCTGGGCCGCCCTGGGCCCCCACTTGAGCCACACCGCAGGCCGCAGGAAGGCAAGTCTGGGGACCCCCGTTCCCAGAACGCCGACAATAGCCCCCGGGCCCAAGGCGCGCCCGGACTTGGCTTAGTAGAGAAGCTAAGGGGCAAGTGCGAGCGCCGTGGGCCCCAACAGCCTGTTGCCTTGGGCGCCGGGTGGTGATTGGTTGGTCGTGGGCGTCTCCGCTTCCCCATGATGCCTCATTACACGGCCGGCAAAGCGGACCCGGGGTTGCACATAGCCATTCCCCTTCCGCCGTCCGCGCACTCCCGGCTCTTCCTTCTTCCTCTGGCTCCAACTTCCGCGCGCGATCCAACTCGGACTCTCACCCTTCCTGTCGTCATGGCGCCAACGAAGAAGGAAAAGGGGAAGAAGCCCGCGTCTTCATCCCGTTCGCCTCCGGCGGTGGCCCCCGCCGTCGATCGATCTATCATACTCAACCCCGAGGCCTTGGGCAAGGTTCGCTCTGCTTTTGCCACCATCTTCAACGAATGCGGTAGGACCACGGCATGGCCTACGTCCCATGCCTCCCCCGACAGGATTGTCACGGAGGTCTGGTTCTTCGCTGATGCCCTGTGGGCGGGTCTGGTTCCCCCCTTTTCCGCTTTCTTCAATGTGGTGCTCTCCCACTATCAGATCCACATGATGCATTTTGGGCCTGAGTCCATTACCCTCCTGGTTGTCTTCACCTTTGTTTGTGAGGCAATGGTGGGCGTCCTTCCTTCCATTGCTCAGCTGCGTCACTTCTTCTCCTTGCGCTTGAGTGACCCTACTCAATGCTCGGGGTGCGTGAGCTTCCTTGCGGTGCAAGAGACGGCTACTTTAGGGATTGATTTCGGACTCCCTCCCCCTGGGGCCAAGTTCAGAGAGCGGTGGTTCTATGTGGATGATGGGGTGTTCAGCCCCCTGCTCTCGCATCCTACCTCGCCTGCTGTTCCCAACTCAGGCTGGGGTCACGAGACGCTCGCGGACACCCGGCTTGCATTCGTCTGGCACCGCTTCGAGAGCTTGAGGGCGTTCAACGTGACAGCGCCCAAGGTGGTGAAGGAGTTCCTCCAGTGTCGCATTGCTCCCCTCCAGCGTCACTCTCACCGGATGTGGGACTTTGCAGGGCACAAAGACTGCATGTGGCCGGGAGGGGACTGGCGCTGAGGTGTCAAGACGGTGCTCAGGGTCTTGGTTGGCGGTCCTTCCCCAGGCAGCCTTCGACGTGATGGTGCCCTCTTGTATCTCTGTTTAGGAAGGGCCGATTTCGTGAAGCAGATGCCTAGCTTTGACGAGTGGGGGCTGCGCCCGGTCGGCCTCAGGGGACCTCGCGAGAACCCAGTTGCTGTGGTAGCTCTTCCGGTCACCCAAAGTGACTCTGTCTTAGGTGATGAAGAAGGGAGACCAGAACCATCGGGAGTTGAAGGAGATGATGTTGAGGTGGTGACACTGCGCGAAGCCCCGAGGGTGGCATCCCCCGGAGCTCGTTCCGAAGTAGCGACGGGTGAGGTGTCGCGTCCTCCGGCTCCCGAGGTAGGGGCTCCCGAGGCCCTGGTCATCCCTCGTGAGGCGGCGCCTGGTGGCGTTCCCCAGGCTGGTTCCATTGGCGCTGATCGCCTTACCGCCTCCTCCATGCCACAAACCGACCCATGCGCCGAGCGCTTAGGCCGGTTCCGCGTAGACTTTGTGGCCTCCGCAAGAGGAAGGAGGCCTCGTGCGGTGATGATCGCCCTTGCCGCTTGCTGAAGTGCAGGAGGTACTTCACCACAGACGAGTAAGTCTTCTTCTCCCTCTGCTCCTCTACTTCTTTGTTCTTGCAGCTGACCGTGACCTTTCAGGGCCCTTCCCGCCGAATTCGCGGAGGCGGCCAAGGAGCCATCTCCCCAAGCTCTGTCTTCGTTGCTGGTGCCTGGTGCGTCGAGCTCAAGCAGCGCCCTCATCACTCAGCCGGTCGGAGAGGTGACCCGTTCGGCTGAGTGTCCCGAGCCTGTGCGCCTGCTGTCTTCCCTTCACGACTTCTTCCGGGGCACAGCCAGCTTGCCCCATGCTCCTTCCTTGGTCGTGGACGGCGATTGGTTGAAGTCAATCTTGAGATCTTCTTCTGGGGACGGACCGGCGCCAGGCCCTGCTCCTGGCGTGGCCCGTCGGGCGGTGTTAGCGCCAGCCGCCCCGCGGGAGGAGGCGTGTCACCTCCGGGCCCCGCATACTCCAGCAGCTGAGGGGACGGAAGGCGTGCTCAGCGGCAGTTCATGACGCCGCGCCCTTCGTCAAGAACTTCTCCAAGGGGCGACGGCCATAGTGAACCGGCTCGGGGCGGAGCTCGCCGGCGAAGATGCGCGTCTTGAGGCAGAAGGTTTGCGCATTGCTGAGGAGAGGCGCAAGCTGAAGGTAGCCGTTGCCCTCGCGCGTTGTCAGCATTCTGGGAACGGGAGTCCCCAGACATGCCTGCCCGCGGCCTGCGACGCGGCTCAAAGGAGGCCCAGGACAGCCCATCTTCATCAACGCAAGCTCAAGACCCTCGCGAGGGGCCAAGCCTCGCGGGCGGACGACCCGGAGCTTCCTCGGTAGCGGCCTCGTCGGCTGGCTCATGAGGAGGCAGAGAGTTCAAGGCAGGGTACCTCGCGAGGTGCCCATGACGCATAACCATGACGACCAAGGGCGCCCGATCGGGCGCCCGGCCAGCATGGCGTCCTCCTTTCCTCTTTGGTGCAAAGGGAGCAAGCGCAGGCGAGAGCATCAAGCAAAGGCATCCGTTTCGGTGCAACAAGACCAAGACCAGCCCCAATGGCTGGAAGGGAGTCATCGTGGATCCCAAGCAGGCGTCATCACTAGAGCCTTTGGCAGGCGAGGACCAACTTTAGTCAGGATAAGTGTACCCGCTGTTCCCCTTCAAAATGGCCAATTGTTGGCGCCCTTCCCGCTCAATATTTGGGAAGAGGCCTAGGGCCTTCGTCTATATAAGTAGAGCTAGCCACCATGGTAGAGGGGACGGAGAGGAGGATCCGGCAATTGGAATCCAGAGAGAGAGAGATAGAGGCCCGATCCTCAAGCTAGAGCGACGGGACACCACTTAGCAGTTCATGACACCCACCAAGAATAGACCCTCGCGAGGCTGTTCTTCCCTGTACTGTTCTTGTCACATCCCAGATAGACCATGCATTAGGGTGTGCATCATGTTTAAATTTCATCTGAATTTGAAATGGGGAAGGCGAAACCCCAGAACACCCCCTTAAAATAACTAGGATTTACTAAAATTTATTTCAATGAATCCGAAATGCCCTTCAAAATGCTCATCCTCTTTGTTTGGGTTTAGGATCCATGTCAAAGAAGGTGGAACATTTTCTAGGTCACCTAAGGGTTCTAGATTTAAATCACAAGTTTTTGAAATGGGCATTTTAAATTATGGAAAATATTTTAAGTGTTCAAAAATTGTCAAACTAAAATGTTTCATGTTGGGAATATTCCAACAAGTGACCAGGAGCATTTTGGTAATTTTTGAAATGGTTTTGGTATTTTTAAAAACCCTAAACAGAGTTGCAGAAATAGAAAAAAGACTAAAAATAGAAAAAAACCTAACTGTCGCCCGCGACCGGCCCACCTGCCGGCCCAGCCCAGCAGCCATGGTGCTGCTTGGCTCGCTTGACGAGCAACCTGGTGCCGGCCCGCCGGCGCAGGCGCGCCACGCAGCTGGCCGCCGCCCTGCCTCATCCCCTCGCCGCCTCGCCGCCTGGACGACCCACGCGTCGTCACCCCGACCTCCCGGACACCTCACTTCCCCCCTGCCTCTCTCTCTCGCTCGCCCCCGACCTGGCCGACGCCATCGCCGACACGCCACCGTCGACGCCGTGCTCCCCGCCGCTCATACTCCTCCCCGTCATGTCTGGCAGCTCCGCCGCACCCCGTTACCCCTAGCTAGCTAGTTCCCCTCGCTCCAAAACACCCCGAGGCCACTACCCCGACCTCGCCCGAGCTCAAGGCCGCCGGAGATCCCCATCGTCGCCGCCGCCGCATCAGTCCGCCCCGACCCGGCGAAGTTCTCCACAGGTTCACCGTGAGCCTAGCTACTCCCTGTCCTCTCCGTTCTCTTCTTCTTGCACCACAGCGGCCTTCGATGATCACTGAACCCACCGCATGGGCTCGTCGCCGACGAGCCTCCGGTCACCTAATAGCCACACCACTCGCCCATCGCACTCACCACGCCCCACACGGCCCTAACTGCACTCCCGCGCCTCGCCGGGCCCTCTAACCCAAACCCGTGGTGGCGAGCCCGTCGCCGCCCGACTCGTCGCCGGGCGCCCACTCCGCCACCCCTAACCCTACCGACTCCACCACTAACCGCGGCTCACCTCCAAAGATCACGTGGGTGCTCCCAGCGCTCCATTTGGAGCCGGAAAGTGCAAAAGCACTTGCTCCGCCCGCGTCTGCCTCGCCCGGCTGGCTAGACGCCGGTGAGTTGACCTCGCCCGTGGGCCTGTTGACCCTCCGGGTCAATGACAGTGGACCCCTCGGTTAAACTAATTAGGATTAGTTTTAATTAAAACTAATTAGTTAAACTAACGACATGCGGGTCCCACTGGTCAGGTTTGACCTGGACGACCCGTTGACCCCGACGTCATCTTGACCTCATCTTGACGCATTAATTCAAATTCTGGAATTATTTTTATATAATAAAATCAGAATATAATTCAAATTTCAAATGCTTATAACTTTTATTCTATAACTCCAAATGCAAAGATTTATATATGAAAATTTATCAGAAAAATACACTCTATCCATTGGTACAGGTTTCATGCATGTTAAAACAAGTTAACTATGCTGAATAACCAGATTAAGATTTTGCACCATTAGGACTAACTCACATGATCTATCATTTGAACCTTTGGTTCAAATGAGATCATCCTATCCTTCAACTTGCATTAGGCCAACACACATTCATCTTGCCATGTCATAGCATGCATCATATTGTTGCATATTGGTTGTATGTTTATTTTGGTGTGTTTTCATGATAGGTTCTGCCCGAAGATAACCTCGATTACCCACCAAGGGCAGTTCTCTACCCAGTTCCATCGGCAAGCAATTCATTGATCATTCGATACAAACCCATGTTCTCGCTTCGCTCTCATTTTACTGCATTAAGACAACGCGATTCAACTGTTGTGTGCTGCGGTAGTTGAACCCACTTCCTTTGCATGACTGTCATTGCCACGATAACTAGATGAAACCCACTAGTATGTGTAGGAGTTGATTGAGCCATGTTGTGATTCCTACCATGCTATGCTTGCTATGCTTAGAGTTGTGTCGTCGGCTCATCGGGATGATGAGCTGGAGTGAAAGGTTGTGTTGGTTCGAGAGTGTAAGTGTTGAACACGATTTGGTAAAGGTATCGATGAGAGGCCATGTAGGAGTACATGGTGGGTTGTTTCATTGAGGCCGAACTTAAGAACTGAGATCTGTGTTTGTGATCCATGAACTAGCTACTACCACGCATTGGGCCCGAAACCAATGGACCCTCTCGGCTTCTTAACCACCCCTGTTCATAGTCCGGGAGTTGCAAGTAGTTTCTGGTGTTTGTAGCATCTTTGGGGCCGCCGCAACGCTGACCTTAGGGGTGGGTTGTGTTGCGGTAGGCACCGTGGGCCCGTGTGCCGAGTGCCGTTTGGTATCTCGGGAACCCTGCACACATCGTTCGGGGCTGTATGGGAAACCTCGGCGGACTCCTGCGGATGGAACCGAATAGGCGATAACTGGACTAGGGACTTGAGTGTTTAGGTAGGCTGTGGCCGACACCCACGTTGGGCTTCCGCTTGAAGGTTGCAGTACATGTCGTGTAAACGATTTATAAGTGGTGAGCGTGTGTGAAGAAGTATACCCTGCGCAGGTTAAATATGATCTATTGAATAGCCGTGTCCACGGAGAAGGACTTCGGGTTACCTATATCAGTTCATAGACAAGTAAATGGATACTACTAAAAGCCTCAAGATAAGTGTGAGTATCGTGGATGGCCCTCTCGGGGATGACGAGAGAGGATCCACGGTGGAGTATTGTGATGGTGAATAGTGGACTCGTGTGCGACAAAATGCTTTACAAAGTGTGTCACGTGGGATAGCTTAGCCAAGAGTCAAAGCTGGCTTGCTGCATTTAACTCCACTTCCTTCCTTGAGAATGTGCATGTATGATAGGATTACGTGGTAAGACTTCTGAGTACTTTGTACTCATGTTTGTAATCAATATTTTTAGAGGACTATACTACCCCTCCGACGGATTCTATGTAGATGTTGACTTGACGAGTAAGCTAGCCACCCGTGGCGATCTAAGACTTGTGAAGGGCCATTGTAGATAGAAAGGCTCCAACAAGCTTTCTTTCTTTCTAGAGTCTCAGTACTCAGACTACTTTGCTTCCGCATGTGCTTGTATGATTGTATGACTTGAGTGTTGGGTCATGTGACCCCTACCTGTATGACTATGTTATGTATGGCTCCTCGGGCCTCTTAAATAAAGTACTTGAGTTGTAGAGTTTTGTTGTGATGCCTTGTTGTATTTACTCATATCGGGCATATTATGTGTATGATTGAAATGCTTGGTATGAGTGGGATCCGACAATCTAGTTGTTTATCCTTGGCAGCCTCTCATATGGGGAAATGTAGTCTCGTGCTTCGGCGATAGTAGTCCGCTACAGCCGGTTCACGGAGTCCTGCTAGCCCAAAGACTACTGCTTGGACACTTGACTGGCGGCATGTGATTCATTTTGTTCCTATATCTGTCCCTTGGGAAATGTCACGCGGTGATACTTGAGTCCTGCCTAGCCTGCTACAGCCCGGGATACCGAGTCTGTTAGCCCAGTGCTACAGCCCAAGTTCATACGTTGATGACCGACATGCTCAAGTGTTTCATGTATGCCTGTCCCCATAGGTTAGTGCCGCTTTGGGTTCACGACTAGCCATGTCGGCCGGGTTCTTTGTCATGTGGATGCTAGCGACACTATCATATCGTGAGCCAAAAGACGCAAACGGTCCGGGCCATGGTAAGGCGACACCGTGGGGATACCGTCGTGAGGCCGCAAAGTGATATGAGGTGTTACCAGCTAGGTCGATGTGACTTGGAATCGGGGTCTGACAGCGTTGGCATCGAGCAGGGCTGCTTGTAGGTCCGCTAAGCCAAACTGGTGAAGTTGAGTCTAGAAATGCTTTAGTTATATGTAGGGAATTGATTGTGGGAGGAGCGTAAGGCTCTTTTACTCCTTACCTTATGCCCTCGATCCGAGTCATCCTCTTCTCATTCAACGTGGGTTAGGACTAGGCTCTCTTTTCTCTATCGAGTTCACGTGTTACTAATCCGTAGTACCTTATAGGATTGTTGGTTACATCCTCGATTCGGTGTTACTAAATTTTAGTATGCTACCATTTGGACCGAACCTTGATATGATGTTGTTGAGTGGTTTTGCAAATCTGATTTTGAATGTCTCAAATTTGATTTGAGCATTTACAGATGTTATGCTGCCCGATTTTCCTAGGAATTCTAATGCCTTTGCATTATGGCTGTGCTTTCAGATGGCCACCGTTCCCGAACCAAGTGGTTACGCTGACCGCTGCATTGATGTGTGCGGTCACACGCCATGTTGGTTAGGGTGATGATTGAGGCTGGTTATCGATGGTATCCTGAATATACCGTCGAGGAGCAGTTCAGGATTTCAATCAAAGCCAATATCTATGCACGGTCGGTTTATCCATCCTATCCCGAGCTCTTGAGCCACTTCACTGTTCTTATGGGCTCGGAATCACTATTGGAATGTCTGTACAAGATGCAGCCTATTCCATGATGACTATTATTCGAGCGGGACTGCTTTCTTGAGCAACACCGATTTCCGCTATATGCCATCCCTTCCTAGGGCGCATGGCTACCTTCGAGGTTTGTCAGATGATGCATCCCATGAGGACTCACTCCTTCGCACTACTCTTGAGTTCTTTGGAGGACAAGGACCGTGAGAACCGGGCCTTGCGTATGGAGTTGTATAATGCCCGTTCCGACCACTTTGGCTACTCGACTAGGTTTGCACTGCCGTGCAAGCGGATGTATGGACATGAGAGATTTGTACCCTGTGCGGGCGAGTCTGCGGACTTCATGGAGTGGCGTGAGGTTGGAGGCATCACTCCTCCTCGTGGGCCTCTTCGCCACCATTTGTGGGTCCACGGCCACATCCGAGTCCTTATGGTCCACAGGCCCCACAGATTTATGCATTTCGGACGATCATGTTCCACTTCAGTGCAGGTGGTGACTTCTATGAGGACTACTATGGAGCTGCACGAGATAGTAGTAGTATTCCTAGTATGGTAATGGTTGTGTTTCCACCGTCCTGCGTGACTCGTGGAATACGACTTAGTGTGTATCATTCCGGAAGTGTAGAAAAATAATGTATAGGAGTTGGAATGCTTCCGATGAGATGTAACGCCTTTCCTTATAGTTGTACCCCGTCAGGCTTGTACTAAACTATGAATGGTGTGTATGACCGTTGGTATATATATATATGGCAGTTTATATTACCATGTCATACGGATAAACATATTTGCATTCCATGCTGTCCATTACCTTCCGCACTTCCTTGTTAAATTCTGCCATCCTGGTTTAAACCCTTGTTTTTGTCTCCCAGGATGGTCAACACTCGAAATTCTCCTGCTGTTCGAGAGCAGGAGAGGCCGATGCAGCCGAAATGTGAATCTGCCGCAACCGCCATCTTTGGCCGAGGTGATCTTTGAAGCGAGCGCAATAAGCCTTGAACCAACCGCTTATTGGGCGGATTGAACAAAACACAGCCGCCAGCCAAGAAACGATGGGGTTTCACTCAATGACTTCGTCAAGCTATATCCTCCAAAGTTCAAATGTTCCGTCGAGCCACTTGGCGCAGATGATTAGCTCGCATGATATCCACCACAAGCTGCGTTCCGCCAATGTGGCTGAGGTTGACAAAGTTATCTTTGCCGCCTATCATCTGGAAGGCCCCGCCACTCGGTGGGAAAACTATGAGGCTATCGTCCGGCTGGACAAGTTACAACTTGGGATGAATTGATGCCGCCTTCATGAGCACCATATTCGAAGGACTTATGGACCGCAAGCGTGAGGAATTCTGCAGTTTCACCCAAGGCGGTGACGGTGGATGCCTACTGCCGTGAATTCGGAGGTTAGCACGTTATGCTCCCAAGAAGTTTCTACCGATGCTAAGAAGCGGCGAGGTTCCGTAAGGGACTTAGCCTGAACTACGCCGAGATCTCCGTCTGCATGAATGTACCTCTTTCTCGAAGCTAGTCAATAAGGCTATCGGCGCCGAGGCTGGGCGGACTGATTTGAGGCTTCACGCAACACATCCGTGATTACGGATCATCATCCGCTCTGGTTCCCGAAGCGCGGGTTTGGGTCCCAAATCTGGCTCTACCACCCAGTACACCCCGAGGCCATCCTTGAGGCCTCTCCCCAACCAACCGTATTTTCCACCCAAGACATATGGAGGTCCAACTGCTAATGTGGCCCCATGGCCAAATGTGATCACTTGCTTCAAATGTGGAGAGACGGGCCACTATATTCGAGAGTGTCCCCAGAACAACCCCAATCAAGCTGGAAAGTCTGCTGGCCTCGGCAAGCCAGCAGAAAGGTTCCCTATGCCAAGCCAGTTGCCACCGCTCGTGGCCATGTCAACTATGTCTCTGCTGAAGAAACCTATGAGGATCCCAACGTCGTCCCCTCGATGCGCTTCTTGTTAATTGCCATCCGGCAACTGTTCTTTTTGATACTGGAGCATCTCATTCATTTATTTCTGAGAGCTATGCTCGATTGCACAACACCACATTCTGCGACATGCCTACCTCCATGGAAATTCAAACTCCTGGTTCTAGATGGCAAACCTCTAGAATAAGTCATGGGAATGAAATTCTTGTCGACAGATTAGTCTTTCTCGCATCTCTAATAGCTCTTAAGTCCTCGGACATAAACATCATCTTGGGTATGGACTGGATGTCAGCCCATTATGCCAAGATCGATTGCTCTACTAGAACCGTTCAACTTACCCATCCTTCGGGTAAAACAGTGGATGTTTTAACCCGAGTGTCTAAGCGTCAGCTTTACTCCTTAAATGCCAACCCTCTTCCAGACCTCGAAGATATTCCGGTAGTCCGTGATTTCCCGGATGTCTTTCCGGAAGAACTGCCAGGTGTTCCACCTGACAGGGATGTCGAGTTAAGTGATAGATCTTATTCCGGAACCGTCCCAATCTCTAGAAGACCTTATAAGATGGCACCCCTAGAACTAGCTGAACTTAAGAAACAACTCGATGAGTCCTTGCAAAAGGGTTTCATCCGTCCTAGTTCATCTCCATGGGCTTGCCCCGTCCTCTTCGTCAAGAAGAAGGATGGTACGGATCGGATGGTTGTAGATTACCGACCTGTCAATTTGGTCACTATCAAGAACAAGTATCCGCTCCCGGGATCAACGACACATATGATCAGCTCGCTGGATCCTCGATCTTCTCAAGATGGATTTGAGGTTGGGCTACCATCAAATCAAAATCAAAACGAGGACATACCTAAACGGCCTTTGTCACTCGTTATGGCCAATCTGAGTACACCGTCATGTCCTTCGGATTAACCAATGCTCCAGCCACTTTCTCGGTTAATGAACTCGATCTTCATGGAGTATTTGGATAAATTAGTAGTGGTATACCTCGATGATATACTCATCTACTCCAAGAATGAGGAAGAACATGCGAACATCTAAGGCTAGTATTGATGAAACTTGAGAGCACCGCCTTTATGCCAAATTCTCTAAATGTGAATTCTGGTTGCCGTAGTGACCTATCTAGGACATGTAATTTCTGGTAAGGGTATTGCTGTCAATCGGCGAGTTCAAGCTGTCCTTGATTGGACTCCACCTGAATCGGTCAAGCAAGTTCGGAGTTTCCTCGGTTTAGCGAGCTATTGCCGCCGCTTAACGAGAATTTCTCTAAAGTTGCTAAACCTCTAACGAACTCCTCAAGAAAGATAAGAAGTTCGAGTGGGCGCCACGGTCGAGATCAGCTTTCAGAACTGAAAAGGCGCTGACATCTGCTCCGTACTTGTTCCACCAGATTTCTCTAAGGACTTTATTATCTATTACGGCGCCTCGCGACAAGGACTAGGTTGCATACTCATGCAAGATCGTCATGTGATTGCCTCGCTTCTCGACGATTCGTCCACATGAGGATAACTATCCCACACGATCTAGAGCTTGCAGCGATGGTTCATGCACTCAAAACCTGGCGACATTACCTTACGGGTAATCGTTGCGAAATCTACAGATCACCAAAGTCTGAAATATATCTTCACCCAACGGATTTGAATCTCGGGCAAAGGCGTTGGGTCGAGTTGATACAGATTTCGACTTAGGAATATCTTACACCCTGAGCAAAGCTAATGTCATGGCTGATGCACTAAGTCGCAAATCTTCTTGTAACAATTTGATGTTACAACAAGGTCAACCAATTCTCCACGAGGAATTTCGTAAGCTTAATCTTCACATTGTTCCTCGAGGATTCCTTTCCACCACGGTGGCGAAACCTACCCTTACGGATCAGATCATCAAAGCACGGAAGGTAGATCCGGAATCTCCGTATCAGGAGAAACATCAAGAAAGGAGTCGCAGATTGTTTCTCCATTGATGAACAAGGTGTCGTGTTCTTTGGAGACCGTCTAGTGGTCCCCAAGGTGCGCAACTTTGGCGATTGATCCTTAAGGAAGCTCATGACTCTCCTCTCACCATTCATCCTGGTAGTACTAAAATGTATCAAGATCTCGCCAGAGGTTTTGGTGGACTAGGATGAAGAGAAAAATCGCTCAATACATTGCTAATCTGCGGCGTTTGTCGTCGAGTTAAAGCGAGCATCAACGACCTGCTGGTACCCTTCAACCTTTGGAAATTCCTGAATGGAAATGGGATAAAATCGGTATGGATTTCATTACGGGTTTCCCAGGACCAAGAGAGGAATAACGCTATCTTAAATCGTTGTTGATCGTCTTTCCAAAGTAGCCCACTTCCTACCTGTTCGTGAGAGTATAACCGCTAGCCAGCTAGCTGATTTGTACATCTCTCGAATAGTGTCTCTTCATGGTGTTCCATTGAAATTAACTCAAACCGTGGGAGTCTCTTCACCTCTCGATTTTGGGAAAGTTTCCAAACGCTATAGAACTCGTCTCTCCTTTAGCACCGCTTTCCATCCCCAATCAAGTGGTCAAGTAGAGCGAGTCAATCAAATCTTAGAGGATATGCTTGAGCTTGTCATCTCTTCGGCATGAATTGGGAGAAATGCCTTCCATTCGCCGAGTTAAACATAACAATAGTTATCAAGCCGATGCAGGCAAAGCCCTTCGAAGTTCTTTATGGGCGAAAATGTGAGCGCCTCTTAAGCGGTGAAACCGGGAGAGACAACTCTTTGGCCCGGATATGATTCAGGAAGCAGAGGAGCAGGTTCGCGTTGTTCGTGAGAATTTGAAAACAGCCCAATCTCGTCAGAAGAGCCAATATGACCGCAAACATAAGCCTATGGCTTATGAAATTGGCGAGAAGGCTTACCTCCGGGTTTCCCCTTTAAAGGGAACCCATCGATTCGGAATCAAGGGCAAGTTGGCTCCTCGTTACATTGGACCCTTTCGCATTCTTGCCAAACGAGGGGAAGTTGCCTACCAACTGGAACTACCTCCGCATCTTTCCAAGGTCCATGATGTCTTCCACGTTTCCCAACTCAGGCGTTGCTTCTCGGATCCTATCCGTGGAGTGGACCACGAAACGCTTGATCTCCAAGATAACCTCACCTATCGAGAGTACCCCGTTCGTATCCTCGATCAAACCGAGCGTACCACTCGACGTCGGAATATCAAGTTTCTAAAGGTTCAATGGTCAAACCATTCCGAGCAAGAAGCAACTTGGGAAAGGGAGGATCGTCTTCGACTTGAGTACCCCACCTTTTTACAAATAGATCCTAAATCTCGGGCGAGATTCTTTTGAGTGGGGTGAGTTGTCACATCCCGGATAGACCATGCATTAGGGTGTGCATCATGTTTAAATTTCATCTGAATTTGAAATGGGGAAGGCAGAAACCCGAACACCCCCCTTAAAATAACTAGGGTTTACTAAAATTTATTTCAATGAATCCGAAATGCCCTTCAAAATGCTCATCCTCTTTGTTTGGGTTCAGGATCCATGTCAAAGAAGGTGGAACATTTTCTAGGTCACCTAAGGGTTCTAGATTTAAATCACAAGTTTTTGAAATGGGCATTTTAAATTATGGAAAATATTTTAAGTGTTCAAAAATTGTCAAACTAAAATGTTTCATGTTGGGAATATTCCAACAAGTGACCAGGAGCATTTTGGTAATTTTTGAAATAGTTTTGGTATTTTTAAAAACCCTAAACAGAGTTGCAGAAATAGAAAAAGACTAAAAATAGAAAAAACCTACCTGTCGCCCGCGACCGGCCCACCTGCCGGCCCAGCCCAGCAGCCGCGCCAGCGAGCTGCTTGGCTCGGCCAGCGAGCAGCCTCGGCCCGGCCGCGGCGCGCAGGCGCGCCACGCAGCTGGCCGCCGCCCTGCCTCATCCCCTCGCCGCCTCGCCGCCTGGACGACCCACGCGTCGTCACCCCGACCTCCCGGACACCTCACTTCCCCCCCTGTTCTCTCTCTCTCGCTCGCCCCCGACCTGGCCGACGCCATCGCCGACGCGCCACCGTCGACGCCGTGCTCCCCGCCGCTCACACTCCTCCCCGCCATGTCTGGCAGCTCCGCCGCACCCCGTTACCCCTAGCTAGCTAGTTCCCCTCGCTCCAAAACCCCCCGAGGCCACTACCCCGACCTCGCCCGAGCTCAAGGCCGCCGGAGATCCCCATCGTCGCCGCCGCCGCCTCAGTCCGCCCGACCCCGACGAAGTTCTCCACAGGTTCACCGTGAGCCTAGCTACTCCCTGTCCTCTCCGTTCTCTTCTTCTTGCACCACAGCGAAGCTTCGATGATCACTGAACCCACCGCCCGCGGGCTCGTCGCCGACGAGCCTCCGGTCACCTAATAGCCACACCACTATGCCCATCGCACTCACCACGCCCCACGGCCCTAACCGTGCACTCCCGCGCCTCGCCGGCCCTCTAACCCCAAACCCGTCGGTGGCGAGCCCAGTCGCCGCCCGACTCGTCGCCGGGCGCCCACTCCGCCACCCCTAACCCTACCGACTCCACCACTAACCGCGGCTCACCTCCAGCATCACGTGGGTGCTCCCGCGCTCCATTTGGAGCCGGAAAGTGCAAAGCACTTGCTCCGCTTGCGTCTGGCCTCGCCCGGCGGCTAGCGCCGGTGAGTTGACCTCGCCAGTGGGCCTGTTGACCCTCTGGGTCAATGACAGTGGACCCCTCGGTTAAACTAATTAGGATTAGTTTTAATTAAAACTAATTAGTTAAACTAACTTTGACATCGGGTCCCACTGGTCAGTTTGACCTGGACGACCCGTTGACCCCGACGTCATCTGACCTCATCTTTGGCGCATTAATTCAAATTCTGGAATTATTTTTATATAATAAAATCCGAATATAATTCAAATTTCAAATGCTTATAACTTTTATTCTATAACTCCAAATGCAAAGATTTATATATGAAAATTTATCAGAAAAATACACTCTATCCATTGGTACAGGTTTCATGCATGTTAAAACAAGTTAACTATGCTGAATAACCAGATTAAGATTTTGCACCATTAGGACTAACTCACATGATCTATCATTTGAACCTTTGGTTCAAATGAGATCATCCTATCCCTTCAACTTGCATTAGGCCAACACACATTCATCTTGCCATGTCATAGCATGCATCATATTGTTGCATATTGGTTGTATGTTTATTTTGGTGTGTTTTCATGATAGGTTCTGCCCAAGATAACCTCGATTACCCACACAAGGGCAGTTCTCTACCCAGTTCCATCGGGCAAGCAATTCATTGATCATTCGATACAAACCCATGTTCTCGCTTCGCTCTCATTTTACTGCATTAAGACAACGCGATTCAACTGTTGTGTGCTGCGGTAGTTGAACCCACTTCCTTTGCATGACTGTCATTGCCACAAGAACTAGATGAAACCCACTAGTATGTGTAGGAGTTGATTGAGCCATGTTTGTGATTCCTACCATGCTATGCTTGCTATGCTTAGAGTTGTGTCAGTCGGCTCATCGGGATGATGAACTGGAGTGAAAGGTTGTGTTGGTTCGAGAGTGTAAGTGTTGAACACGATTTGGTAAAGGTATCGATGAGAGGCCATGTAGGAGTACATGGTGGGTTGTTTCATTGAGGCCGAACTTAAGAACTGAGATCTGTGTTTGTGATCCATGAACTAGCTACTACCACGCATTGGGCCCAAACCAATGGACCCTCTCGGCTTCTTAACCACCCCTGTTCATAGTCCGGGAGTTGCAAGTAGTTTCGTGTTTGTAGCATCTTTGGGGCCGCACGCATACGCTGACCTTAGGGGTGGGTTGTGTTGCGGTAGGCACCGTGGGTCGATGTGTACCGAGTGCCGTTTGGTATCTCGGGAACCCTGCACATCGTTCGGGGCTGTATGGGAAACCTCGGCGGACTCCTGCGGATGGAACCGAATAGGCGATAACCTGGACTAGGGACTTGAGTGTTTAGGTAGGCTGTGGCCGACACCCACGTTGGGCTTCCGCTTGAAGGTTGCAGTACATGTCGTGTAAACGACGATAAGTGGTGAGCGTGTGTGAAGAAGTATACCCTGCAGGGTTAAATATGATCTATTGAATAGCCGTGTCCACGGAGAAGGACTTCGGGTTACCTATATCAGTTCATAGACAAGTAAATGGATACTACTAAAAGCCTCAAGATAAGTGTGAGTATCGTGGATGGCCCTCTCGGGGATGACGAGAGAGATCCACGGTGGAGTATTGTGATGGTGAATAGTGGACTGGTATGCGACAAAATGCTTTACAAAGTGTGTCACGTGGATAGCTTAGCCAAGAGTCAAAGCTGGCTTGCTGCATTTAACTCCACTTCCTTCCTTGAGAATGTGCATGTATGATAGGATTACGTGGTAAGACTTCTTGAGTACTTTGTACTCATGTTTGTAATCAATATTTTTCAGAGGACTATACTACCCCTCCGACGGATTCTATGTAGATGTTGACTTGACGAGTAAGCTAGCCACCGGTGGCGATCTAAGACTTGTGAAGGGCCATTGTAGATAGAAAGGCTCCAACAAGCTTTCTTTCTTTCTAGAGTCTGTACTCGAGACTACTTTGCTTCCGCATGTGCTTGTATGATTGTATGACTTGAGTGTTGGGTCATGTGACCCCTACCTGTATGACTATGTTATGTATGGCTCCTCGGCCTCTTAAATAAAGTACTTGAGTTGTAGAGTTTTGTTGTGATGCCTTGTTGTATTTACTCATATCGGGCATATTATGTATGATTGAAATGCTTGGTATGAGTGGGATCCGACAATCTAGTTGTTTATCCTTGGCAGCCTCTCATATGGGGAAATGTAGTCTCGTGCTTCGGCGATAGTAGTCCGCTACAGCCCGGTTCACGGAGTCCGCTAGCCCAAACTACTGCTTGGACACTTGACGGCGGCATGTGATTCATTTCGTTCCTATGTCGTCCCTTGAAATGTCACGCGGTGATACTTGGAGTCCTGCCTAGCCTGCTACAGCCGGGATACGGAGTCCTGTTAGCCAGTGCTACAGCCCAAGTTCATACGTTGATGACCGACATGCTCAAGTGTTTCATGTATGCTGTCCCCATAGGTTAGTGCGCTTTGGGTTCACGACTAGCCATGTCGGCCGGGTTCTTTGTCATGTGGATGCTAGCGACACTATCATATCGTGAGCCAAAAGACGCAAACGGTCCGGGCCATGGTAAGGCGACACCGACACCGTGGGCCGCAAAGTGATATGAGGTGTTACCACTAGGTCGATGTGACTTGGAATCGGGGACAGCTCTTCATCGCAACCAGTGATATGAGGTGTTACCAGCTAGGTCGATGTGACTTGCTAGTAATCGCGATTGGCGACTGAGGCATACAAGGTCCGTGGAGAGGTGGATCTCAAGGCAATCAGCGCACCCAGTTCAAGACCTCAAGGTCCGGCAGCAACTCGAAATCGCCGACATTTCAGTGCGCCCGGTAAGTGCGCCGAACTCGCCTTCTTCCACCTCGTGTCCGTTGCATCGTCATCACCATGTCCGGCGACCAAGCGGGCAACCCAGATCCTTGGCGAGGCCAGCGGCTCGCTCGCCTCGGCGACCCATGCCCAGGCGCAGCCTTGCGAGTCCATGGCGCTGCGAGTGAGCGGAGCTCCTTGCAGCTCTCGAGACCGCGGCGGTCGCGGTTGGCAGCAAGACCTCCAACCGCCCGCGACCACATCACCGTACACCGCCGGGGCAGGCGAACTCGAGGCCGCGCTCATAGTGGCCGAGCTGCTGCGATGCAGGGAGCGCGCTCCACGTCTTCTTTGGGCGAGTGGCGGAGCTCCTTGGCCGCCCGCCTCGAGGCTCACCCCTTCTACCCCAACTTCCATCTCAGGCGAGGCGGCCCGCAGGCTCTCCACAGCGCACCGGGCTCCAGCTACTCCAACACCGAAGTTGTCGGCGCCCGGGCGGCGGCGAGGTTGCCCCGCCCCGGCCAGCGGAGAAGAAGACTCGGCGCAACTCACGGTCTGGCGGACCACCGCGCCACCATCCCACGGTGGGCGCGTCAAGTAAACAACAAGGCACGCTCAGCACTCTGACGTGGCCATCGGGATAGCGGCGCCAGAAAATATGTGCCCACATGATGGACCAAGGGCACCATGAGGGAGAACAAGACTCGCTCCTCAGCCCAAGCTAGGGGATGAGGCGACGAAGCAGCTCTTCCGGGGAGCCTCGAGGCGGTCCCACTGGTCACACCGGGCGGCGATTATCAGGTACCGCTACTTCCTCAAGAGCAAACATCGCTAACCATAGGTCGCAGGAGGTACAGGTCGCCCGACGGCGGCTGCCCGCTCATGATCTCCTACCCCTCGGGAGGGAGGCGTGAGGGGCTGCCGGAGATGGGCAGAGATCCGACATCACCACCGCGGCGTTCGAACAAGGCGTTCTCGGGAGGTAGGCCCTCTGCTGGGGAGGTGCCTCGGGGCCTGCCTGGCGGAGACCCGTGGTCGTCGGGGAACGGCGCGACCGCTCTACCACGCCAGACGTCCTGGTTTCGATGCGTCGTTGGTGGCACTAGAGTGTGGCGCAAGCGGGGCCCTCATCTGGCGATATGAAGCAAGGCGGTACACATGAAGAAGAAGGCCAGTGCTGAAGCTTCGCCGCCCGTGACACTCTCACGTAATAATGAGTGGGGCTGTACATGCCCCGGAGTCTCAGGGGTGCCGGCCTCAGGCCCTGGGGCTCCCTCCCACACCCAGTGGCAGCACTTAGCTCCGCGCTGGTGAGAAGACGTCCAAGACTAGACTAGGTGCCAGACGCGGCTTTTCTTCTGCTTTCTTTGCCTTCCATTTGGTTGTCGCTTTCCCCCGCTGGATTTAAGTTGGATTCGAAGTTGAGATTTGCGTGTGTTCGGGGAAGGGGTGCTTAGTCTCGTTCGAGCAAATCTCTCGCGTTTCGGTTAAACTCCGCCTCAGCTGCCTCCCCTCGCGAGCCCCTCGTGAGCCAGGCCAGGCCTAGCTTGCGTGCAGCCCAGCCTGTCGCCGCCGCATCCTCTCCGGAGGGTTTTTACTGCAGGTACGGATTCGATCAGGAGACACTCAAATCGCCTCAGCCTCCCACAGGCTATCTCGGGGCTCGTACGAAACAAAGGTAAACCAGCCAACTAGCACGTCGCTTAGCCAACCACTTGGCGCGGGCGTATGGGCGATGTAACACTTGCTAATACGATGAACACAAGTTTTACATGAGGGGCTCCCCCTCCCAAAATGCTCTCACAACCATCAGGCCAAAACCTGAGTTCTGTTCATACAGGGTAATGGAACAAGGACAATACATGATCAGTCGGATAAATCCCCCAATGCATCCTCAGGAGCACCTCCCGATCCGTTGCTGGCGTCGCTGGCCTCACCGTCGCTGTCTGCGTGATCGTTGGCGGCGTCTGGGCCGTTCACCACGCCGCCCTCATCGGTGGCCACGACCACGCCGTCGTCGTCCGAAGCGAAGGCCCGGACAAGGGCATCCACGTTGTCTTCCACCAAGTGCGGCAGGTCGCCCCGGACGGCCTGGGGAACTGGGGCGATGGCTGCGTCAAAATCGAAGTGGGGGTCCATGTCCCGGAGATGGCTGAAGACACGAGAGAAGGCACGCCCGAGCAGCGCGCGGCTCCTCTCCTCCACCAACCTGTCGGCCCTGACCGACCGTGCCTCCAGCCGCGCCACCACGTCAGTGAAGAACTGAAGGTTGCCGGCGTAGTTAACCACGTGCGGCACGCCCACTGCCGCCTCGCAGATATTATCCAAGGCTGCGTTAGCTCTTTCCCGGAGCGTGGCGAGCATGGGACCGTGCTCATGCTCCAAGATTCGCCGCTGACGCATCTCGTCCGCATTCTGGCACGCGACGACCTCGGCCTCCTCCACCCGTTGGTGAAGAAGGAGCGCCTCGGCCTGAGAAGTGGTGGACTCCCTCTGCGCCACCTCAAGGGCGGCCCGAAGAGCATCGGCCCGCCGTGTCGCCTCCTCCAGCTTGGCCCTCAAGGCAGCAGTCCTGCCCTCAGCCTCGGCCTTGATCAACCCCAGCCGCTCCTCAAACTCGCGCTCGAGGCTCGAGCGCGCCGCCGCCACTCGGCGTCCGACCTCCTCCAGGACGCGGGCTTCCCGTGCTGCGACCTCATCCTCTGCCCGCGTCGGCAAGCGCTCCCTCGTCTCCAAGCGCTCGTGCTCGCGCGCACGTTCGGCGGCTTCAAGCGTTAGCGCCTCCTCACGCTTTTGGAGCTCCGCCGAGTCGCCGGAGGCCACTTTCATCGACGCAAGGGCTGCCTCGCGCAGCTCCACTTGCTCCTCCAACGAGTGACACCGGGCCAGGAGTTCTCGTGCCCGCTCCTCCGCCGCCTCTTGCCGCCTGTTAGCTGCCCGGGCCTCCTCGACGGCCTGAGAACAGGCCTCCCGAGAGGCTGCCAGCGACGCTTTGGCCTCTTCATCATCAAGATCGCGCTGGCAGCGCGCAAAGGCGGCAGCGCCCTCCAGCTCATGGCGTCTCTGCGGCCAGCGCGCAGCCCTCCGCCTCAAGCGCGCGTCTTCGTCGATAAGCTCTTCACCAAGAAGGCTCACCGCGTCGGCCGCCCTTGAAGAAATCCTTGGCGAAAGCGCGCTCCCAGGCCGCCTCGCGCGTCCTCCACACCATCAACCTCCCAGGGCCAGGCGCCGGAGCCACGAGTCAACACCCCCTCCGGGCAGGGGCTGAGGCTGGCACCCTCCACGGCGGCCGGGCGCGCTGCGCCAGAAGCCCGGCCTGGAGCCAGCCCATCCCCAGACGAGGGGCGCAGGAAGCGCCACAGCCAATCGCCGTTCACGACCAGGCGGGAAGCCCACGGCAGGCTAGCTATGCCTCGGGAAGGCTCGCGAGGAAGAATCGCGAGGCGCGCAGGGCCACGACGCGCCTCGGGACGGTTCGCCTCCCCGGTCGCCCTCACCACAAGGGCTCCACTGCTTGGAGCACTCAAGGACGGGGGAGGGGGCGAAATCGAGGGGGCGGCTCCTCACCAGTCTTCGTGAGCTCGGCAGGCAGGGGCCTGCAGGGCAAGGATCAGTACAAGCCGCAGAAGAATCAGGAGCTGGAGAAAGGAAAGGCTTACTCATCAGTGGCGAAGTCTTCCCGCGCTTCAGCAGGCGACAAGGGTAATCATCGCCCAGGGCCTCCCTTCTCTTCCGGAGAGTCTCGTAGTTCACGCGGAAACGACCCAAGATTTGAGCGCAGGGATCAGCCTGCGGCGAGGGAGAAGCATCAAGGCGGCTTGCGTCGGGCGTATGCACGGCCTTGCGCTGCCGATCGCCTCACCAAGAGAAGCAGGCGGGGGCCTCGGGGGCTCCATCCGCAGGCCAAGGGCGGCTGCTGCCGCCTCGGCCATGGCGGCATGAGCCTCAGGAGTTGCCCCTCACGAGCATCGCCTCGGTCTGTCACCCGGGCGGGGTCCTTGACCTCTGGCAGCTCGTGCCTCCCTGCTCCGCCACTTGAGGAGGAGCCGCCTTGGCCGGCTGGAAGGGCTATCACCACCACTGCATTCTCGCGAGGCCCCTGGAGACTAGCGGGGCGCAGCCCCCATTCATCGAAGATAGGCATCTGGTTCACCAAATCACCCCTGCTCAGTGAGAGGTAAGCAAGGCCCCTTCGTGCGGATGCCACCAGGGTTAGGATC